>JACBWW010000005.1:39527177-39573016 GCA_020086605.1 Lanius collurio
CCTGAGTTTAAGTAATGTCTGCATTTTAATGAAAACTAATATTCTGAGCTATATATGTCACATAATCTGTTACAGATAATGCTGTTCCCTATCTTTATCAAGTAACTATTCCTATTTATTAGAATATTCATCTTAAGTCTAGTAATTTCATAATTTCTTCATACTCTTAGATGTTAGAGTGCAGGGTTTTCCAGGAATAATGAGACAAATTTCTCAGTCTTCCACCAGAAGAGCTTCCATTTGATAAGTATCATGCTCTTTAGTAGTTATGAAATTTACCATGAAATCACAACTTTATGATTATCAGCATTTGCCATGCTAATCCTTGGAGAATGGCTAATGGGGCCTTGAGAGCTGTGCATCTGGTCTCTGGGAAAAAAAAAGTGCCAGCATTGCATACACCTAAAGCTGGTTAACTCTCTTACAGTTAAACTACAGACAATTCTTATCCTCACTATATAGGTCACAGAAATAATCTCAATTTACTGTGTTATTGAGAAAGCAGTGTCAGCAGAAATTCTTTTTAAGGATATATTTATTATAAAAATATATTTCTGTTTTTATGGAGAATGAATTTCTTTACTTTTAGCACTCACAGAAACAGTTTTGCTATAACTGATAAGAAACACTGTATGATCAGAGGAAAGTGAAAAAGACAAGAGAGATAAATTACATAATTATTACACAGAAACTGTAAAATGTCACAGTCTGCACGGGTTTCCCCCATTTCCTGAGGAATAAATCTGCCAATAAAATTATGATAAATCTCCATTGATCACAATATTAACTGAGACAAGTAACTTGTACATAAATCACATTCCAGACACCTCACAATAGACAAGGTGAAATCAATTCATTTCATATATTCTCACCAGCTCTAGAGTGGTACTTGTATAACTGGTTCTTTCAATCTACTTCAGAAATTAAATACCCACATGATCCATTTGCCATAATTTTTTATGCTTTCTCTGCTTTTCTTCAATACCTAGTATTCCTCCCCACCTCCACCTCTACTGCTTATGGATGGCCAGCCTAACCTGCTGGAAAGTTCCTGTGAGTCAGCAGCCTCCTGCACAAGAAGGGGTAAGTGCCTGTAAGGCTGCCAACAGCCAGGCACTTCCCAGTCCACACTGATGTGTCGGACTCCCTTCCTGAGTGCAGGGCTGAGCATTTGTTTCTATTAAAACTTCTTGGTTTCCAGTGACTCTTTCCTTCAGTATTTTGGAATCTCTCTGAAGAAAAATCCTCCATTCCACTAAGAACCACTCTCCATTACGGTGTTGTCCTGTTATTGATGATGATGATAATCTAAAGTGGAAAGTCAAGTGTAACTAGATACCAATAGATTTCAAAGTGTTTTTGGTTAGCCTATTAAGCCTAATGGATAAAGAATTTTTTATCCACCACTCAGCCTATTCTTGCCTCAGCACTTTGATTTACATAGTGCTATTGGAGACCCTTAACAAAAATGTTGCTAGAGTCAAGGTAAACATCTACAGCCATCCACAGAGGCAGTCCCATATCCTTCCTGGTTTGGGGAGTAGCTTCTAGGAGAACTAGCTCCATAATCTTTCTAGAGACTGATGCAAGCCCGAAGAGCAGTAGTTCCCTGAAACCTTCTTGACTTTTAAAATTGGAATAGCATAAGTTAATAAACACATTTTTCATCTAGTGCTGTATTCTTTTGCAAGACATTTCTGAACCTAATTGCCTATCAAGTGTGAATAATAATTTCCTAAATAATTTTCTAGTTTGGTTTGTTTTCTGAAATGGATGTGTTTCTCTAAAATCTAAAATATCCCATGGAAAAAGGAGAATTTACATTAATTACTCCAGGTATTCAAAAAAAAAAAAAAAAAAAAAAAAAGAAATCTTCTGTTTTGGATGAAGTCAACATTAAGGGACATGTGCTGCATTTCATCAAAAAACTAAAGTTTCTGAAGTATATTCCTGTTTTTCTGTTGTAACTGCAACATACTTTAAGATTCTTCTGAATTGGAAAATTTAAGAAGTGGGTGTACAATTCAGACTAATGGTAGGAGAAGTATAGAATTCCTTCTCAGTATGAAACAAACAATGGATTCTAATTTAATTTGATAAAAAAATTTTATGGATTATTTTTGTTTTTTTTTTCCCTAGGGTGGAAAGAAAATTATAATTTGGATCATCAGTTTTTATTTACATTACTAAAGTGGAAATTTTTCAGCTAACAGAAAGAAAAAAAAAGATTATTCTTCTTCATTTTTTTCAATGGTTATAGCATATTTTCCTTGTGCAGTGTCCTATTCTCTGGAAACTGGAGTTTACATGTAAAGTGCCCCTATGTTTTGTGTAAACAAAAATAAATCAGGTAGAGCTTGGGCAGAAGAGACTATGCACTGCATTCAGAGATACAGAAATATACAGCCTAAAATGCCTACCATCATAATAAGGATGATGACCTTATAAAAACTTCATATAATGGTTCATGAAGCACTTTCATTAACCCTTTTTTCAGGACATCTGAAAGACAAAATATGGAAAATGAAATCAAACTAAACCAAAACCTCTCTGATCTTGCAGAGATAATTGATTTTTGCTTAGTGCAGTTTTGGATTAGCAGTCATTCTCCGACTGAAGTTCCTTGAATATTGAAGAACTATACATGCCTGATGGATAAGTGCAAGAGATATTGGCTGCCTAGGTAAGGAAAAGGCTTCTGTTCCTCCCTAGCAGTTTAGCCTGACTTGCTACAGAAGAGAAAGTAGAAAGTAATTAAATAAAATTTCACATTCCAATGCACATAGAAAAGATGTATTAAGATTCATTCTTTCATGTTGGTGGTTTTCAGAACCTCTTAGATTCACAGCTAATGACCTCTCAGAAATTAGAGTAGCTTGTGTAGGTATAGGAGAGGGAGAGTACTAAAAGCTTGAATCGGTAAAATAAGAACTTTAATCTTTTAGTACAGTTTGAACAAAGAAAACTTTTCTGAAGTTTTAAGATAAAAGATATTGGGAACATCTATAAGAGAAAAGGTATTGGAAGGTTATATGAACACAGCATGTGTCTCATCTGTTTAGAGAGTGATGTGAGGTCTCGTGTTCAGTGACAGGTGACTCTCGATGCACGGTGGTAGGTGTGTAACTGCACAACAAATGCTTTACTTCCATTTGTGCTGGGTGTATTTACCACATTTCTGACAATAAGCAATGCATCTCACTGTAGCCTTCTAACTGTGTTGCCAAGCTGTAACAGCAAGAAGCCTTGAGTCCCTCTTGGAGCTGAAGAAATGAGTCATGCAGTGCATGTGCACGAAGGAAGTATACAGAATAAAGTTGAAGTGAATATTGGAAAGTTTGTGTCTTGGGGGAAAAATAGCAGCTTTCTTGAACCTGATTGAAAAAATTCTCACCCATCTCACAAGACTTCACAGAACATTAATATCTCTTGAGACTTACAGTGATGTTTTAGAAAAAAAAATATTTTGTTCTCAACCAACATAAAATAGAAAAATAATTATGGACATTACCATATTTTAAAAGTTAGCTCAATATTTTTCATGAAAATGATGAATTATCCATTGTGGTCACATTCATGGACTGCTCAGTATCAAGTTAAAGTTGATTTTTTGTATGGTGCCTGCTGTACACAAGAAGGCTGATAAAAAGAAAATTAATGATCAGCCTTCTAAGTAATTGACAAGAAGTTTATACCTGCTGTGTAATATTAAGATTCAGTCAGTTACAACAAATCTTTCAATCAGCTTTGTTCTTCACACTTTTACAATATTTTATGTTCCTACCATTAAAAACAAAATAAATTTAAATATAAATGTATATGCAATAATTTTATTTGGGGATATTCATTGACCCACATAAAGTATGGTAGACTGTTTTATGGCTGCTCATCAAACTAGAATGCTTTTTTTTCCTGTGGCCACCACATTTTGTTCCATCACTCACAGCTTTCATTACAAACAAACAAACAAATAAAACCTTCCCAGATCTCTGGTGAAAAAAATTCTATGGAAAAGCCAGATAATTTCAACTACTGTCAGCGTGAGTGTTCAGAGGATCTGCAATAGAAGTCCTGAAATGTGTGAACAGTCATACACTTATAAAGAGGAATAAAAAATAATGCCAGTGAAGTATAAACAAAATATGAGAAGCTTTCAGGGCACAAATGAGGACTTTTCGCCTAGACAAGAAGGCCACGATATTTTTATTTTTATTCATTTTCCAATTATTTTGTATCCAATGGAGATTTTATTGCTGTAATGGTCTCTTCTCAAGCAGGTTAGACAAGACTGTTGGTGGTATGGATGCAAAGGTCATGAAGCATTGAGTAAATTGTTCTAGAGCATAGTGGTTAATTTTTTCTTATTAATACCTTGGTGGTGAACATGGGCAAAGAAAGTATTTAATTTATCAGCTTGAGACAATGAACAAGAGTGGTACAGATGGGAAGTCTAAAAAAATTTCAAAGGAGGGAATATGAGATGTTTGCTTCTTTGGTACAGTTCTATATATAGTTTTGAGATGATTACCAATAAAACACTATTTATTGCTGATTAAAGATGTGTTAATCAGTCAGTTTTGGGCTGTATTGTACAGAAGATTTTTGCAAGGTCTCCAAAATAAGAAGAGGTCCGAAGCATCATATATTGAGAGAAAATGAGAACTGGATTTGTTTGGGTTTAAGAAGAGAGGGCTAAAGGAGAGCTTCAAATTGCTGTCTTCAGCAATCTGATGGGTTTGGAAAAAGAAGATACAGAGGAAAGCTTGGCAGGTCATTTAAGCTTGCCCACAGAGGTTGTGAAAACTCCATCCTTGAAGATATTGAGAACTCAACTACACAAAGCCTGAGTTGGAATTGAATTACATTGTTAACCATGTTTCTTCAAATTTTTGTTGATATAAAATCAGTTTTTCCATGTTTGAAGCTATAACATACATTTTCATATGAAGGATATATATCCTTTTACTTGTAGGAAAGATATTTCAGGTAGAAAGAATGCATCTAGACATTGCAGAATGTTTTAGATAACCAGTCTTCATTAAATGTTTATAGTTCTGATTCCATGAAGAAACTACATACCAAGAGCAAAATCTAAAAGTGGTAAATGAAAATTTTGTAAGAAATCAAAATTAAAACTACAATGTTGTGTTCTACCCAACTGGAGACAGTCAAAGAGGAATGGACGCTGAGGATATGAAAAAAAAAAATGGAGAAGCATAACTCCAAGTCATATAAAGTAAGGTCACTTTAAATCCTGACAATGGTCAGAAAAGGATATTTAACAGTACTGAAAATGCAACATATAATCTGTGGCAAATAGAAAGTGCCTGTACATTCATGTCCTGTAACTATTGTTACCAAAAAGAAAAAAAAACAAAACAAAAAAAAAAACGCTGTTAAGCTGGTCCTCCAAGTAAATAATGCTTCGTCACACAAATAAGTCAGATGCTATTTGCATCTTCTGGTGATGCAGGTTAATACAGACTCAGTTATACAGCATAAAGTACCGTGAGAGACAGTGCTTAAAATGGAAGTGTCTGTATGAATGACCCACCTTGCATTGCCCTTTAACAGTATTTCAGTATCCTGTGCTAACTTTGGAAAGCATAGGTTTCATAATTTTTTTAACACAAATTTGAGTATTCATTAGCTATTTAAGCCATACTTAAATCTCCATCTCTATGCTTTGTTATGAGTTTGACCTTACATTTTCAATATTTTTATACCATATTAGGATTCTGTGGGGATGACAATGACTTCTTTGCCCAAGATAAATTTTACCTCCTGTGTTAACACTAATTATTTTAATATGAGGTGTTTTGCATGTCTGCTTCTGAGAAACATTTGCTTTGATTCAAAAGGATTTATGCCAACAAAATTATACCTGTTTTTTTATTCAGATTGTAGTTGTGGTCATCAATCACCCCATGCATTGTATTTATCATCATGATAACTGAACCAACCCACACATTTCGTGTCCTAGATGAAGTCCCTGGGCAGGGAACAGAATTGCAATCTGTTTTCTCAAGTTTATACTGGTTGCATATATATATTTTATGCAAAAAAAAATACCAGTGTGAAACAGTTTGCAGTGTTTTACTATGAATGGTAAAGTCATTTTCACAGAGTATATTGTAATTTATATCACTTACAGAAGGCAGCTATATTTCCCCAAAGGTGTCTGATAATGAGAGAGGAAAAAGCCTTTGGGTGAAGAATTTATAACTTTTTTTCTCTCTTTACTTAGACATTATCATTCATTTTCATAAAGACAACCTAAATAAACTGACACTTAAGCAGAACTCAAACTGATGCAGTACTTAAATAAGATTCTATGCAGAATGAAAAGGTTGCCTCTAGGGAGATAGGTACATTAAAAGCCTTATTGAAAGTTTTATTTATGAAGCAGTTATAAAAGTATTTCTCAGTTTATACTAAAAAGTTGACTAAGGACATATGCATGAATGTACCTCAAACAGTGAATTCTAGTTCACTTTTTTTTAGCTTACTTTTTTAACCTGCTGTTTCAATGTTGGCACAAAAGGTGTTTAGGCTGAATTTCATCAAAATAAATCTTAAATACAAGAGATTGTTTACTCCTCCTTGGTTCTACATGCTAATTCATATATTGGAAAAAAAATATCAAAACCTAGTAATGTTGCCAAAATGATTACCTCACAATTGCCAAAATGACAATGAACAATAGAGAGAAATACTAGGATCACTACTTTATAAAATAAAATTAATATTGTGCAATTAGCAAACTCTATGATTGGATTCACATGCCCACACAGCCCTCCCATGCATGTATCTTAATAAAAATAAATATTCATTAAATGTGGACAGTCCCATGTATCTTTATAAAGATGTTGAGCTTCTAATTGAATTTGAAGCATCAAACATGCTTAGTATTCCATTCAAATTGTGGTTTTCATATATCTATGAAATATATATATATATATTCACTAATCCAAAGTCGCTGAAAAAGATCCATCCAGAGAGCTTCTGGTTCCCCAACTGAAAGTATTGAAAACATAATCTAAAAACTCAGCAAATCCAAAGAGGAAAATTTTCACTGATTCCAAACTAAACGCAATTTCTGATTCAAACACCTGAATTTATAATTAAGCAATACATTTTATCTTACACCATATGCTTTGGGCTAGCAGGCTAGGGGCAGAAAGCTTTATGGTTACTTTTTCATATGGGTGTAGCTATCAAGCAATGAGAAAATTAGTATATGGGAAAAGAAAAATGAAAATAAACATACAAATGCAAACAGTACATCACTATATAGACTACTACCACCCACAGCTTCAGAGGCATCAGAAACCTTGCAAAATATTGTCTTTATTCACTCTTTGATGCCAAACTCCTGAGGAGGTTTAGAAAAAGACACAGGGTGTTTAGAAACAATATAACATCTATAAAGTCTAAATTATAGAAGAAAAGTTTAAGAAATCTAAACCACAAAAGTTCTTGGGCTTTGTTTTCAGAAAGTCATATATATTCCATGAAACTTTCATAACTTAAATCAAAAATATATTATCACAATTATAATTATTACTGGTCTTCTTCCACACTAGTTAATGTACTTGCATGCATGCACTTACCTACAATACATATTAAAACAAATAAGTTCTGTCAAACTTCTCAGCAAATACAACAGAAATTACAACAAGGCACATCACTTTCCTTTAACAATAACAATATGCGCAAACTGACTTGGGGATGACTCTGTTCAATCTTAAATTCTCCTCTGAAAAGACATTTTTCTGCTTATTTCAATATTCAGTGCTACATGTTGAACTAAAAAGTGTTCTTCATGTTACAGTTTCTGTTTGGCAGAAGTTTGTAATAGGTCTTCCTTTGAAGTGGGGAATAGTCTTATATTTTGTGGACTGAATAATCTTAACAGTGATAGTTTCTACTGCAACTCTTTTGTCCTGGAACAATTAAAGTTCTCACAGGCAACATGACAATCACAAACCACTTCCTTTTACCCACAGAGGGAAAATCTGTATTCTCATCTACTTCAAATGCAAGGTTGGTTCTCATCATGGCAAAATGAAGCATGAAAGAATAAAGCATAAGGCACGTACTGAATATTGTTTCAAGATAAAATAAAAATAGAGGTACATACACATTCTAAGACTCATAATATGCTTGAAAGTTACTGTTGTGTTTCCTCTTTTTTTTATAAATATCATGGAATATTATGTCCATTACAATCTCCAGTTTTCCTCAAAATATACAAACTTTCTAAACTAAATGCCTAGATTAAATATTCATTAACTTTTCAATCTGTAGTTTTACTATGCAGCTTAAAAGACCTGTCTCAGTGCACTCCCTAGTGACCAAAATTTCAATGCTGAAATTTGCCAGTCGGTGAAGCAGTGATGTCACTTACCAATTATTCATTGAGTACACTGTGCAAAGAGAAAAGTTGTGGCAATCCTGCTCACCTCTCAACTACTTCAAAGGCCACTTACACAGGATGTAAAATTGACCAGATTGAAAAGATGCAGTTTTCTCAAAAGGCAGTATTGATGGATTAACAAAAAAATTCATGATTTTGCAGCTGCTCACTCAGTGGTGAAGGATTTGTACCATGGAGCAGAATTAATTTGCCGTTGTAGCAGTTCTTAGAGATTATGCCAAACATTTTGTTGCATCCTGTTGTATTAATGTCTGTTCACATAATATCCTCCTTTTGGCTTAAAAAAATCATCTTGCATATATGCAAAGTTGATCTATACTAAATTACAGTGAAGACTAAAAATAATTACAGTTAAAATATTGCTGGCTAATTTTAAATAGAATTGAGCATTTAACTTGTTCAATCTTACCATGCAGTGTTCCACTGAGGGGCTGGTTTGAGAGCAGGTTGTGCTGCTGAATTCTACTTCTTCAACTCAAAGAGAAATTAGAAGTAAAAAAAAAATCCCAACAATAAACAAATCTGAAACAGAAAATCCAGAAAATTTGTAAAATCTTGACAAGTAGAAAACTGTCAGAGTATAATTTCAAAGTTTCTGATGTTTAGAGAAGATAATGCATGGATTGTATGGATTTCTATGTTGTTCTCCACTCAACAATTTACTCTTCACTTGTTAACTCATACTCCTAGCATATCTAACCACAGTTTCAATAAACTTTGCTTTTTTTGCTATCTTTTTCTTACATCTCCAGCTGGCATTTAGCAGATGCACTAGGTTAATTTGTGAAAGAAAAGTCTTCAGGGACTCTTAAACTGGGAAGCTATACCAAGGAAGTCTGTTCAGGAAATCAGCTGTGGTCCTCCAAACAAGTAATGCAGAGTAATGCACATTCACACAGCTCAGGACTAGAAATCACTCGAGTGGACTGTTAAACCCATATAGAATGGGCTTATCCAAGTATGCAGGCAGTACTCAATAAGCTCCAAGATAACTATTAATTTATAGACATTTTTTTCTATCCTTTCCCAGCCATTGGGGTTCAAGTATCAGAAATGTTAAGGCTGGGGATGTGGCAAGAAATATGGTTGTCTGAGAACAGTACTGGGACAGTACCATTACACAATAGAGGAAGGAGAAAATGGTGCAGTTCTGTCTATAAGGACTATACAGGATAGTTTATTGAGTGAACTGTCTCCAGAATATCAAGCTGTATTTGTCTGAAAGAATGCCAGTCACTTCAATCAAAAACCCTGGGAGTGAGAAGTTTTAAGGTTTAGGGCCTCGGGATGTTTACTGGTGTTACATCATTTTCCAGGAGAGACATCAGCTGTCTCTTTTTTTAATCTGGAAATTTCAAAGCTATTAATTTTCAGAGGTTGACACAGCATGCTGTGGAAATTTTTGTTTTTTCTTTACCTACTTCTTATAGTATTCTCCTTGTGAGAGATAGGGCACTGTGTTACAACACCACTTGTCAAATTTCACTGTCTTACAGAATTTCAGTAGCACTGCAGCACAGATCCCAGTACCTGAGACAAAGACTGAATGAAGCATGCAAGGCTTCATAAAATTTAGGTGAGTACCAAGAAGATCTTAAATGATGCTGCCTCCCAACACCCTTCACTTACAAAGGAAATATTATATTCAATGAGAGAATGTAGCTGATTCTCAAGAATACACAAAAGACTAAAAATAATATTAACAAGCATTGTTTGGCACATATAATATACAATACACTCTCACAAACTATTTTTTTATTCATTACAGAAATTACTTCAAGCTATTTAAGTGAATCAATCATTAGAGAGAATTGTGAAATAAGGAGAACAGTGAACAAAAAGGGAGCAGTAGAGTGAGTTGCAAAGCTATTCTTTATCCCAAAACACCATCAGTGTTTAGATATCACCTACATCAAATTGCATACACTTAAAAGTAATGATGTCATTAATCCTTTTCTTCATGACTATGCAAGGCTTTAGCTAAAAGTATTACATTTTTTCATAGACTGATTAATAGCTGTTTGCAAGGGGCAATTCATGACCACTATATTTTTAACTTTTTAATTGTCTATGTATAATTAAATCTCTAGGAGTTCTTTATATTGCACAATAGGTGGTGTATTTTGAGATCAGTTGCACCTGCATACATATTTGTTTGACAGAGAACAAAGGTATATTTTTGTTCCCCCATTCCCTTTGAACTTTTGTAAATTTAATCTGATTTCTGTTTCAAATATGATTTTCTTACTCTTTCAGTCTCGTTTTTCTTGGGGCTAGAGTCTGTTTTAGTATTATGTAGCAGACATTGTTTTCTACATATAGTTTATCTAAGTTGAAACAGGAATAACTTTAAAAAGTCCTTCCTAACAACACAGTTTTTTCATGAATTCTGACAGATATAATGCTAAATTGTACTAAAGATCTCAATCTGATTTTAAGATTGCTTTTTAGATTTAACAGGATGTTTGAATAGGGTCAGCAAGAATACCTATTTATTCTGTTTCTGAAGATTTTTTTTTGTTTCTGTTGTCCTGTCTTCACACTCTGAGAGATTTTTTTCTTTTCAGTACAAAGTTGCATAAGTGAATCTGATTTTAAATATAGACATTTACCTGAATAAAACATGGGATGACTTTTAAAAATTAGCTAAAAACTATGGTCTAAGTTTTGTTTTGTAGGGGGGTAGAGATGCACAGCTTGTGTCCTGTCTTGTGTTAGTGCACAGAGAAAGGCAGGTCCCAATTAGTGAAAAACTCTCTTGCAAAGCTGCAGTTGAGGAAATGAAGAAAAAACCCTGAATTCAGTCCCAGATCAAAGTCCAGAAATGTGAAGGGTGCTTTTAACGTTATAATCAGGGGGAAAAAAACTACAAAAACCTTAACTTTGCCAATTAATGTTACAGTGGAAAAACCTCATGTCAGTGACAAACTTGCAAATGCTTGCAGACACGCTGCACCCTGAAAAACTGGAAACTCCAGATTGCTGGGGTTTCCACCAATCAAAAGGAATTAATGTAAGTCCAGAGTTGTGTAGATAAAGCCAGAAGCTCACACAGTAAGATTTCTTTTTATTGGGAAGCACAGTGAATTCACACCAAAGAAATGTATTCATCACTACATTAACCATACAATTTTTAATGTAGTGATGACTAATTATCTTTTATAAATTATATTTGTAGCCAATTATAACATAAATGGAAACCCACATCAGAAGATATTCAGAATCAGAGTCTTAATCCTTCCATTAAGCGACAGCAACTCCCAGGATTAAGTAATTTTTAATAGACAGAAAATCAACTGAACTCTTAATAAATACAACACATTTCTATGTAAAAACAATTTCATTTATGCATGTGTATATGTTATATACATGAACACATATATGCACAGTTATAAATGAAATGGGTGTGCATATATATATATATAAATGAAATCAATTTTTTTTCATATATGTATCCAACTTCTGTGATATGCTAAGAATGTACACATTTGAGTGTTATAATACTATGAAATGTGGTTCAAAGCAGAGTTCTACATGTGAGTAAGCCAACAGATGGCAAGAATCCTCTAAGGCCATCTGTATGCCAGAGTATAAATACTGCTGCAGTAAAACTAATCACAAGAGGAAACGAAAACCTGTAGATGATGTATCGTTAAGCAAAATACAGTTAGAATTCTGGACTCAGCTTGGCTGAATCAGTGAATATCACCCTGTCAAAAGTTATTGTCAAGTTTTCTGAAGTAGAGAAAAAATATTCTTAACTTTAATGACTAAGTGTTTGGTGTGGAGAGACATTATATTTGTCATTACTAGGTACAAGAGTTATTGAAGCCCTAAACATCTTTTAAAAATATACTGTGGTAGCACTGGATTAGAAGCTGTGCAAATAAAAGCATAGATGGTGACTGCAAGACTTGTCTCAAATCAAGGGAAGAGCTGCCTCCCAGCACCAATAAACGATTTACTTGGTTTGCACTGCCTTGTGTTCCTTGGCTTTCAGCCTGAAACTGGATTCTAAATCAGACTGTCCAGCTGATGGTGTAAGTAACAAATACATGACATAGTATTCCAGGAAGGTTTTTTTGGTCAAATCTTACTATTTTCTGCTTACTATGCTCTGATAACAGACAGCTCAGAAGTCTAATTATGCAGTTAAATATTTGGCCTAAAGTAATTGAAGCAGAGATTGAAATCTAGAGTGTCTCATTTAAGAGGCTTTACATCTTTTAAAAAACTGTACAAAAGTTCTTACAGGAACAGTAAATAAGACTACAATGATATGTGTCCCCAAGACCCACCTTCTATTGCACCTTCAAACACAATGAGCTAGGTAGGTATCCTTGGAGATGCTCAATACTTGCCCCGCATGGTAAAATTCTCTAAAAATTCAGGTGAAACTTTGTAAGCATTGTGTAAATAAAAAAATTCTGATTGCATATATATGAGCTTATTGAACAATGAAGTCCATGTTATGCCACTCAGAGCATGATTCCCTGCTCTATATTACTGATCCAGCAGACCTGTCTGCATGAAGGGCTAGTAAGGCTGACTGAATGAGCCCAGGTTCTTTGCCTATAGTTTCAAGCAAGATCTCAGTATTTAATCTCAAAGGTGGTGTGGTATATGTGGTTCTTGTATTTTGCTCTACTAACAGGAAGTTTTAAACCCTAAGAGTATTTTGACCATAACTAGATGTATTGTGTGTGTTGAATAATGGGTTACAGTTTTCTCTGACTTTCATTAAAAAAAAAAAAAGAAAAAAAAGAAAAAGATATTTATTAGTACTTGAATGAAATCAGACTATTAGTCTCAATTCAGCTTCAAGTAAATCAGTAGTCTTTCTCAATTAAGCCAAATTGTGGAAACACTTTACTATGAAGAC
Source organism: Lanius collurio (assembly GCA_020086605.1). Taxonomy (NCBI): domain Eukaryota; kingdom Metazoa; phylum Chordata; class Aves; order Passeriformes; family Laniidae; genus Lanius; species Lanius collurio. The sequence goes on from JACBWW010000005.1 coordinate 39,540,500, forward strand.
ATATACTTCTTAAGATGTGACTCCTTTATAAGATGTGTGTAGAGGTCTAGAAGAATTTTTGTGTTACTTTACACTGAATAATCAGGTGTTTTTAACTGTAATGGAACTTCAAGTTTATATTCTGTTTTGTTGTTCTTTCAATATACACTTAAGAACACAATCACTACTGCTGATGGCATTTTTTGTATAAGAAAAACTAATGTATAATACAAACATTTCAAAAGAATTGACATAAATAAATAAGTCTTTCTTGGAATTATAAACCCCTAGGCAAGGCATATTAAAAATAAGCTCCCAGTGGAGGGGATGTGCTAAAATATACACTCTCTCTGCCTGAACAATTTTAGGCAATCCCTCTGAAAATTTCATTGCTGGCTGGTTTGATAGCAAATACAATCTGCCACACTTTTGTGTGAGTTATGCACAGCTGTGTATATAAGCCTCCATAAAATAACCCATATGCTAATTTTGTTCATTGGAGAAGGCTGTAGTAGCACAGGATAGAAAAAAAGGCACTAATTAAGGTTTTCTGTTTTTTGACACTGTCCCCTTGTTTTTCATGTAAATCTGAAGTAAAATGCTTCAGTGACTAAAATGTGGAGCACTAGAAGGAACCACTGCTTTGTCACTTGTCAGTCCTTCTAGTACTTCAATGACATGACCGCAGCTTTCCCAGCAATGAGGCTTTTTTACTTCTGTCTCTCTGTATTCCCCCATTTTCAATTTTCAGTGCTGAAGATGTACCAAAATGTTGTTACTGTGGTTACCTGAAACTAATTTTTGAAAAACACAGTTGTTTTTCCTTCCTCACCTTTGTAAGAATATCAGCCTAAAGTTTGTCCCTTCCTTCGGAGGGAAGAGTACAGTGCAGAAGAAAAGTACCAGCACTTGCTTAGAACTTCACAGTGTTGTCTCACTCGTACAGATTACTGCAAAACAATCTTCTGTAGCATCCTGTCAGGCCAGGTGAAAACACATTCTTGCTTTCCAAATTTAAAGTATCTGTACACAGCTCTCTGGTTAGCTACTATCTGTTTCACTCCAGACAGCCATATAGCAGCTCCTCATAATGTACTCAAAGGAAAACCAGGTGTTTTCTGAGAAAAAAAAAAAAAATAGAACCTTTTAATTAATCTACAGAAATATATTACTAAGTATTTCCTTTTCTTATATATTTGGTGCATTCAAAAACAAATTCAGGAAAGAGAAGACATGAGAAAGAAAAAAAGGGAGCTATAAGGAAAAATTAAATGTTTCTATGGAACAACAATGCTGTTCTGACAGAAACAAAAGGTAGAGAGCTAAATGTAAGGATCTTTGGAGAGAGATTTGAAGAGCAAAATCAATTGAAACATAGGAGAGAGGCACCTTTGAAAGGGAATAAAGCATTCAAGTCCAGAGCAAAGTGGGCAGAAGAAATTGATTTGATGAAGGATGCTTTCCTGATTAACATTCACCACTACAAGACGTTAAAAATGAAACAAAATCAAAACACACAAATTCAAACCAAAACAACCTAACCAAAAAACCCCAATAACTATCTTATTACTACATGAGTAGTAATAGTAGTAATGTTTTCCAACAGGCTTCTTATTGCAATGTATCTTCTGGAAATAGAATAGTACACTTTCAATGTGATTATTCTTAAAATCTATTTACTGCCACCAAAACACAGTAATATCTACCATCTTTTTGTTCCAGTTCAGTGAAACAGAGGGAATCTAAAGGAATACCACAAAGATTATCAGAGGCTGGAGCACCCCTCCTATGAGGAGAGGCTGAGGGAGTTGTGATTGTTCAGCCTGGAGAAGAGAAGGCTCAGGGGACACCTTAGAGCAGCCTTTCAGTAAATTAAAGAAGGGTACATACAAGAGGGATGGAGAGGAATTTTTTCAAGGATATGTTGTGACAGAATGAGGGGGAATGGATTCAAACTGAATGAGAGCATGTTTAGATTAGATATCAGGCAGAAATTCTTTACTGTGGGGTAGTGAGGCACTGGAAAAAGGATGCCCAGAGAAGTTGTGGCTGCCCCATTCCTGGAACTGTGCAAGGCCAGGTTGGCTGGGAATTTGAGCAAATTGATCTGGTGGAAGTTGTCCCTGTCCATATCAGGAATTTGGAAACAGATGATCTTCAAGGTCCTTTCCAACCCAAACCATTCTGAGATTCTATGATTCTGGACATCAGTCATACATTTACTCAAGTCAATGTAAACGTTTCCACTTGCTTTAGTATTGTAAGGCCAAAAATCAGGTTTATCTAAAAAAGGGAGACAAAAAACCTGACAGTAAATTAAAACAAGGCAGCAGAAGAAATATAATAGCTTAGGTAAGTATTAAATACCCACTAAAACATAATGGAAAAATAGTTAAGTAGGCAATATTATTTTTAAAAATATTAACTACAATGGAATTCAGTAATAATTAACTTCTGATAATACTAGATATAATTGTCATTATTGTATGTTTTTTTAATGAAAATGCCTAAACCTATATATAGCCTCTCACATACACATATAAATATTTAAATAGAAAATAAAGAAGCTTGAAACAGCCTCTTCAGCTACTCTGAAAATTACCTAAAATATACAGCAGAAGATGTAGCATGTATGTAATTTCAGAACATCCTCAGAAATGCAAGTCTATTTGCCAAAAAACTCGGGGACTACTAAAAACTACAAAACAGATTTTACAGTTCTAATGATGATTATCTGATGTCAGAGGAAGCATTTACAAGTAACTAGACACAGCAAAGTGTCATTCTGAACTTCCATTCTGTTATTCTGTTTTATGAATGCTCATCTGGATTCTTTATCCACTGTATTTCCCATGGATTTAGTTTGTATCAGGCAGAGCAAGAATTTTTCTCACATACAAAAAATTACCAAAATGTCTGTGTAGATAAAATCTCAAACTTCAAATAAGATAGTAGAAATTATTGCAATTATAAAAAATATACTATTCTGAATATTTATGAAAATTTACTTAGTTTTATGTGTACAGAATCTGGTTTTATCTTCATTGGCCTGCTTCCAAATCTGATTATTGGAGAGCTCTGGAAATCCATTTAGTACCTTATGAAAATACAAGATTATCATCTGTTCTAGTTTTGCTTATAGTCAGATATATTGCAACATTAGTTTCCCAGTTGAAAGGTTATAAAAATATTCATGTATACTTACAATTTATTGAAAATAATATTTAATTATAAATTTGATGCTGCAAATGAATAAAGATCTCTATAGAAAATTACAATGGCTTAGTGCCAATGTCAAAGCAGTTCTATCCATATTTTATGCAGAGTTTTACTTATTTGTGGAAGTTGTAATTTTTCCCTTGTACATAAATGGTTGAGAGGTGTTCACTCAAGTGTGTTCTCCCAAAGAAAGAAATTCTGGATATTGCATATTTTTCAGGGCTTAGCACATCCTTCAATTTTAAAACAGATTCTTTATGTAAATGACAAGGGTCAGAGAGACCAGAGATGCTATATCCAAGTCTCAAGAGGACTCATTAAACTGAGACTGTTTTATAATCTTGTCCTCAATGTTCACGTACGAGTATCATGCTATTAGTATCCCTGGACGTACATTCCTCTTCATTACACATCCAGGTGCACAAGCTATGTATGTTGAATGCAGGATTATGTGTAGGATTAGTTGCAGTAAAAAAGGAGACAACCTGACATTTAGAACTGAAGCCTGAGGTTCCATCACAAGCTTTGTGACAGCCACAGTACTACAGTTGTTTTGATTTTTCTATTGTAATGACTACAGGTTTAATAACTTTCCTAAGAAGAGTATCACAGAGATAAAACTTAAGAGTTGAGGTGGATTCTTTGGTTTGAGGTTTGTTTTTTTTGAAGACTTGCCAATCCAAGCAGTGCTGCATTGTTCATTTCATATAGTTTAAACCAAGTTGGGATAAAAGTGGTTTCTTGATTTCTTACTGACATCTTCGTAATGGCCAATCAGTGATCTACAGAGTCCGAATATATGTCAGCAGATAAACTGCAATACTAGACAGTTGCAAAGTATTAAACATTTTATTTGTTCTAAAGAGCCTTATTTACCCAATTCACCATACTGCTAATCACACACAATTTCCCCTCCTTGCTGTTACTGGACACACAGGCTGCAGTCTTCCCATCCCCTCCAAGCCCCGTGGGTGTCCCTTTGCATTCCAGGTGGCAGATGTGGGACATTCCAGCTCCAGGGGTACCTGTGCCCACTGCCTCCTGCTCAGGGCTGCACCCTGGGTGTCCAAGGGGCAGCAGCATTGCACAGCCTGCACTCAGAGGGAGCACCCACCTGCCTCGCCCGTCCTATTCCCCTCTCCAAGTCTCCCTCCTGTGACAGATCTTTATGTTTTTCCTGTCTTGCTTTTCAAGGCGACCATTTCATAGTTTCAGAGTCTCTTGGCATTGTACCAATAACTGCTTAACCCAGCTGATGGCCATCTTTGTCTTTAACATGACCAATTTGGGGGCAGATGCCCTTCCAGAGAGCCTGGTGGATTTCATTCATTCAGTGTCTACACCCATATTCTTATCTTGAAGAGTGTTTTTTGACAGAACTTTTGCCAAGGGTAAGGCATGAAAGCAGCCACCAATATGTATACATAAACACATGTGTGTGAGCATGCCTATATATGTTCATTTTTGGAGAAGACATTTTGTATGTGTTTATCTGTGCACACAGATACGTGTATGATATTTTTGATCTTTACTCACAATTTTTCCATCCTTCCCCAATGTCCTTTTTTTGGTTGTAACCTTCAAATTAGTAATTAATTCTCTCTAGCCCTTATTCCAGTAATTTTAACTAAACTGCTGGCATTTCTTCTTGTCAGGCTTAGAGCAAAATTGTTTTGATTTAATTACAGCTATAAAATTATTAAAGTTCTGTCATCTAAAACAGAGAATGATGTTAAGGTGTTAAACTAGTTAAGCAGTGAACATGAAAATTTGTGAAGACACTGGTGCAATGCTGTTTGAGGATCTATACAAATAATTTCATTAGACATCAGTGGAAGGGAAGACCTCATAAAGTTTGCTGGGGATTCATGACGTGATAAAGATGCCTAAAAAAATAATTTCTAATTTATATTGTAACCTACAACATTAGTTGCTGCAGGAAGGTGGTATAAACACATTACTGATCAATCTCTGATACACTGCTATAGTTCTGAACCGTAAAATGTCCCCTTTTATCTCCATTGTCCTTTGCTTCTCTCAGTGTCTCCTCCATTTCCTGGTTTCAATTTCTTTGCTGGTAGCATTGCCTTATCTCCTTTATCATCCTATTCTCGCCTACTCTGTCTGTTGTAATATATTAATTAAAAACAAACACAGAAATCGAATACTCCCTCCCTACTGAGAATGATGATTTACATGCACTTTGACAGCCATTAACTCTCATGACTTAAACCTTGTGCTTTGTCCTTCTACCTTCTGCTTTCTGTGGGGTTTTACACTGTGTTCAGTGAGACAGAAAACAGGTCTAAGGTCTGGTGGAACATATATATGTAAGGGTTTATCAGATCTCTGACAAGTAGTGGTGAGGGACACAAATTCATTTTCCTCCTTTCCCCACCAGTAGAGCATCTGCAAAGGCAAGGCATTGTGGCTGCATTGTATACACTGGAAAAGGAAGATTTCAGGTCCTAAATGTCTAATTAAAAATTGTGGAAAGAAATACTATGTGAGACTGGATATTAAACTAATCTGGTGCAACACAAATATTCCAGGCCCAGTTGGCTACTTGTAATTTGCCTCTGACTTCAAATCACATAGAAAATTCAACACTTCCAGACTGTCTGGCAGTCTGTCAGTTCTGAGTCACGTGTCAAAGTAATCTTGCATGCAGTAATTGTTCTGATATTTAGTGTGAGGCATTCTAATTTAAATGTTTTTCCTGCTTTGAAATCCAAGTGTTTATTAAAAAGAAGTTATGTCATAAAATAAATGGTAAAGAATTAAAGCCAGTTCGTAAAAGATGGTTTTGAAATTAAAACTATAAAAATATGGTTTAAAAATAAATTAAAAAATGAAAACTGTTGAAATTTGCTAATATTCTTTAAATTTGTAATCAGAAAAAAAGTAAATTAACATAAATACCCAAGCACTGATTAACATTACTGGAAATATTTTTTTATCTTTTTTCTCTCTTCAAGTCTGTGTTGCTTGCAGCAACTCACTTTGTTTTCAAATAAAATACATCTGAAAACTGCAAGGATTTATTCTCATTTTTAAAGTAAGAAATAAAGTGTATGATGCAAAAGAATACCTCTGTAAAAGAACTTCTTTATTTAAATGACTTCTTGTCTTAATAAACAGCTAAGAAGTATTTTCAAAGTTTCTGTCACAGGATGTTGAAAACACCATACAATAACAACTTTGGATTTATATCTTCAGACAAATTGCTTCATTTGGAGAAAAGATAAAAAATCAGAATAGAAAGGAGTGAGACCTCCTGTAATGTAATAACTAAAAAAATGCAAACTACTCTCAAGTTTAATGTTTATTTGAATCTTGAAACCCCAACGTACTGACCACATTTTGGCAGTTTTACCAAAAATAAAACAATAAAATAAAAATTTATTCTTTTCTTTCTTAGCAGATCAGGGAGGACAGAGGTCTTGCCTTTCCCATGAATATTTTCCTGATTTCAAGTGTTTCACATTGCACATGGACACTTAAGACATGATCATCTCCATGTACACACAGGATATTGAGATAAAATTTTCACATTTCTTTCCTGAATTGATCATGGAAGAGACTTGAATTTCTTCAGCTGAATGAGCCTGAATTTCCTCTTTCCCACACTTTCTGGAATCCTTTCTGTTTGAATAATTACAGAATGCCCAAACTACCAGAGTATTATTCTCTCTCCTTTTTTGTCTGTCTGCTTGCCTGCTTCTGTTTTTGAAATGAGATGTTTTGGTGTGAGGGTTTTATTTTAAATATTAAAACGGGCACTGTAGTGGGTAGAATAGTAGATGATAGGAAATCCTGCCAAAAAAGTGATTAAGAGGAAGAAATGGAGAGGAGACAGATGGAGAAATAGAATGCTGATAGAGGAACAAAGAGACATTTTATGCTTCAGAACTACAGCAATATATATTGGAGATGACATCAGTAATGAGCTTCCCCAGTTGAACTGTCTCCCCCCCTATGTATTTATAGCCATGTTTCCATTTTAATGGGTTAATATTTTTCAGAAAAAAACCTCAACTCCCCTGAAAAATGCTCCAGCTGCATGTTTTCTTACACCTATTCACAGAAGTGTTTTTTCTCTTCCTGGACATGTTAGACAAATATGTCAGAAAACTGTTCTGCATTTCTAAACACCATGATACATAATCTAGAGTAACTAGGTAGGAGGCTTTTTTTTTTTTTTTTTTTTTTTTTTAGAACATATATTCAAAAAAGAATAGTCAGAATAATATTCTCTGATATAAATGTAAAAATTAAACAGTTACAGCTTTAAATCAACATATAAGTACTCAGATCTAGGATCTAGGGACTTCATTATTTTTTTCTGAATGGCTTTGAACTGTCATGGAAATCTCTGCATTATAAAAATTAAGTAAATAATTATTCAAATCCTTTGAATATCTATAATTAGTGTTCAAAGTTTATTACTGCTAAATATATTATCTTGGACAAAATAAGAGTTCTCAGATTTCCTTTAAAATGTAGAGAAAAATAAATCCTCACATAAATGGATGGCACACTATCCAATCCATTCCTCTCCAAAATTTTCCACATAACCTTTTGGCCATTTTTCAAAACAAAGTGATTCAACTCCAGACACCTACAATGAGTTGGAGGGTGTGAAGGTAGAAGAAATCGAAGCAAAAATATGGTCTTTAAAGACATCCAGCTTTCTAATGGGACCAACATGCAATTATTTCTTTTTTAAGCAGCACTGATACTTTTAATTGATACCATATAAAGCAGTTTGATGTAAATACTAAGCTACAGCATCATACTGACCTTTTCTTTTCTGATCTCAGAACCATGTAAAATATTTCACAAAGATAAAAATAAGTATTTGCAACACACATAGGAATGGTTTAGATCAAGTAATAGTAATATTTATATATATAAGACATAGCTATACAAAACATGTTTCTAATCAGACAGATCTATTCAGTTCTTATAAACAGGCCTCACATGAGAAAGTTCTTTCAAAATTTCTTTTGTGGAAAAAAAAAAAAAAAGATTTGGTTTTATACTCCTATATTATGTTAACATTCCATTATGGATAGCATTTTGTCTGCAAAATAATTCATGTCTTCACTGGCTGTTGGATTTTCCCCTAAAGCAAAGACTGAATCTGTACCAAAAAAGGACAGATGACATTAAACTGTTTAACCACCCAAAGAACATCAGATTTATGGTGACACACCTGCAGATGGTGCTGTTCCACCACATTTCCTGCACAAAATCTGTTTAAAATTCATTAGTTGGTCTATTCTTTGATCTTTCGTTTTTCATTTATACAGTACATGCAACTTTTACATAAAATGGTAGGCTGTGTGTGAAGGCTAAGCTAGATGGAAAATTATACCTAAAGATATAACTTTTTCCCATACCAAAGATACTTTTTTTTCCATCCTCTTCTTATTAAAAAGTTAGCAGTTATTCAACGATATTTCTTTTTAATAGCATATATAACATTTTAGCATTGTTTGTGAGACTAAAAGTTTTAGTTACTCAGAGAGGCTATGTTTAAAATTGGATTTCCATCTCAAACATGCTACAGTGTACAAAGAATTGTTAGCGAATATTATCCTACAGAATAATATTACTTAAAGGCTACAGAGTATGAATTATTCACACAAAGACTGTGGGGGCAGAAAAATAAAATACTGCTGCACAGATAGAAGGAGTTTCAAAGCTGTGTTTACTGCCAGAGCAGAAGACTAAGGGCAGCATATGTCATTAAGTAAATTATTTCATACTTCTATAAAATTTAATGTGATTTCCATTGGAACTAGTTGTATTGTTTTGCTGTTCCATAGTTTTCTATTTTTTAACCATGAATGAAAATATCACTTCTACTACTACTACTACTACTACTACTACTACTACTATATTACTGCTGCAGTTATGACTAGTGGTAGAAGCAGTAGTAGTAGTATCACTATTAATTTGTAAAAATCATGGCTTTATACTTAATTTCCTCTTTTTGTATATCTTAGACACAAAAAAGGCTTTTTAATTGTATTTAAGAATGGAAAATATTCAATTTCAGAAACATTTCTATAAAACATTAACATGTTATGTAGGAGAAGCTCTATGTAGTTCAGCAGATTTTTCTCTGAGTATCTATATCAGAACATGAATATTTGGGAACAGTTTGGAATAAAAATTAATTTTACTTAGATGTTTAAAACTTCAAAGTTTTTGACAGTACTCAAGGAAAATTAAACACAAAATTTAAAAAAAAAAGGATGACCATTATAAGCAGGTGTTAAGTTTTAGTTTCAGGATAAGTTGAAGAATGTGAATAATTTAAATGGGGAATCTTAACCCACTGGCACTTGTGGCACTTATTTTAATTGATTTCAGTGGTGTAATAGTTACATATGCTAATCTTCCACTATTAAAGCCACTCATGGATACCAGTAGGAGGTCCAAATATTTCATAGGTATTTATTTATTCATATTTATTGAGTTTTCTGTTGGTTTTGCTGGGATATATACTTTGAAGCTCTTTGTTTTGCCTTCTAAAAAAACCCCCAAAACAACAACAAAAAAACCCAAATCTAAAACCAGAACCTTTTTTTATTTTTTTCACTACTTTTTACAGGGAGAAGAAATTAATTACTTTTTCCACTTACTCTGTAGAGTAAGAAGAGAAATTAATAATTAATGGCTTATCAGGAGAACCTTTAGATGCCTTGTGCATCTTCAGGATCTCTGATGCTTCACTTCATTTGCTGTATTATGTGGAACTTGTTCTTTGGAAGACCAAGACAATAATGTGGCATTTGGCTAATTAATTAACTAATTTAACTACTATTTAATTACATAGTTATTTCTGAAAATGGAAATTCTTTTTTGAGTACTAAAAATAATTTTTTCGAAAGGAATATGAAGTAACTCATTTATCTTGTCATAGAATAATCTACTAATGTAAAATTTTTCATTCTGCTTTCAGAGTGGTAGTCACCTGCAGACATAATATGACAACCTTCAAATTCATTATTTTCTACTTATTCATATTTTTCAAAGGCAGTAGTTGGTGTACAGTGTGCATAATACTCTGGTTGTATTATAAAGAGATTAATCTTCAACCCATGGTGGAAAAAATGCTGGAAAAAATTCCCAGGTTTTGATTAATTTTCCCTGCTCTTTATTAAAATCCTATTTTCTTTCTTCTTTCGATGGTTTGTGATTGCCTTAACTTACTCCTATCCTTTGAATCTCTTGATTCGTTTTTCTTCAGATCTCTAAATTAGTTCATTAAAAAGCAAAAACCTCTAAGCAGTCAGACTAGAAATTCCCATTTACTCTTAAAAATGAGATTCATTAGGCTGTTATCTATAGTGTCCTAAAACCAAAAAATAGATAGTAAATTCAAATGCATTCTTATGGCATGGGAATGTATTCTGTGGTTTAGGGAAGAGTATCACAAGAGAAAATTAAATGACACTTGGAGAAAGCTATGCCATATATCACACGTTTCAGCTCAGTGTGGTGAAATGCCAGTGCAAGTTTCTGTTTATGGTGTGCAAATAACAGCCTGGTCTATGCCAAACAAATGATAAATTTTGTGTTTGGAAATATGTGTAGCAAGTTTTTGATAATTTAAAATTATATGTTACTTAAATGTATTTCCTTCTAAAATAAATTTCTTTTTTCTGTACGAATTTACTGATTTGATCTAATTCTCCTTCTCCTTATTTCTATAATTAAAATTATGTATTTTATGGTGATGTTTAAACAAATTGCTACACTGCATTTACAAAAGTTAAAAACTATTTATCTAAAATTTTATTTTGTCCTTGATATAAGTTTAATGTTTCATCTAAAATTTATAAATCTATATTACTGATCTCTGCCATACCAGAGAGCACAGCACTGGAGGTGGTGGTCCTGCTGTGTCTCACCAGCACCAAGCATGGTATAATTTCCCTTGACTTTCTACTGTATTTTAGCTCCAATCCGGGGCTACACCACATCAGTACATGAACTTCTCATTGTAGAGTAATTCATTAAATGTTATCAGATTTAAAATTAATTTTTGGTCTTTCAGTTAAATATAGCATGTTGTGAATACTAGACTCATGCCTTTTTCCCACTTTTAACCTTGGCAGAAACCATTGTACCTGGAAGATAACCCAGTGTCCAGGCTTCAGAATTTCAATTTTGAAAGAAATGGCCTCTCCAAGACAGAAATCACATCCACTTGATGTCCAGTTATCACAAGTTGAGTTATACTGTTCATGCAGAGGTTATTTTAATTCAAAGAAAGAGAAGTATATGTACTTTTTGACACCACTTATTTACCAGTTCAGACAGTATTTTATTTGACTTGAGTAACACCTTAATTCTCCATCTAGTGTTTATAGACAGAAAAAAAATTAAATTTCAGGTTTCCTTTTCCTTTTCTTTTATGGCATCAAGAAATAAAAGCATTATCTGCAAATATTTCTTACAGTCCTGTATTTCTGTTAGGCCAACTACTCATGTTGAGTAATTTTACAGCATTGCATCTGAATAGGTCTCTTGGTCCTTTTTAATTGCCTTTATAAATAACAGCTTCTCATTACTGCCAGATCACAGTAACAAAGGCATGTGCAACCCTAAAACTGGCAGGAACTGGGAAAGCAATGGTATGTGGATACCTTATTTAAACATATGCAAAAGATTAAGTCATGCATTTCCAAGATTCAGAATGGCAGCTAATGTCCCACAAGTAGCATTTTCACCTGTTTTCATTCTAAATTTTAAAAGGAATAAAAAAGTACACTTCAGTAAATTGAGTACCACAGAAAGAGAGTAAATAATTACCCTAAGGGCAACTGCCGAGATTATCTGTTTGGGGTCTGCTTGGGCTTGGGGTTTTTTGGGGGAGAGTGGAGGTTATTTGTTTATATATTTGGGGTTTGTTTATTTTTTCTCCCCTACTGTTATGTAGGGAACAAATTTTAAAACCTTGCTTTTATATGACAGTAGATTTCACCCTTCCTCACCTTATGATCACACCCCTTTCTCTACCTGTCTCTTGCACACAAATATAATTCATGAGATAATAAGTAGCAAGAAAAGGAAGGATAACGTATTTTGAAGAATAAAATAAAGAAGATTCTCTGAAGAACCTTTTATGCTATGAGGTATAAAAAACTCTTGTGTATTTCAAAGCATAATGGTCTGATGTCTGTTTGCATCATTGTGGTGATACCTTTTTTTGCAAGCGCAGAATAAGGGATTTTACAGTAAATACAGAATTGGATTCAGTATTAATCAAGTGTGGATGTGTACTGTATGCTTATATCTATTGCTGCTTTGAATTAAGAAATGGAAGAGAATTCTATTTTTAAATTGTTCTTTTATTTTTCTCTTTTTTTTAACAAGCGCTTTGATGGCAAATAATTTATACATACTTTGAGACGTACCTTTAATAACTGATCAAAAAAAGTGAGATAAAAGAAAAAAAATAAATTTCTACCATCTAACCTCAATAATGTTCAGTTAGTGATAATGTCTTGTCACATTTGAACTCATATGATAAACTGCAAAAAATAATGAATTGAAAATAAGTTGAGTCAGTGAAGATAATTATGGCAATTTTATGCATCTCAGTTTTGCTTTCAAAAGAACATATAATTGCTCTGGTATTTTGTTTCCAACCCTCTTGTCTCTGAGCCAATATAAACTAAATTCAAACTATTTTACAAGCTCTCCTTTTTCCCTGCTGTTTACCAAATCCTTATCTGACTGAGAGATTCAAAGTGCTCAGACTTCTCTTTCGGGTCCTTCTCATAGTCCAGGTGTTATCATGAGGGAGGGAATGTGTCTGGATTAAGGGAACAAGGGGGTTTTAACTGGGGAGAAAATGACACCCCTTGAGGAATAGATGCTGTTTGGTTCCTAAGACTGTCATAATGCAGAAACCGACCAGGTATATGGGGTCGTCCTTGACATATCTTTTAACATGTTGTAAATATTCATCCTTTTCCTTTCTAATTGCCACAATACTGAAACAGAAATTTGCATTTGCAAAATAACTTTCAAGAATTTTCTCCAGTTCATTCGATGTGTAGTGCTTTAGATTAGGACTTATCCCATGTCTGCCTGAGAAACTTTCCAGGGATGGTGGTACTCATCCAGTTACAGCAACAATCTCATTTAAACACTACAATTATAATAATAACTAACATCTACTGCTGCTTAGTTGTAGTCTCCTGACTCTTCTGAATTAGCTAAATTTTGGAGTTTTTTTAAACTCTGTTAAAAGGCATTAAACCTTTTTTTTTTAATGAATTTTATTCCTCTGAAGTTAGTGTGATCAAGTACTAATAGCTCAGATGTGAGTTTTCTCATTTTTTTCACCATGTCTTTATATTTTAAATAAGACCTTTTTAAATAACATTAACATCCACTGCAGTACATTTTAATATCTCCTAAGTGGATTTATTTGTACAAATAATTATATGGGATATAGAACCTATCTGACTTAGCTAAAAGGTGCTGGGTTGATCCCGTCTGAATGCCAGGTGTTCACCAAAAATACTTTATTATTCCCCTTCCTCAGATGGACAGGGAGGAAAAAATTTGATTAAAGGCTCATGTCTTGAGATTAAGACAGGATTACCATCATAGACAGACATATGTGACTTGGGGAAATTAGTTTAATTTAGTACCAATCCAATCAGAGTAAGATAATGAGAAAAAAAACCCCAAATCTTATGAACACCTTTCCCCCCTACTCCTTTATTACAAGGCTCACCTTCAGGCCTGATTGTCTCTACCTCTTCCCCACAGGGGAAAGAGGAATGGGAAATGCAGTCAGCTCATCACACATATTGTTTTTGCTCCTCCTTCCTCTTCATGGAGAGGACTCCTCACATTCTTCCCCTTCTCCAGCATGGGGTTCCCTTCCATGGGAGACAATTCTCCACAAACTTCTTCAGTACTGGTCATTTGGTCTTTCCCATAGGCTGCAGGTTTTCACAAACTGATCCAGTGTGTGTCTTACATGGGGTGCTGTCCTTCAGGAACAGACTGGTCTGGTGTGGGTCCCTTCCATGGGGTGCAGTCCTCCAAGAACAGCCTGCTCCAGAACAAGTCCCCCACGGAGCCACAAAGTCCTGCCAGCAACCTGCTCTAGCATGGACTCCTCTTTCCATGGATCCACAGGTCCTGCCAAGAGCCTGGTCCAGTGTGGAGTCACAGGCTCCTTTGGATGCACCCACCTGCTCTAGTGCTGGGTCCTCCAAGGGCTACAGGCGGATCTCTGCTCCCCCATTGACCTCCATGGGGTGAGAGGGCACAGCTGCCTCACTCACCATGGGCTGCACTTCGGGCTGCAGGGGAGCCTTTGCTCCAGTGCCTTGGAGCGCCTCCTTCCCCTCCTTCCCACTGATGTGGGTGCCTGCAGGGCTGTTTCTCTGACGTGCTCTTGCTTGTGTCCCTGGATGAAGTTGCTCTCCCCTCCCTGCCGGGGCTGTGCTATCCCGGAGGCGGCGCCGCTATCGCTGATCGATCGCTGACTTGGCCGGCAGCAGATCCATCTTGGATGGCACCAACATTGGCTCCATCAGACATGGCGGAGGCTTTTAGTAGAAGAAGGTTCATACAGAAACCACCCCTACGCTGACCCATGAGCAGAACCTTGCCATGAAAACCCAACATAGCAATCTAAATAGCATGATTATACCACCAGAATCTGAACAGTACTGAGCATGATAAAACAGTTTGGGAGTTCCAGTATCTGTTCTATGGACACACTCTTCCAGTTATACCACCACCTAGCTTGTGCTTCTGTCCAGTCTCACAGTCTTCACCATTCTGCAAAGGTTTATGCAAAACTTTATAAACAAAGAGTGCTTCTGAAGTTTAATGGATTCAACAGATTTAATAAACATTGGATTTCTTTATGTGACTTCTCAGGAACAATACATGTGCATTAAAATTGGTGTGGAAAAAACCAATGCTCTGGGCGAAGATGTCTGCTTGGATTTGTGCAATACCTCACACAGTGGAATATTAATCTTGAAAATATTGAAATTAATCTATAGTACAAATAATTAAATATTATTTTCTTTTGTATTCTTTTTATTATTAAAAATTGAAAAGGTATTGCAAACAGAAGTATCATAGGTTTACTAATAAGTTCAAAGCTGAATTATTATAAAACATATAATGAGCACCTATTTTCTTGTCAGACTATAGAAATATTAACTGAATTAATGTTTATTATAGATATTTTATTCATATATTAATTATTTATAAGCTATGTGAAGTTCCATTATATATATAAAATTTGACTGTCAATAAATTCACATAGCAACTGGAAATTTAAATGTCTCTCCTAGAGAACACAGTCATAATTTGGAAAATAAGGGGCTTTTTTTACATGTATCTTCAGAAACAGAGTAATTTTTCATTGCTGACATGTCTGCTATACTTTATTTTGGTTTTCTTCTTCTCAAAATTATAATAATTCTCAGGAGAAAGATCTTTTCTTAATAAGTACTGCTTGACATTTACCATTACACACATGATAGATATATGAAAATGATCATCTGTCAATGCTACGGCATCAAATTTAAACTTATTAGCCATGCAAATAACTTGGCCTGCAGATTTCATCATCACCTTTTCAAATATTCAGACAAACAACATAAAAAACCCTAAACAGAACAAGACCAAAGCAGTTCTGCCCCTTGCTAGTATTAAAAAGTTTCCAGTTAGAAATTTGCATACCTATTAATATAGTACTAAACATAAGCAAAAAATTGTTTAAAGGTTTTGATAATTTTTTTTTTTCTAGTGAATTTAAACTGAAAGTTAAATTTAAAAAATGGATGTTAGCTATTAAAGAGGCATCTTGATCAAAATCCCATAATGCTGTTTAAAGGATGAGGTGAATTAATCTCTATTAAAGTGTTTTAATGTTTAATATTTTAGCTAACACTCAGAAGAGATACCTAAAAGACAGTATTCAGTGTGAAGATTAGAGGGTTTTTTTGCATTAAATATTTTTCTGTTGAATTTCAACAAATCTGTATGGGAGCAGACAAGACTTCCTTAAAACCTTTGTCACTTCATAAACAAATTTTAAAAATCAGACAGTTTATTTCTCTTCTACTATATGATGTTTGAGGTTTCTAAAAATTCACAAGCATCTATTTTTCAAATTTCTGGAAAATCAAAGAGAAATATTACAGAAATTAAATTTTAGATGTTTACTCAGTTTTAGTTTTGAAACACATTTACAGCTAATTTTCAAGAAAATGTTATATAAGGTGGAGTTTTGCCTTTGGAGTAATGAAAATGAAACATACTCAGGCCTGAATTGCTCAGCTCATAGTCAAGACCGAAAAATTTCTCTCAAAGTATTTATTTCTATTTGGCAGTTATGAGATTGCATCTGGAGAATGTGCATAGTCTTAGGTTCTTCAATACTAAAGGGGAGCTTATATATTGGAGCAAGTCCAGCAAAGGGTCACTGAAATCCTTAGATGGATGGAGCACATATAAAATGAAGCTTAGAAAGTTTATTCAGCCTGGAGAAGGCAAAGCTGTTTGCTTTTCATTTCTATCTTTGATTACCTAGCGCAGAATTATAAAGGAAATTAAGACAGTTTTCCTGGAAAGTAATAGTGAAAAGATAAAATGCAACAGACACAAGTTTATGGAAGGGAAATTTGAATTAGTCACTAGAAAGACAACATTTTCAGTGAGGTCATCAAACACTGTTAAGAAATTTTCAAATGGGTTAAAAAAATCTCCAGTAATGAAAAAAGCCAAAATTTGACTGAACTAGGCCCTGAAAAAAATTACTGTGGTGTTGTTCTTTATTTTCTGTCTAGTCCCACTCTGAGTGGGAAGTTGGATCAGGTCACCTACAGAGATGTTTTCCAAATTAAATTGTTCTATGATTCTCTGACTAATTTTCTTTTATTTCAGAATACATTGGTAATCTTAATAGTTTTCTACACTCAGTTTATTACCATGCCATTGCCACCTATTTTTTGCTTTCTTCAGTCCAGTGGTAAGGATGTGTTGGTACTGACAATTTTATTTCTCTGCCTTTAGTCCCATCCTGCATAATAGTTATCTTGGTTTCTGTTTCTTTCCTCAAAAAAAAAAAAAAAAAAAAAAAAGAAAAAGAAAAAAAAAAGAAAAAAAGTCATTCTGCAAAGAATGACAATCCTTTTGGAAGAGGGGGTCAGAGTTGGCAGATGGGATTAAGAAGTCTGCATTAAGCTCAAGAAACTCATAACTTCAAAGAAGGGAAGATGTCAGAGTTCTTTGAGGTAAAGCCGTTAACATAGACTCTTCTTGCTTTTGCTTCCAGCAAGGTTGAACCATCTGTGAAAAAGGATTCATGAGGAGAGCAATTCTCTTTTCCTAAGCAGAGTCTTTGAAACTTTTGTGTGTGAAAGAAAGCAATGCTCAGCAATTCCATGATGTTTTTTCACTCTTGGTTTCATGAAATATTCAGATCTTACTTCACCTTATTAGTGTGCCTCCCCTATTTCCATATTCTTTAGGAGCTTTCTTTGCTTCTGAACAAAGCTTTAATAGCAAAAGGTTGATTTTACTGTTTTTTGTAAGACACTACCAAGAATAACCAAACAACAGTGAACTCCCTGTTTATTGCATGCCCCTTTCCTCCTGTTCATACCACGGTGTAGGAGTGATAAAAGTTTACCTGTGAACGGATTCACATTGCAAAATCTTTGCATTTCATTCTAACACTGGATGACTTCATGACATGAGGAAGAATTTGCCCAAGAGTTTATCTCATAACATATCTGATTCATAGAAACTGGATTAGTTCTTTGATTTTTTGGACTGCTTAATAAAAGCTAGACACTTCATAAGATGTTTGTCAGAAATCCTTTGTTTCTGTAGGAGTATATGTAGTATATATAGTATTTGAGAAAAGTGGGAAATCACTTGGAGAACAGATAGCAAGGAAAATGGAAAAATAAAAAAAAAATCAAGAAAATTAAGAGTGTCAAGCATCATCTGTATCATTTATATGCTTTCTCAGATGTAGGAACATAGGAATGGCTGAAGAAGATTACAGAAAAATAAAAATATATTAGACAAATTAAATATATTTTTAATTTTAATTTTTGTGAAAAACAGATATAGAAAATTCCACACGTGGTCACCAGTGAATATAAATCTTTTTAAAATCAGATTTACATGTAGTTAGATACCCAAGTCTTCCAAAATAAAACTGCACTTCAGAGAGTGCTAGACAATTGGGTCCAAGTGGATTCAAAAATTAGAGAATATTGGTTTCATGTGAACTGTCAGCCTTTAAGAATTTGTTTAATTCTAGCTCCATTGTCTCCATCTCAAATCAAAACTTTGATCTGCACCTCTGTACAGGTTTGAATATGTTTCCCATTCATCTTTACACATCAAAAAAACCCAGTTCCTTAATCTCACTGGTCACTTAGTTGTGATAATCATATTGCTTATTTATATGCTTGTCCCAAAGACAATTTGCATATATATAAGAATGATGCACTTAGCTGAGTAAACACTTTAATAGTGTAGAATTCTACAAAAGCACAATTTAATGTCCTCTTAAGTGATTGAATTTCATGTAAAATCCAAGTTTACCAGAATTCCCTTTGAGTCAGATTTTTCCCTCAATTTAATGATGATAACAGAACCTTTTCTTTCAGTAGGGTCTAAAATGTCTATGTTAAGAACCTTCTCACTTATGGTCAGTCTGGTATGCACCCAAATTATCACATTCTGGTCACTCTCTTTCAAACAAACCACACACCAATAAACCTCTATTTAGAATATGAGTGTTCTAAGAAGGGGGACAAGTCAAATTGCTCCAGGTTGACATCTTGACGACTTCTAAATTAAAGACCTTACATGACCTATAAAGCACATTTTCTAAAAGAAACTGTTCCTGCCAGTCATTACAACTGTCCTTAGGCAGGTTTGGACACGTTTAGAAAAAAACACAGAACTTGCAAATTTATGCAACTATTTCTAAAAAACCTGTTAGGTATGTTTGTTTTCGATATGAGTCAGCTGTCTTGCTAAGTTTAAAGCTCCCAGAATAGAGATTGTTTGGGTGTTGCATTTAATGAATGTGCTAAATACAGTAGTTTGTTGTTGCAAATACAGAAGACTGTCTTTGCAAGCTAGAATGAGCACCCAGAGTCAAATGTCTGAGATCCACATACTTCCATTGTTAAAGTAGTAGAGGACAAATGGATACCCTGACTGTGTAAGAAAGTAAAGATTATTAAAAATACAAATGTGATGCCCTAAAAGAGTCAAACTCACATTGTGAGCTGTTGGGAGAATCAGAAAATACAAAGGAATACAGTCTTGTAGAAAAAACTGATGAAGGAAACAAGACATTCTCAATTTAGGTTTCAAAACTAACTTTGTGGTTAAAGAAGATTCAATGATGGTATCAACATCTTCCCTCAACTGAAAAAGTGGGTACAGAGATTTTAAATTTTATCTTCTCTGTGATACTTCTACATTTTCATGCAGTGATTGAGGTCACAGGAGACCTCCAGAGCTCACCTAGTCCAACTTCTCTGCTCAAAGTGGTGCTCCAAGTACAGCAAGTTCCTCAGGGAACTTGCCCAATCAGGTTTTGAATATCTCCAGGGTGAGAGATTCCACAATCTCCCTGGGCAACCAGTGTTTGAACATCCTCACATTATTTCCCCTCCTTTTTCTTCTTATGTCTAAATCCCATATTTCAGTTTGTGAGTCTTTCTTCTGCAGTAGCTCAATGAACATGATTTTGGCATTGCTAGTGTTAGATTATCTTATTAAAATATAATTGCAGTAAATACAACAAGCACCAAGAATCAGAAGTAGTACAACAGGTGACCAAACCCTGCTTAACTTATCAGCGAAAATGAAGCAGACCTGAAATGACTACTTTTAATATTTCCCACCAAGGTAAGGCAACAAAAGGGAGTTTCTTCAGAATGTGTTGCAAGATAAAAGGAGTTATTTCCAAAGGAAGTTATGGATTATATTAGATGGAAATGTAAGACTTTTTACTACAGATAAAGTTTTCTTCATACATGTGTGAGTACTTTATGTGATTATGTGGGCAGTTGAAAAGACAATGCTTGGTATTGATCTGTATGTCTTGTGTATTGTGCATGTGGGTATGCACATACATTGCCAACCAGTGCAAAGCCCCACACTGACCTGCTGCAGCCACATCTGGCAGGCAGGGGAAAGGACAAATCCATCACTGCCATGAAAACCACCAAATTAAGCTGTCTCTAACAACTGAAGAAGGCTCTGACCTGTGCTGAGGGGCTTACCTTGACTGGAGCTGGGCTGAGCTGAGCTGGTTTCATCTCCTCCCATACGACCTGTTCCCTCCCCCACCTGAGCATGAGTCCCGACAATGCCTCTGTGGGAAGGTTCAGAAACTCTTTTTCCATAGCTGCTGTCTAAAAGAGCCTGTGGGGTGGTTGAGTCTGTGAAGGCTGTGGGACCACTCTTGGACTCAGCTGTGCTCAGACAGAGGGAATCAATTAGTGGTAACAAATTTTAAAAAAACAGCTGAACTAAACTAAGAGAAGTCGCTTCCACTCTGAATGTTAAACTCCTAACACTGATGTCCTCAGGATGCTGATGGCTCACAATAACCACTTCTTGTTCTTCAGGAACACAGAGACTATAAATCTGAGGACCTGGAAGGTTACAATGGCAGAAGCAACACTGATTACAATTCACAGGTACCAGGAAGTTCATGTATAATAATTGCCTGCATTTTAGTGAGAATTTGCTATGTTAGTTTTGACTGTTAGACTGTTACAGCCTTAGATTAGCTATCGTTTTTTGGCTGCATACATATATACATACATACACACATACATACATACATACATACATACATACTTAGTCTGTTGTCTTTTTTGGGGGGCTAGTATAATAAATATACATATACCAAAAAGTCTTCCATTTAGCACAGTACTTGGTCCACTGATACGTATAACAAATATTTGACTAACCTGACCTTATAACTTATGTTTTTCCTTTGGAAAATTATACTGCATTTTTAAGATGTATTATGCAAATGAAAAATCACCCAACCAAGGAACAAACAAGAGAAAGCAAAAAACTAACAGTGATAATGGACATGTTCTGCATGTTGTTTTTCTGCATTTTGCTGTTTCTGATGAGAATATACTAAAAATTGCTTTATGTAGTGGCTAAGAAGACCAATTGTAGCTTGCTCAAGGGTGAAAGTATAGCTGCCACCAGATACCATGAGTGAACGGATCTACATCTTCACTATTACAATTTTACCTCACTTCTGGTACTAAGATCAGGAAGTACTAAACCAATAACGGGTAACAAATGAATTTGCATACTTTATGAGGAAGAAAGAAGCCAAAGAGCAATGTAACTTTTTCCTCAAATTGAGATAAAATGAAAAACTCAAATATCTGTTCGTAAGGTAAAGAATGTCCATCGAGAAAGTTTCATCTGCACTGTCAGAAGTTTCCATTTGTATCATCACTGTCTTTTTTTCTACCCTCTCATCCTTTCAATTTTTTATTCTCTGATGATCACTTTAATCCTCAATACATTTTTTCTTGTCCTTTTGCATTCACATTTTTTCAGATGGTCTCTTTGTGTCTGTTTAGTTTGACTTCTCTGCTTTGCTCTCTTGAATCCATTGATTTCTACAGCTACTATGCTACTATAAGAAAAGCTGTGCTTGTACAGAAAGCAGGTTATAAGTGTTTCATAGTACTTTCGGCTCACAGCTCCGCTATGCTTACATGAGCTTGTTTTAGTTCTGTCAGTTGTAGAAGCATGGAAGAAATGTTTGTGCAGGACAATGCATAGATCCAAGCAGCCTGAACCCTGTGGAGGACAGGCAGGATGCCATCCCTATCTTTCCCTCTTGTGCATCTCTTCAAAAGACTTCTAACATTGGAGGTGCTCAAGAGCTAGCTGGAAGATCAGATTTCAGCTGTTGAACTCCTGGGGAGCACTACGCTTCCCAAAGAGAAATTCTAGGGTCCTGGCACTCTCTGTGCTGGCCAGGATATTGAGAACTCAACATGCTTTTCCTTTTGTGCAGCCAGGGCAGTTACTGATTGCTGGCTGTATTTGAAGAGCTCTTCTGGTGACATTACACCCCATAAAGGCAGGTGTCAACACTGAAGGGCTGGTGATTGCCAGTTCACATCCTCAGCACAAACACCTTGGTACCCCATGTTATCCTATGATTAGATACTTTGTGTGGAAATAATATATTTGTATGGAGAGGCCACCTTTTTTTGTACAAGTGGAACTGTTGTTTATTCAATTGAATAAGTACCATTTGTATGCAGCCTTAATCATGAACATTTTGGAGATTGGCATCCGGCACTAACTACAATCCTGTCAAATAACTGGCAGTGGATTAACTGTGACACCTAGAAACATGCCAAATTCTGACAGAATAAGAACTTGCTGTGTACCCAATGTCAATCATTCACTGAGTGCCACTCAAAATGCTTATCCTGTTAGTGATGACATCAATCTGCATTGGCATTCAAAATACTGCTGCCCTTTGAATACAAAATTGAAAGCAACAGACAAAACCCCAAAGTGCATGCATTTTAGCAACCATCTATCCTTCCATAAGAGCTGGGGCTACCTCCCATGTGGAGATGCTGCTTTACTAACGGGCCAGTTAATTAGACGACATGTTTGCAAAAAAAAAGGTATCTATTTTATACTGATTGCTCTACAGCAGGCTCACTTGCAAGTAGTCAAAAGTTATTTACATCATGAACTAAAACTTCCAGAGCCACTTAGGTCTAATTCTAGTTACATCTCAAGTTGTAGAAGTCTATCCATATTAATAGCAACAACTGATGTATAGCAAGGGTCACACACAAGTCTATGTGTCAGCATGGTTACTAAAACACTCACTTCCTAAGTGAGAGAAGAGAGACCTAAGTTCAGCCTGAGGGGTTTCAGAATTTTAACCACCAGATGTTTAGGCTTATATTTATTTGATCTTCTCTTATCTTCATAAATCCTGCATTTCTGCCTGCACAGTGAGCTAACACAAGAGGAGCATTCCATTTTCTCTTTTTCTTTTCAGTCTGTCTTGTTCTATAATCCACCAGAGTGAGCATGACCTTGTGAAGTAGAGAATGAAGCTGAAAAGGAAATTGAACACATCTATTTCCTGGGAAAGTGTTCTAACTACTCAAAAGAGGAGTAGTTCTCCAGCAGTAGTAATAGATAAAAAAAAGGAACTATCTTTAGTTAAGTCCTTTACTTTGGGAAAGGAGTCCAGATCATCCTTGGCTACAAATCACTAACAAAAAATTCTGAGGCAAGTTCATAAGCTTAAGGAAAAAGCTAATTATTAGGATAGCTCTCTTTCCCTTCATCTTCCAAAGTTACTCACAACTGAAACAATAAAAAAGGCTCCTAAGACTTAAGCATTGCTGGAAATACATGCTGGAAATACATAGCTGGAAATTCACCACGTATGGCCTATTAGCCGTGGATAATCTCTTGTTCAGCATGCAGAAGCCGCAAGTCACTCTTTGGAGACATGTCTTTCTCAACAGAAGACTTGGTGTTTGATCCCCTGAAAAATGCATTTCAGACACTGCAATTGTTTTTTTGTCTTTGAGATACAGAAATTGGGCATCTTTTTCAGAGAGATTGTAGAATCAGATTATCAAATACTCTTATGAAACAAGCTATCACAAATTATATCCTTGTATTCCTGTTTTGTTCCACTCACCAGGTAGGTTTCAAGTAGCATATTTAGGCAAAGTGCACACCAGAACTTCTGTTTGAATAGAAAGCTCAAATAGGAACAGGATTCTTGTTCCTCTATCATGTCAGGAGGTCCTAATTCTAAGGCATTTGTAGGCCCATTTAAGACATCTCAGAAAAACCCTTGGTGGTGACTTAATCTGCCCTGGTAAAATGATATATGCATTCACTGTCACAGGGCAGATGTTCTCAAGAAGAAAGTCTATCTTAGACCATTGAATACTGTCCCTTCTCATTATCAGACACAACTGCAAAAAATTCCTTTCATAAATTTAGTAGCCTTCATTCTAATACATTATTTACTCTACTTGACCTTTTAGAAGACTGTTCCAGAAAGAAACTAAATCTGAGGAAGGTCTAACAAGACTGAAGCTGTTTTTTCACAAATGCAGGACTGAGGTGCCATGTCTGTATTCCATCATGCTGTGCAAAAATTGTAGCTTGCCTAAAGTTGTCTGAGATATTGGAACAAAGTCAGCACTGCTGCAAGTTTAAGTACCTATCAACTTGATAGTTCCATAAACTGAGCCTATTTTTATTTTCTATTTTTATTTTTAGTTTTAGTCTTTAGTTTTAATTTGTCCTTGATAATATACATAGACAATCAGTTGTTTACAAATCTTTTATTAAACACCGAAATCTCATAAGGAGCTTGAGCTTCTGATCTGAGTCTGATAATTCCACTGGAAAAAAAAAAAAAGCCCAGGAAATGTTAGGTATTGAACTGCCAAAGTACTTTTAAGGAGCTGAGCATAGTGTGTGCAATACAGCATCAATGGCTCAAAAAGGCATTTTTCTGCTGCTGTCATGTGGAGGTCACTGTTTGCACTCTAGTAAATAGCTGCGATAAAACCTGAAGTATTACTGACTTGCTTAAAATTCAGCCAACGTGGAACAAGTGCAACTGTCAGCAATAGGAGGCCTTGAATAGCTGTAAAGGTTAAATATCAATTTGTTTTAAAAAAGAAGTCAAACTTGCTTCTCTACCATAACTGCAAATGTGATGGCATCCAACCCATTAACACTCCTGTCAGACATTTGAATTTAAAGTGTTTGACACCCCCAAAAAGCACAGCACACTTTTTAAAAATATAGATTACCTTGTAAAAGGTTTTTGAATGTTCTTTTAAACTGAAAGGCATATCCAAAATTTTTAAAGGATGTTGAATTTGTTAAGCTTATGTCTAACTTTGTTTTCCATGAAAGATTAAGTGATGAGTATAAATTGGACTTGAAAATAACAAATGCATTTAAAAAAAAAAATTGTGGAAGCATAGAATATTTGAATTTTAAAGCTTACCATTTAAAAATCAATTCCACTAAATTATAATAATTAATATCCCATCATCAGTGACAATAATAATAACAGCAGATACACCAAGACTTTCTCTATCACTACAAAACTGGAAAGATCTGAAAGCAAGCAGAAGTTTGTTTTTCAGTAGTCTAACCAGTGATTGCAACATATTGCCTTTCTTTAAAAAAAAAATATATATGAGCACATGATTCAGTTTTACACACTGATTATACTAAATATTTCTGATATCTGTTGGGTAGAAAACAGCATTTCCCCAGTTGCTAAACATCTGGGGATTTTTGTTGTTTCTAACATTTTTGGTATTGTGAAAGCATTTTACCAAATCTTACTGGTATCTGCATTCATTTATTTTTCTGCCTTTGAAATCTGGACAGAAGTCGAATGCTTTCTTTGGTGGATACTTCCAATTTGTAAGGTATTTCAAATTGTCTTTTTTTTGTGGTAGAAACTGAGTAATTAAGACTTCTTTTCCAGTAGCTGTAAAAATTGGATAAGATTGTTTATCTCTAATATGATTCCTGACTTTCTTGGATTATCTTGATCTTTTTTCATTATAAATTAATCTACACCTTTTACTTAACAGTATTGACCTATAGCACAGGACGCTAGCAACAGAAGCCTTTGTTTCACAGCTTCTTTGAACTCCTCAGATATGTCAGCATGTAAGCCTATATCTTAGATTATAGTGTAATAATGCATGTAAATCCCCTGGTTGTAAGCATATAGATTGGAGTTTTCTCAGGAGCAATACTATTATTAATGAACAGATGAGGAATTAATACTTGAGCTCTTCCTGTCCAGACTTTTAGGAGAATTTGTGCACTAAATTCCTCTGCGGTGGGGGCCGTTTCCATCTGTGCATCCACCAGGGCATGGGATCCCACATCTCTACACAAGTTTATTCCCCCAGCTCCTGGCAGTTCCTGCCATTTTAGACCATGTCCTGGTTTATCCCCGGGTGTGTTCTGGCACCAGCTCTTCTCTCTGCTCTCCTCTAGGTGGCAACAGAGGAGGGAGAAATACAAAGTCCTACCCCGTCTTGAAAGAAACAAAAGAATAAGGATCAAGAGAGAAAGATAAAGAAAAATGGGAGGGGGAGGGAAGAGGTTCAAAGAGCACTTCTTTTCTTGTTCTCCTGTCTTAGAGAAATAGTAATATTCTCCACCAGATGACATTAGCCAGTACTTTATATTAGCTTTAGTTATCTGATCCTTCCTTAAAAGAAGGGATGGTGCAATAGGTTTTCAATCAGATCAGGTTTGCAACAGTGGGATGGACACCCTTATATCGTTTATACTGACTTCCGACCTGACTAACCTTGCCAGGATGGAGAAGTAGCAGCCAGTGAGAACTGAGATGTCAGGAAACACTGTGGAAAGACGGTGAAATATCTACATTAGTTTAATGGAGACATGCTGTCTGACAAATTTTAAAGATATTCTTGATAAAAAGCCTATTTAAAAAAAACAACAGTACTGTTGCAGATGAACTCTGGAGTCTTGTAAGAAATTACCATTACTTAGCATTATATTTTACTTAACTATTTTGAAGGGAGGGGGGTTTATCCTTCTCATACTCATCCAACACCTCCATGACTCAATACATATTAAACCTATTTCTGTAGATTTTGCTGTGTCATATGAACAGAAAATTTTACATATAAGCAGTAGCAATTATCAATAATTACAGTTCACAGTCACAGGGCTATTGTTAAGGCTTTATCAGTGCTCCCAAAATACCCTAAAATGTTATTGTCTTTTAAAAGGTGGTTGTCTTTCTTATAAGAACTAAAGCCAAAATGGTTTTTCAAAGACTTAGAATTAGATAGTTGTAAGTCCTAACTTTTAAGAAGGCAAAACTTCAGAAAATATTATGAAATCATGTAAATAACTGAAAATATACTTGCAGTATCTTTTTTTAAAAAAAATTACTTAATGTCCCTTGGTGTTTTTCTGATAGTGTTGTGAAGAATTCTGCACTATTAGATCAAAACCAGATACAGAAATGAGGCAAGAAGGATGAGTCTGGAGCTTACATAACATTCTTACCGCACCCAGACACAAACATGACAAGGAAACATCACAACAGCTAGTCCTGTAAACAGCTGCATTGCCAAGAATGATTAAAAAGGAGTCTAAGGAATGTGTGTATGTTTAAAGTTCATTAGTAAAGAGAGGAGAGAAGACTGCCATCAGTCATTGTAGGATGACAAGGCATAGAAAGCAAGTTGCAACAGTACATTAAGGTTAAAGCTAAATCAGGTTTTTCTATAGATTGGAGAAGGCATTCATTCACAGGTGTGATATATGTCTTTTTGGTGACACTTAAAATGTATCCAAAAGGATATCTAAACTAGAGAGTGAGTTAATGTAGCAATCTTGCTGTCAACCGACCGCAGGAAATGGGCTACCTTAGAGTGCATGCTGACCGAAGTCTCCAGATCTGTAGGGTCAGAGAATGGTTACCCAACAATGACTGTTTGCCCAGGGGTCATGGTTGGTAAAAACAGTCTCAGATAAATAGTTCCAGCACACCCTCATTCCTCTAGGTGTGTCAGTGATGTCAACTAAATATAGATGTAAATCTCTATGATTTTGTGACGATTTTGCAGGTTGGGTTTGAATATATAGGATTCATACTTGAGAATTATGTGATTTTGGACTAAATAATAAACAGAACATAAACAATGGTGATATAGAACAGTACTTTGTAGATTTCTTCTCTATCAAGATTCCTTTCCTTTTTGGACCACATTCCTCACTTTTACCGAATTTAGCTGTTAGGATTCTCTGTTCCCTTTCAGACATGTTTTGTGTGCACTTCTTCAAAAGGCCTCAGTTTACTGCTCTGAGATTCCAGTGTTTAGAGAGATCTCCAGATGATATCCACTATTCATAGCCCTCCCAGTTAGGTCCAGCAGAGGTGCAAGAGATGTGAGCCTCGAACCAGGCTGTGAAGGTACAGCATCTCACCTCCCAATTTCATTAAGACTGTCTGTAAAAGATTTGTTTATCCTTCAGGGTAGGATCTGACAGTACCAGAGCAGCTGGACAATATAAAAGATTGGAATAGAAAGTCAGTTACTGTCTGTCTTTCTAACACTAAATGCTATTGTTTTCAAGTTTTATTCACTTAAATCTACAGCTTTATATGCCCGAGCACCACAGAAGGGGCATACTGTGCCTTTATGAGTGTGTGAGGTAATTCCTGCCTTTGATGATCCCAAAAGTTAAATCAATAAAACGAACATATCCCACTGGCTGAAGCAGAACCTTGTTAAATTAGTAAAGAAATGAACTCAAGTTTCTCCAGAAGGACACCATTATGATTACACGGAAGTGTCAAAGCAAAAAAACATGTCTTTCAGAGATAGTATTTTCAGCCTAGTAAAGAAACACAGTTGTACACAATCCTTACAAACATATGTATCTTGGGAACATGTAATTTCCAAAACTCTAAGCTTAAGCAGCATGTCCTTGGGCAGTCATTCTGCACGTTATGAAATCTCTACTGAATATATTTGTATACTTATCTATGACAGGCATCCTAATAGACTTGTGTGTGCACATTTATGCCTTTAACTGTAAGCTAAACAGGATGTAGTGCTGGTGTGGATTGTTCACACTGTTTAATTCTTAGCTTGGTCTCTGTTATTAGTTTGACCTTGACCAACTAGTTGTGTTCTAAAAATCACACAGGAAAAGTTTGAACTTAGTGCAGATTAGAGATCAACCCTACTAGGTAAATTGAGTGTGTTATTTAGGCACTTCTCAGTGAGGTAAGAGAATTTGTCTGCAGGACCATGAGTCATACTGTGCCAGATGGTTTTAGCTGGCATGTGAATGGAGAATCATATTCAATCTGTGCACTATTATAACTGAAACTTTTGTCTATTTATTTAAATTGAGATATGCAATGATCTTGTACTTTTAATTTAGACAAGTAGTCCTTTGCAAGTATTATAGCATTGATTACATAAGCAGATTCAGTTTCTCCTTCAGTTGAGCTTTAAAGTCATTCTTTAAAGCAGAGTAATTATGTGGCCTCTTTTGAGAGCTAGCAAATATCTATTAATTCAGCAGTATGTGTATATTGATCTTCTGATCTTAACCCATTCTGTTTATTGTCCTTTAACGGAATTCTTCCATGAACATTAGCACTCATGAGAAAGTAAGAGAGAGATTTATGTTACCTAAGGAATTTATGTGCCTATATTTAAAGATAAGGTGTCCACATAAAGATATGACATCATTCCCATAAAAATTCTACTATATTGTGTCTGTGGATTTTATAACAAAGTACAGGATAATATAGATATGCTCACCTAAGCATTTTTTCCCTTTAAGTAAGGATAACTACAGATACACTGTACTCTCCATATAAATAATTAATGCAACATAAAGTTAGAATATATTATTGAAATACTTAGATTTATGACCATATTTAGGTGGAAGTTACCATGCTTTAGAGTAGAAGCAGTCATTGTGTGTTTTCCACAGCATATACTAAAACAATCTCTGTAATTTAGAAAAGTATATAAGAATTATTCTGTGCTTTAGGAAGTATTTCATGACAGGTGATTGGCAGGTCTAGTTCTGCCCAAAGTCTGCGAGCAAGCTGAAGTATTCATTGTAACAGATCTGTGGACCGTATCACTTGAAGGACAGGCAGAGGGATATTTTTCTCACCACATTTTACTATTTCAAGGCACATCCTTGGAGGCAGAATGCAGAACTTTTCTGGAAGTGCAAAAAAGATGTGCATGCAAAGCTTCTGTGTGAAAAACAAAAAAACAAGCAACACATAAGTAGCATCTTTCTTGCTCATTATGTTCTCTGAGAGTTATTTCTCATTCAGGCTAGTATCACCATCATTTCTAACACTGGAAATAGATTTGAGGCATGGCTTTGTTTTCCAAACAAATTGGTGAATACCTATCAGTTATTAACAAAAATTTCAAGTGTTTTGTCTTTATATCTTCCTTAGAAACCTATTCAGGCTATGGAAATTTGAGCTTCACTAAGGTTCAAGAAGCTAGGAGGCAAAAGTACTGGGCCACAATGGTAGAAAAAATGTTTGAGAGCATAAGGTTTGAGGAAGAACACAATACTGAAGATGGAAAGGAAACTCCTTTTAATTTTTTCTGCTATACTTTCTTCCTAATACTTAATACAACCAGCACTGGCTTTAGAGACAGGAACCTCCAGAAAGCACCTTCAAAATTACATTGATTAATCTCATAAGTTATATGTCCAAAATAAGCATTCAATGAATAACCTTATGAAAATTATTTTAATTGGTAATTATAATAAATCAATCAGATAGCTCGCTAAACCTGGGATTTCTGTACTGTTGGCTGTTTCAGTGAGATGAGTTAAGCCCTAATCATTTTTGTGCTGGGGCTTCTAGTACAATCTTGCATATCAGTGTTATGTCTGTATGCACTCATGCAGCTAGAGCAGATTTTTAATGCTCTGCAATGTTTACAGTTCACTGCAGTTTCCACTGAAAAATAAAATTATAAAGAGTTTTATTTTTTTGTTTTTCCCCATCACTTGATGTTTTCATTTTTCTGTTAATATTCTTCTTACTATAACACTATAGAGGTTTCTAATTAAGGAAATATCTCTTTTACTTTTCACAGTGCTAACTAAAATGCTTGATTATTATATCTAGACAGAAAATAACTCATAAGACTGTGATGTATTACCATGAAGGGAATAGTGCTCCTACGTTTTGCGATTCAATTTCAATTTTAGAACTATTAGAGAAGATAGCAAAGTATTGTCTTTGTTTCCATTATCTTCATGACTCTCTTTGACTCCAATTCACACCTCCTTTAAAGCTTTTCCTGTTTTTAAACCTCAGAAGCCAAAGAAACCACTTTGTTTCTTTGTTGCTGTGTGAATTTAGAAAAAATAAAAAGTAGCTTTGGCACATATACATTTATTTTTTGAAGAAAATATGGTACAGACTTTCCAGAACAGGAACAAAATCAGCAAAGAACTGGGGTGGATTTTAATTTCTGTAACAAGATAATAGTATAAAATCATTTTAGTAGCTCATATTTAAAATAATATACATAATATATGTTCTAGAATATATAATGTAATATAGTACATCCTATAAAATAAATAATTTACTCTGATCTATGTAATGGATATAAATATTATTTTTATATATTTTCAGAAGTGGCATCACAGAATGATTGAGTCGGGAAGGGGCCTCAGGAGGTCATGTGGTCAAATGTACCTGCTCAATTAAGGCCACCTACAGCAAGTTGTCCACAACAGAGTCCAGTCAGTTTTTGAACGTTACTGCAAACAGCCTTCCTACTGTAGCTCAGGTACCATTTGTTTTCTTTGTCACTAGGGTACTTTGCTGGCTCATGTTCAACTTGGTATAGAACAGAACCCTCTGATCCTTCTCTGCAAAGATGTTTTGCCAGTTTGTGCTGGTTCATAACATGTTCTTTCCCAGATGCAGAACTTTGCACTCTTCCTTGTTGAACTTTCTTGTTGAGAAACCATTATTCCAGCTTGTTGTGGTCTCTCCTGGATGGCAACATGACCCTATGGAGCCAGCCAGTCTCAGTTTGCATCCCCAGCACGCTCATTAAGGGGACTCTGCTCCATCATTCAGATAATGATGTCAGATTCCTATTTCAAGCCAATAGCAATATTGTGGATATAGCCCAATTGTGCAGTTAAATGTATAAAACATTGCACAAAATGTTGGAGGCCATGGAACCTTCTAAGAGCCGAGTAGCTCCAGTGTTGACATCATGGACCCTTGTACTCATGGTACATTTCTTCTATATTTAGGAGATATTGTATATGTAAGAATTTTCTCATTACATCTAACATTGCTGAAATATGGGCTGCAAGGGCACACTGTCAAGTCGTTGTCAACTTGTCATCCACCAATACTCCCAAGTTCTTCTCAGCAGAACTGCCCTTGAGCAGCTCAGCCCCCAACCTGTACTGGTACCTGGGATTATTCCTCCCCAGGTGCAGGACCCAGCGATTGCCTTTGTATTTAATATAATAGGTTTGGGTTTCTTTTCTAAAGAGTTAATATAGTAGTTTCATATGATATAATTTATATCTATCTCATATATTATATATCTTATACAATATATATCTTATACCCTATAGATATTATACCATTCGAGATGGATTGGG
>JACBWW010000005.1:39577987-39859991 GCA_020086605.1 Lanius collurio
TTGTATTTCTGACTTGAAGTCCCTCACTAGTTTGCTTTAAAACTAGCACAGCACACCACTTCTAAATTATTCAGTGTTATCCTACAAGCACTAAGCAAAATTAAAACAATATTTAACATAATATTAGATGTACTACTACCAAAAATCTGTTTTGGAAAACCACAGACTGCAGTGATGTACTTTATTTGAGCAGGTACAGATGGTAACATGAAAGAAAAAGTAATTTGAAACAACTTACATTTTACTTTTTATTCTTTCATTAATGTTCACAAAGTGTTTTGAGATCCAATGATGATTGGTACTGAAGAAGTGTAAAGCAATAACATCACAATCAATGGTGAACATACAGAAATGACAAGTTTATGAACATCTGTGAGAGAATTTTTCTGTACTAGATTACCCAGTATTAAATCTAATAAAGTGTAGATTATGAAATTATTCTGATAGCTTCATAGGTTTCCTTCTCAAAAAATTATGATCTTTAAAAATTACTTTAACATAGGAGAGAAGAAAATCCTAGCACTTGTTTTGTTTATTATTTTTCCTATTTTTCTGCTCAGTGCTGTACTGAGAGCCAGATTTAAAATACCCCAGTGTATTTTGCTTCTTTCCAGTACTGCCTTTCTAGATTGTTTCTCAATATTATAAGATGATAAAATTACTGCCTATGAAGAAACTATTAGAAAGCACAAAATAGTCAGGAAATACATCAGCTGATAAGGATACTTTTTCTTTAATGAATGGCCTTTTGGGGCTTAGATGCTAGAAATTATGAAAGTTTTATAATTGTTGTGGATTTATATTGTTCACTTCTACCCTCAATTCTTCATTTCCATTTCCTCATACAAATAGTGGTGGACTGAGGTTAATGTTACATAGTTTTCTCTATTCATTCTCTCATTTTTCTCACTACCTAAATACCTCCAAATAAAAACCCAAGCTCCAGTGCCATTAAATAGATCCCAGGAGGCCAGGATGTGTATTGTGCATTTTGATTAAACTTTTATACATAACATAAGATAGGCTTTTTGAATTTTAAAGTATAAATTGAGTACAGCCCATAAATTTTATCTTTTTTTTTTATTGAAGCATTAACCTGACATTGCTAAGTATCTTTATGAAAGGCTCTTTTTAGAATAAACTTTTTAGTTTTATAGCAATTTCTTTCTTGTCGAATAATATTTTAACTGTGCACATACAGGTACTCTAATCTTCTACCATTTTCCCATCCTCTCCGAATTCTCTGCTTTACCATTTATTAGTAATCTAATATTTTTTTTAATTATGTAATTTTTTAATATATTCTTTGTGCATTTTTGTATGTTTGCATGTATGTACATGACCAGAAAGATTCACAGAATCACAGAATGTTTGAGGCTGGAAGGGACCTTCTGTTCCAATTGCCCTGCTCTAGCAGAGTCACCTAAGGACAATTGCAGGGTTCCCAAGGACAATATCCAGATAGCTTTTGACTAGCTGTTAAAGAATTGGTAGAGTTTTTTAGGTTTTTCTGTTTGGATCCTTTTACAAAATATTATGAAGAAGAAAAACTCTTTCAAAATCCTACAAAGATTAATATTTTTTGGTGTCAAACAGTGAAAATCGTCTTAATTTTAGACTCCTGTAACTTAATGAATGAAGAGTTCTGATGCAGTTCTGATAATTTTCAAAGAGTTGTCTTTATTCCTTTGCTAAAAAACTGTTTTCATGCTCATGCAGTATTTTCATATTTGCAGTACACTCATGACCAGGAAGAAAAAAAAGCATATCTCCCATTTTTAGTGATTACTGCACCAAGAGGAATTTTTTTTGGCGTGATTTATTTTCTGTCTTCGTTTTTGTATCCTTGTGTTTTCTCTGATTTGTGCACAATACATTAAAATAGGATTCCAGTTCAACATGAGAAATGAAATATACTATTATATAGAAATACATATCTCTGTCTCTTTAGTGTCTTTTTAGCGGGGCTTATGGGGATCTAGTTATTAAAAAAATTATGGATTTGGTTTCAGTTATTGAACTTCTGCTAAATCAAAGGCATTCTGTCTATTCTGTGACAAAACAGACACCCTCTGTATCATGTCCCTTTTATTGCACTTTGATGACTGTACTAAAATAAATTCCAAAATGGGAATTTGCAACTATCAGAAAAGGAAGCTAATGACAATGCAGACAAAGGAATTCTGCTTTTAGTTGGTTTGTTTTCCTTGCATGATGCTAAAGCTGACTTTGTCTCATTTCTTATTTCTCTGGTTGTTTGGCAGGGCTATTTACTTTCTTCATACATGACATGTTAGTGATAACAGTAGAAATAACAACAACTCTTAGAAGATAATGCATACTTGGGACATGAGATAAGTAGTATATGTAATCTTACTAATTAAAAACAACAACAAAGAGGATCTTCTGTGACAGTTAACAAACTCTGGAGTTTTTGTGGATAAGGAAGAAGCAAATACTCACTCCTTGAGGACAAATAAAATGAGTATTTTTCTGCTGTTTAATGACTTTTTTTGTAAGATTGAAATATGGGGAAGCTCACTACTGGTAGCAGGGCTGATAGGGAGATAACGGAGGATCCTTAATACTTAAAGGAAAGACTGAGTTAGATGACTCATCTTCAATTGTTAGTGGAGGAAAAAAGATACCTATGCTGGTCCACAAAACAATTTAAATCTCAGCCAGCAAGTTTAGAATAGCGTCCTCTGGCTTCTTCAATGACTTATTTATTTTCATTTAAAGTCATATTCGATAAATTGCTTTGTTTTACTTGTTTGAGGCTCCTTAACAGTGTCAGCACTGTTAAGAATTCTCCTTCCTGCACTTGACCACAGTTTTGGGTCATATCACACACTCCAATACATCCTCTATAGAAAGAAGTAGTAATATCAGCCTGTATTGTTTGTATTGTTTAGTCTAGGATTCCTCTGAGTCCCACATATAACTTCTGTGTGTTTTATTTTCTGCTCTTGTTTCAAGATTCAAGTTGATGGTTTAATATACTCAGGGATGTTAAACTGATATTTTGCACCCTATAGGTTATATTACAATGTCCTCTTACACTGTATGACTTACAAGAGTGAAACATTTGCAAATGGCATTTAGAGGTAAAAACCCTATGAAAATATTGAAGAAAATGATTGCAAAATAAAAGGAGGCAGGTCTGATGGAAGTTTTTCCAACTTACTATAAACACTGATATCTGAAACAAACCTTCTCTCACAAAAGTTACATTCTTTTGATTGGAAGGAGAATAAATTTATTTATTTAATTATTTAAAACAAATCAAACCAAACCAAGAGAAGCAAAAAACAAAACTAACTAACCAAAAAGCCATAGAAGATATTAATATTTATTGTCAAAATCTGGTGACTAGGAAATAAAAGCAAGCCAGAGAGATACATTTTCTGACATTGCATAAAAATCACAGAAGTTAGGTGTCTGCCTCCACTAACTGTGCAGAAAATATTAGGCAGTGAAAATCTTCCATCACTTTGCATCCAGACTGACAGTTCTTCTCTTGAGGACAAGGGGAATAGTCCTACATATGCATACAAATGTATATGTACATAAGTGTACATTCTTTTTTTGAATTAACAGTTATTTTTCCACAGAATGTAGAAAAAAAAAAGTATTTTTTCCTTTGGCCTTCACCGACTTTTGCTTCACCTATGTAAAGGAGGATGGTTCCACCAAAGCCAGAAACACACTGGATTGCAGTTAGATGCCTCTCTCCCCACCACTTGATATATCTACATTATTCTTGGAATTATGCTTTTTTGTTGATCAAGGATGTTTGCAAGTTAATCAGCAAAGTGCAAAGGGATTTTAGTACCTTCAATAATAGGCAAGGCCAGCACATATGGGGTTTGAACAGTTGTCAGAGCAGCAGCTGCACTGCAGGCAGCTGAATTCCAACTTAAGTGAAATTTATTTGGACTAATCAAACAGTACACTTGGAAGACAGTAAGAGTCATGACAACTGATAGAAAGCTAACAAACACAAAATTTCTGTTCTCTGGAAATATACTAGTCTGGCAAAATATTAACATTTCACAGGAATGTTTGTTTGCTTGCATATTTAAAGAGAATACAGACATTTGATTTAGGAAACCTGATCTCATGTTGCTGATTTACCTACCCAGAAACTTGTAATAAGAAGTTTCTGTACCAGTGGCATCAGGCTGAAAGCAACATTTCTGTACTTTCAAGTCCATGTACACAGTCTGAAAGTTTGACTTCTGACTAAGCTTCTCAAAGATTTCATCTTCTTCTTTTCAGAATATGGATTAAAAGTCTGTTCTACTTCTGGATGAAATGCAGAGCATTCCCACTGCTGAGAGACCTTTTCCTACTTCCAGGCCCTTCTTATTGTCCACTGTGAGACAGCAGTTCCCAAAAGCTTTCTGAAAGAAAGCTAGTAATTTTTTTTTCCCCAAAAAAAATTACTGAACTTTTCTATCAATAGATTATTTTATAATTTGTGTTACTTTTCGCTAGTGTAGAAGAAAAAGCCTGAACATTTTTAAATTCCTTGAGAAAAGGAGACTTTGTAGATTGACCAGGATAAGCCTTTTTTTTGTTTATTTCCCCAGCTGTTGGTAAGCAAATACCTAAGAATATAACCACTAGCTGGAGTTTTTGATGAGCAAATGTGAAAATTAAAAGTAACAGCAAAGTAGCAGAGAAGTTTGCCACAGAATTGTTGGTGTTATACCATGTAATCTTCTCACTGCCTATAGATATATGGCTGTTACATTTTCTGAAGATGCAAATATCCACACTCCAAGAAAAGTTCAGAATATCTTTCTGTTCTTGCTTCTTATTGGAGTAATTCTTTTAAGTGCCAAGTCTTCACTGAGCTTTGACACCTTTTATCAGGCCATGTTCTATTAACTGGAAAAATCTTCTGACGTTTAATATGTACATAATTACTTTCTCTGGCAGTATTCCACTTAATGGGGTCCATCTCAGACTTAATAAAATATTTTCGAATCAACTGAATTGTAATTTAAATTAATCATAAGAATGGAAATAATTCCCTGATATTGCAGCAATATTTATGATGAAAGTAATTATGTGCATCCCACTACTAGTCATGCTCACTTATATAAACAAACTGGAATGTATTTTGAGTTGCCTATACATGCATCAATAACAAAAAAAAAAAAATAATAAAAAGGTATAAGACTAACTCTGAGGTTGGAAAACTCATGAATTT
Source organism: Lanius collurio (assembly GCA_020086605.1). Taxonomy (NCBI): domain Eukaryota; kingdom Metazoa; phylum Chordata; class Aves; order Passeriformes; family Laniidae; genus Lanius; species Lanius collurio. Next base: position 39,583,209 of record JACBWW010000005.1, read on the forward strand.
TAGCACTAGTTTTTTAGCATAAGTTTCTTTGTAGCTTTGACTCAAGCTTCTGCTATCCTGACTCAGAAGTGTCCTAATTTCTTCAACCTATTTAATACAAAGATTTCTTGTATTACAGGTTGTTTTGAGGATTCATTGGTTTGTTATCTCAGTTCCTCAGCGCTCACTGAATGAAATGGTGGAGATAATTTCTGGAGTGCATCTTCTGCTCCAGTTTGTGTGGTGTGAGGCATTGGTACAAAAGGAAGTATGGTAATAAACTAGAGAATCTGCCTGAAAACTACCCCCCAATAACAACTAGTATTGAAACTAACATAGACATGTCCTTTGGATTAGTTTTCTGTTCCAGTAAATTGTCATAGAGGCTGTCTGGATTTGAAAGTATTAAATAATTTGATGCCAAGCAGCAGCAACATAGAGATGAGAAAGGTACATAATTATTTCACTGATACCTCTTTCTAAATAGAAAACTTAATTTATTTAATTTCAGTAAAATAAATGTCTTTACACTTTCACTCACAACAATATACTGGCTTTCCCTTTTCAAGCATAGGACATAATGTGAGGTGCCCAGTGTATAGCAAGGTAGATTTAGAAACCAGAACATGCTAGAAAGGGAGAAAATATTAAGTAGAAGGAATGGCCTGGAACTTTATGCCACTGAGAGGATGGCCTGAGACCTCATGCTATCTTTGCTTCTATGAGACCAGAATTTGTGAAATTGTGCTAAAAGATTATTTGTATAACCATTTTCTGCTCTTGCTGTAAAACACAACCAAAACTTAGGCAAGATTATAGCCTATGAAAATTTCAAATGACTCATGTTGAGATTTGGAGTATTAATTATTCAGAATCCATCTGTACTTGGGATGCTCCAGACCCAAGTGGCTTTATAATAGCCAGCATGCACACACCCTCCCCTTACAAAGAAACTGAGCACAAATGAAGAACTAGCCTGAAGAAACTAGGCTGGTCTGTCTGCAGATTCTTTTTACAGCAGCTAGGGGAGCTTGAGTGTCAGGAACAAGGACTGAGAATAGGAAAAAAAAATCTCTTCTAAATTTATGATTGGGCTACGGGTCATAAGGAGAACAAGAGAAAAATTGCCTGTCCTCTTCTTCAGGATAAAGAGCAAATGCAGAGAGACTGACAGAGGTGATGTGAGTTACCAGAAAGAGAAGCAGAAAATGGTATGAGTATCGAGGGAGAGGTAATCAATATGGGCCTCATATATAGAAGTTTTACAGCAGTTGTCTTCCTCATTCTGTATAGACGTTATAGAAGAATGAGCTGGTTTAGCCAAATTTAGAAACCTACTCCCTCAGAGAAGGTAGGTTATAAACCACCCCTCCCCCCTTCCAGGTTCGGGAAAAATTAAATTTTTCCTTGAAAGAAAGTGAAAGTGATAAAAACTATTTATTCAACAAACACACAGGTAAAGGATAATAATGATAAACAATAAGCCCCCCTCGCTATAGAGGGAAAGAAACCTGGGAAAAAGAAAATCCAAGTCCTTCTGTAGGTATTCTCTCTCCTCCTCCTCAGAGCGGGATGAGGTGGGCCCTCCCCCAGGCCCTCCACCTCGATGAAAAAAAGTCCTGATGTTCTGATGTGAAGCAATCCAGAAAAGAAGAGAAAAGAAACCAAAATTCCAGGGGAAAAATTCAACCCTCCAGAGAAAAAACGAGACGACGATCCCGGGAGCCCAAAAAAAAAAAAACTCTGAAAGACAGTTCCTTGTCTCTGTCCTTGAGCCACTGTTTAGAAGTCTGCTCAGTTCCCTCTCTCTCTCTCCATTCAGGCTCAGTCCAAAAGCACAGAAAGGCATACAACCAATTTCTGGGCATGGAGCATCGAATAGGGAATATAACATCTAGTCAACCCAAGACAAAGAACTACAAATTTTCCCTTTTTACATCTCCCTCACCATGACAAGTGCTACAGGGAGGGAAAAGAGCCCAAAACCAAAACATCAAGCATGTAAGAAAAATTGTACTTAAAAATTGGTATATGAAGGCATGGATTGCATTTGTATTTGTACATAGGGAACCACTTCAGATTTTATGATAATCTCAAATTTTGTTCTTCTGGGGTTCAGCCTTATAATATTTTATTTTTAATGAAGAACTCTCTCTATATAGTCTCTATATACTTCTATTTATTTTTTTTCATATCTTACTTCCTGCTCCATTATCCCTGTGTATGTACTTTTTTTCTTTGAATTTTTCCCTATTAAGCATGTTTTACTTGTCTCTTTTCCTCTAAATCCCTTCCCTTTATTCTGTTGACCCTTAGTGTTTTCTTCTCTCCACTCTGCTGAACTGTTGAATCTGTGAGGAGATAAAACAGGTAAGAGGAAAGGAGCCATCCAGCCAGACAAGAATCCAGGCAGCAAGGACTGGATCAGAGGCTGCTTCTCAGCATAAAGGCTTTCATGTCAGTGCTTTTAGGGGCATTCACAGTCCCTTGAACAACTCTCAGCATTCTTTACCAGATCTCTGTCTCCTTTCCACCACATTCAACATACGAAGCTTTTCAAAAGGAATGTGCTTCTCTTGGGTTTTCATGGCAAGGTTTTGGTGGTGCGGGGCTGCAGTGGTGCTTTATGTAAAAAGCTGCTAGAAGCTTCCTTTAAGTCCAGTGGAGCCAATGCCAACTGGCTCTACGAAGAAACCTCTGCTGGCCAAGGCTGAGCCTATCACTGATGACAGTGGTATCTTTGGGATAACATAGTTAAGAAAGGGAAAAAGTCATTGTGCAGAAGGAAATTGTAGCTCAACATGGGAGTGAGAACCTATGAGAAGAATAGCTCTGCAGATACCCAAGTGAGTGGAGAAGGAGCAGGAGGAGGTGCTCCAGGCACTGGAGCAGAGACTGCCTGGCAGCTCATGGTGCAGACCATGGTGAGGTACTACCAGCTGCGCCCTGCAGCCCGTGGAGGTCTCCAGAGATCCACCTGCAGCCCATAGAAGATCCAACACTGGAGCAGGTGGATGCATCCAGCAGCAGCCAAAGGAGGCTGTGACACCAGAGAAAGTCCATGGCTTGGCTCCTGGCAGGAACTACAGACCCATGGAGAGATGAGCCCGCATTGGCGCAGGTTTGCTGGTAGGACTTGTGACCCCATGGGGGACCCATCCTAGAGCAGGCTGTTCCTGAAGGACTGCACCACATGGAAAGGACCCACACAGGAGAAGACTGTGAGGAACTGCAGCCCTTATGAAGGACTCACCCTGGACAAGTTCATGGATAGTCTCCCACAGAACAGACCCCATGCTGGAGCAGGGGAACAGTATGAGTAGTCTTCCCCTTGAGTAACAGAAATGGCAGAGACAATGTGATGACCTTACGGCAATCTTCATTTCCTGGCCCCCTGCCCTGCTGGTTGTGGTGATGTTGACAATTTGGGAATAAAGCTAAGCCTGAGAAGAAGGGAAGGGTGGGGGACAGCTGTTTTTAATATTTAGGTTTATTTCCCAGTATTCTACTCTGACTTGATTGATAATAAATTCAAGTAATTTTCCCCAAGTCGAGTCTGTTTTGCCCATGACAGTAATTGGTGAGTGATCTCTTCCTGTCCTTATCTTGGCCCATGAGCCTTTCATTATATTTTCTCTCCACTGTTCATTTGAAAATACAGAGGGATAGAGCAGTTTGGTGGGCATCTGACATCCAGACAGGTTCAATCCCTCACATCACTTTAACATTTCAAGATTATGGAATGATTTAGACAGCAGTTACTGTCAAAGCCATCTTATCACTTTTTCATGTGAAGGAAATCCATATTCCACTCTTGTCTTCGAAATAATTCGTGCTCAGGTTAGAAACTATTCCTGATAAACTCTTACACTGAGGGTCAATTCTTGCCCATAGGAAGATGTCAGCTTATCCACTATACAGGTTGTACTTGCAATCTCATCCCACTTCATGTTTGAGCTTTTATCCCACTTTCACAGTTCCTTTCCAGGTGTCAAACCCATTCTCTTTGATTACCTCTTGCTGTTTTTGACTAAGACTGCATGACAGGATTTATGCCATACTGCAACAAGTACATGTCCTGAGTAAGCTGTAAGATTTGATAAAAAATAAAGTGCAATTTTCAAGTAGCTATATAGTAAACACCTAATTTATACTGCAATGAAATAACTATTCACATGATCAGAAAATTGCCTTTATTTTCACTGTCCCCCTTCTTACACTTTAGTCACAAAAGAAGGGGCAGCAATAGGCACTTGCAGCCCAGAAAGCCAAATGTATCTGGGGCTGCATCAAAAGAAATGTGGCCAGTAGGGTGAGGGAGGTGATTCTCCCCCTCTACTCTCACGAGACCCCACCTGGCATGCTGCATCCAGGTCTGAAGTCCCCAAAGTAAGAAAGATATAGACCTGTTGGGGCAACTCCAGAGAAGAACTGGGTAGATGATCAGAGGGCTAAAGCATCTTTCCCGTGAAGACAGGCTGAGAGAGTTGAAGCTGCTTAGCTTGTAGAAGAGAAGACTCCAGAGATAAGTCTTTGTGACCTTCTAGCACCTGAAAGGAACCTACAAGAAAGATGGAGAGAGATTATTTACAGGAGTATGTAGTTACAGGACAAAGGGAAATGTCTTCAAACTGAAAGAGAGTAGGTTTAGATTAGATAACAGGAAGAAATTCTTCACTTTGAGGTTGGTGAGGTACTGTAAGAAGATTCCCCAGAGAAGTTGTGGATGCCCTGTCCCTAGAAGTGTTCAAGGCCAGACTGGCTGAGGCTCTGAGTAACCTGGTCTATTGAAAACTGTCCCTGGCCATGGCACGGGAGTTGGAACTTGGTGATTTTTAAGGTCCCTTCCTCTGGTGGTTGATTAGCTTGTCCACTGCTTAAGTTTTGGTGAGCTTGCCTCTTTATGTCTTGGAATATCTTAAACCATTTACAAACAGCCTAAATATTCCTCGGCTGTGCAGCCCCACTTAAGCCAGTGTCAGTGACAGCTACTCACCAGAAGCAGAAGTTGAGAAGAGAAATACAGCTCAAACCTCCTTTTTGATGTTAAGTCATTTATTCCCTCTGTCCTGGGAGGGACAGAGCACCCGACCTGGGCAGAGTCGGCGAGGTAAGAGGGAGGCTTTCAGTCCTGCTGGTTTTATCACAGACGGGGGGGAGGGGATTCCAGGGCAGAGCTGGGATAAACAACCAACCAGATCAGAGCCAGGGCTCCTGGAACATTGGACAGACTCGATTCAGTCACATGGCAGGCACCCGGCTTGGGGGCCCCAGGGGGGTCCACTGCAACACCTTCCAACCCAAGGCATTCTATGATTTTGTGAGTTTATGAAAGGGAACAACTCAGGTCTGAGCCCCTAGCAAGAAACAAATCCCTCAGGAGAATAAGTCAGGTTGACAGGTGGGTCCCCTCAGAACCCACATGGATACAGAGGGGACCCACATCTGCATTCACCAGTTTCTCATGGTGCATATGTGAGTTGCAGGTTCTGCTGACTCTTTCTCAGATGTGTTTTTCTCCCTCTGACCTGTCACAAGGGAAATAAAAATATTCTGAAATTGCAGATCTGTAAATGGGGAAAATGAGAAGAAGATGGATAGATACTTGCCTTCTGCCTTTTCAACTTCATTTGATAATCTGTTACACTCTGCCAAATCTATTGTTACTTGCTACAATAAATCTTGGCTAAACAGTATGAGTGTTTGAAATTTCATACAATTATTTTTTACTGGTACATTGGCAATTATTAGTTTTCTTTCTAGTTCCTCTGAAGTTTTGGTATAAATTTTTTAGTACTATCAGGATTATAACTAAAACTTTGTGATTGATTTCTGTTAAAATTAGAGTATTTTGGAGGTAATTTGTTCATTTTTTAAAAATATTTTAAACAGCGGGTCCTTATTGAACAAAGTTTTGTTGGTGTAGACACTCCTAAAGAAGGCTGGAATCATGGTATGTCAGGATAAATGCATGAAGTTTCCACAAACTCCGACACACTCTCTCGCTCTCCTCTTATTTCTTGCCTTTGTTGTCTATGCTTATTTATTTGTATGTTTGCTTTAGAACTGGTTGTTAATCTGCAATCTGAAAGTCTACCCTATCACCTGAACTTGCAGCTTTATAATCCTCTATGGTTCTTTCTCTTACAATGAAGTAGTTTATTTGAGACATCATTTGACAAATCATTACCATTTCAGAGTTTTCAGTTTATAGGTTAAAATCAAACTATGAATGGCATAGTGTGTCATATGTCATATCTCTTGGGGGATCTCTATTACCATCAGTGGCTTGATGCATTAGGCAATGGATGACTGAGTTATTTTTGATTGCTTTTTTCCTGATGTAGCTGAAAACAGCTTTCTTTCCCCGCCCTTCAATATAAAATAGATTTGTTATACTTCAACAAAGACAAACAAAACAAAAAGTGAAAAACTCAAGGTCGTGAACAAGGAAAATAAAGATTAAAAACTCCAGCATTCAGAAGTCCTTTTGATCTGTCAAGTGTTACTCAGTATAGCCAAGGTTTTAAGTGATTGTTTCACTCACTACATCATGATCTAGAGCATTCCTGGCTATGCCCATTGCCTTTTATCCACTTGAAATCCTTTTCCCTTATAAGTACCCCACTGGTCCCATAGTTATGTCTGTTCATCTTTGGAATATTTCCATTATTAAATTATCTACAATCCATGATCTATTATTAAATAAGCACTGCTTTACTGAAGCCAAACCCAAACTATAGGCACAGAAACTTATTAGTACAGCAGTGTGCTTGTAAAAGGTGACAGATGGGAAAGACAGCTACAAGGACAGTGCTGGATCCTACTAACCCACCAGAGATTGAATCCATCAATCAGAAAGAACACAGTAAGAGTGTAAAGAGGGAAGAAGAGATCTCTCCTGGACTTTTTTATTAGGCCTGTTTTCTGTTGTCTCTCATGCTTTTATTTCTGTGCAAAGGGAGGATGGGGACATGTTGTTTCTGTCCTTCTCATGGTAACATCTTGCTCATTTGTGATTTAAACTCTTTCTGAATTGATTTCTAATTCTAGCAGCAAGCAAATATTCTTTTCCTGCAATTTAAATCTATAATCATCAGTCCTAATCATTCAATGTATCTGTGCAAGGTAATATCTACTCCTTGGGACAATTTTTTAAGTTTCAGTGGGATTTGGCATCTCTGGTAGCAGTGTTGCAGACCTGAAATCTCGTAGTGAGATTTTATTAAATCTAATAAATTAAAATAAAAATGCAGAAGTATAAATTGACATAAATATTAAAGACATCAAAACTGCATAAAAAATTAATCAGAAGACATGATAAATAACACAATGTCATAATAAGAAGCCATTATTCAATCTCCTTTTACGGGGAATTATACGAGAGAATTAGGTTGTGAGCTGTAAAACCTGCCTGCAAAGGCACACGGCAGAACAAAGGAGCACATGGCAGCACAGAGAGGCTTGTCTCCACCTGGCACAGGAGAGAGAAGGTGTCACATGGCAGACTCCTATGAAGTGTGTTGTTGATGTGGCAACACAGGATAGGTCCCACCATACAAGGAAATACTGTGCCTTAGAAAGGTGTATAAAACCAACTCACTCCTTTGAATAAACGATTCAGATTCCCTGCTGGTCTGGGTCCGAGATTCAATTGCTAACAAATTTGAGGAATATATTATCCTCCTAACTGTGCATCCGTCCGTGAGCCCTGTGGGACTTGAAGTGCTGCTGCAAGAAGCAGGAACTTGGGCCGGTGATAATCCCTACAAGCTGTAGGTGAGCCATGGAGGACGTAGGGGATGGAGTATCCCAGGAACAGAACGTCCCAGAGACATTAAAATGGATTGTAAAGAAACATGGCAGAAAAGTTGAGTCTACAGATTTGAACAGACTCTTGTTTTGTGCAACAAACTGTGATTGAACTTCAGACAGTATTTTTGGTCCTCGGATGCTTTAGAAGACGCGTTGTGGAACCGAGCTACACGCGGCAACGTGGCACTGACAAAGCTTTTGTGCCTGTGGAGGACAGTGTGCAAGGTGCTCATAGCATGTGGCACCCAGAGAGCAAACAAAGAAAGCCACTTGTGCCACCGCAGCAGCCGTACCGAGCCCTTCTGTGCCGCCAGTGAGCAACTGTAAGTCTGTTGGGGCTGTGGGAGAAGAACCAGAAGATGCTCCCTTGTCCCCCGACCCATTTGACCCTGGAGGGAAGCCAGACAGTGCCACAGAAAAGCTTGCGCCGTTCCATGCCATGCGGCATCAGCTGGAGCCAGGTCACAGCGAGCGGTTGGAGTCGGAGAAGAGCGTGTTCCCTCTCTGTGGGCCTTCCGTGAGAGTGCAGCGGTGGTGGCAGACACAGTGAGGAGAGAGCGCATGGCAAAGCTGCACTGAGGGCGCGCCCAGGGGCCACCGCCATGCCACAGTCAGGCACTGGAGGCTGGCAGGGCTGCAGCTCTGCTCAGTGCATGCCAGGGGCCGTGGGTGGCTCTCTGCATGTGGGAGGGGAGGAGACAGGCCGCCAGACCTCTGCTGGACGCTGGATTTGGGTGCCTGCACAGCCAGCAGGGCCCGGTGAGCCGGTGGGACTGCGCTGTTACAGCCAAGGCTCCCTTTCCTTGCGGACTCTCAGGATCTTATACTGTGCTAGAAAAAAGACTAAGTGGACCCATGGGCCCTTCCTCAGGGGTGGGGGAGAGATGCAGCATATCACCTTGTAACTCCCTTGCATTGTTCTGATTGCTTTTTTGTGACAGATAATAATTATAATTTATAGGCTATTTTTTAAAGCAAGAATTAAGCTTGTTACCTTTTGACACCTTTTGAAACCACTTAAAGAGTTAATGTTAATATAATTGTAATGTCTGAAAACTAGATTTATATATATTCTGTGAAACATTGAAGTATTTAAGCAGTTAATGATATTACCTTGCTTATTTTTACTTAGTGTGGACTTGTTGTTGTATTAGATGTATTATTCTACTGTTTATAGTAAGAAAACTGCATGTTATGGTCCACATTTTCCTGAATTTAGTAAGTTAAAAAATGTTTGTGTTACATATTGTTAGAACAGAAAAGGGGGAATGCAGTGATGGGATGTCTCCCCACGAAAAACTGCAAAGAAGTTTATATGTTCTTAATTTTTCAGTCGTATTCAGAATAATATTAATAAAGTTCTTGAGCAATTTTATAAGTACTTTAGGGAAACCTCAGTCACGGCTTGCGGCTCTGGCCAAGCCCTACCCCTGGCTGAGTAGAAAATGATACCATCAAACCCAGGTGTTTCTGCCCTAAAAGTGTAATCAAGTCATTTTGACTTGCTAATTTGATCTTAAAAAAGGTAGACTCTCTTTCAAAGCAAATTTGAAAGTCTTGCCTAGAAAAGACTTTCTAAGTCTTCTCTATGAAACAAGACCTTCTAGCAGTTGCAGACTCTGCGCAATGGTAAAAGTTTTAGACAACTTCACATTGTTTCTCAAAATGCTATCTGTTTAATCACTGCTATAATTCTTATTTGTACAAAACAGAAAAGGGGGATTATGGGGAATTATACGAGAGAATTAGGTTGTGAGCTGTAAAACCTGCCTGCAAGGCACATGGCAGAACAAAGGAGCACATGGCAGCACAGAGAGGCTTGTCTGCACCAGGCCCTGGGGAGAGGAGGTGTCACACAGCAGACCCCTATGAAGTGTGTTGTTGATGTGGCAACACAGGATAGGTCCCGCCACATGAAAAAAATACTGTGCCTTAGAAAAGTGTATAAAACCAACTCACTCCTTTGATTAAACCATTCAGATTCCCTCCCTGCTGGTCTGGGTCCGAGATTCAATTGCCAACACCTTTGTTCTCTTGCTTCCTCACTTTCAGCTTTAAATAAAGGGACTTCTTCACTTTTCTTATGCACCTTCTTATGCAGGTGCATAAGAAAAGTGAAGAAGTCACTTTATTTAAAGCTGAAATTTGTTAACCAATTAAATATTCAACTAGAACAAGGGTTTTATTTATCTTCAAGGATTAAATAGAAAATTAACAGTTTAGTTAGTTTTACAAAATAGGAATAAAGGATACAACTTATTTCAAAGAATTTAATAACACCCTCAGTTTCCGTTAATTTTTACAAACTTCTAAAATTCTCAAAGGAATGTTTAATATGTCAGCCCTACAATGAAAATCTTAAACTTAGGTTTTTGCTATTTATTTTCCCTTCCATTTCTTTAGACTTATCTTTTAAAAAGTGAGCATTCGGGTATCTTTGATGCATGTGATTCATATAAAATTCATCACATTACATTATTTTTTGTTGCTACTTTTGAAATGTGAAAAATATTTAAAATTATATTGTTCCAATGCCATGGAAGTTCCTTGCCTTCCTTCTGGGGTAAAAAAAAAGAAGAATCAATTGAAAATGTCAATCCTAATTTCTATACTGAAGGATAATATGCAGATTTATAGAAAGCACTAAAAAAATGGGAAAGAATCTGCATGATTATGCCATCACAATTACTCATATTTCCATTATATCTATTGTGCAAAAATACAGACTGTAGAAAAATTATTTACTAATTACCACAACAATTCAATGATACAGTTATGTGTTTAATCATCCAGTACTCTTGCTCTCAGTCTCAAATCATACCATACTAAATAGAATTTATTGTTCCTAATTTATGGAGTCTGACACCACTTCATAGCCCTTGGTTCAGTTTGAGTCATATGCATACACAGAGAAATTAATATTTAAACAAGTTCTCCATATTGGAATTTAAAATACATAGCAAAGAGCTGATCAAATGTTCAGCAAAGAAGATAAAGTTGTAAGAGCAAGTTATGTACTTGGACTCTGAGCACTTGGGGCTGGGAATTAGAAGACCGCCTCTGTTCATTAACTTCAGTGTGTTTAAAAAATATGGAATGTATTGAATAGATTTTTCAATTTTTATAATTTTTCAAATCTACTTCTAGGGCTACTTCTCAAATTTTGAATAATATTATTCGAGACTTTGATACCCAGGCTTGCTTTTATATAATATAGGAATTATTGCTCAGAAGACAGTTAAAATCTTTCAATAGTAGCACCATTATTCTCAGCAGAGAAATGAACCCATGCAGATTGAAATCATTGGGCACCATAGTGTACTTGCTTAGTGAGTCTCTGCTCTTATACACAGGGGCTGTCCTAACTTGTTTGGTTCCCTGGAGTCTCCACTATTCATCTCAGTTCTAATAACAACAGAGTTAGGAAACATTATTCCTTTCCTCTGTTTTCAGAATAGAATCATAGAATTGTTTCGGTTGGAAAAGACTTTTGAGGCCAACCATTAACTGAGCACCATATTCACCACTAAACCATGTCCCTGAGTACCACATCTACATGTTTTTTAATGGGTTGGTGATTTCCACTTATCTGGTGACCTGGGGGTGATTGACCACTTCCCTGGGCAGCCTCTTACAATGCCTGACCACCGTTTTAATGAGGAATCGTTTCCTCATATCCAATCTAAACCTCTCCTGGTGCAATTTGTGGAGATTTCCCTTATCTTGCCCCTTGTCTACCTGGGAGAAGAGACTGATCCCCACCTTGCCACAACCTTCTTCCAGATATTCAGAGAGCAATAATGTCTAAAGCTCCTTTTCTCAAGGCGAGACAACCTCAGTTTTCTCGTCCCCTCCTCATAAGACTTGTGCCCTAGTTGTTTTATCTTACTCCCTGGGGAAATAAAGCTTATGCAGAGATATATGTTTGTGTTGTCACTAGTAACTTTTTAATCTTTTAAGCAAATTAATACCAGATTTGAATGCAGAACAGAAATATAAAAAATGCAAAATTTTTGCAGTTTTAGTGAGAGTTGACAGTATGCCCAGGGGACACATTCTGCTAGTATCCCTCTTGAGAGAAAATCAAAGAACGTAAAAGGTCATGTTTTGCTCCATCTGTGTCAGTTAAACATTGTAAATAAATCCAGACCAGCATCAGCAGTTAGGACAGGTCAGACCTGTGTGAACAACCTATGTAAAGTCTCATGTGTGAACCACAGAACATGGAAGAGGGACTGGAAACACAGTATGAGAGTGGACAGGAGCAGCTGGAGTCCAGGGAGAGGAAAATGAGCACCTGTTAGGTTAAAGGAGTTGCTGAGGACATGAGAATGACATGGCACACTATGAAGGGCATAGGAGATAAAAGGCATCTGAGATTGCTGAAATGACCACTGTAAGATACCTAACACGGCCCCCAGGTATTTGCAGTAGAGTCACGGTGTAGGTAGAGAGAACACAATTCTATGTAGGCTGAACTAGAATTCATTAATGTGACTTTTGACAGTATAGTTGATTTAATTTCTTAATGAAATCAAGAGATTTTTGAGATAATAAGAGAACGAAGGTGGGGGTAGGTGGTGGACAGGGGAGAGTCCGTGACAGTGTTCTGAAAGGGATACTTTATTTTCCTGCTTAATTTTCAAGATACTCAAACCATATCAAGCTATGCCCCTTATTCACTATTATGCACATCTTTGTGTTTCTTAACAGGTAAAGAAATAGAATTGTCTCCAGTAAAGACAATTTCTGTTTCACATGGTGTTAAGTAATTTTGTTATTTCTAATGATTCCCTGCACTTCTTTTTATCTCTTTTTCTTATGAAAGAGTTCATATGCACTGCTGTCTGTCCAGAAAGCTGTAATTAATGATCTCAGGACCTTAGCTCTCCTACTGTATATTGAATGTAACAACTCTCAGATTACCTCCCTCAATCAAACATATTCAATAATATGTATATTCTGGGGTAGAGTATTGTAGGTATGAATGAAAACTCAATGTCTTATACTTTAATCAAGGTTCTGCTACTATGAAATTAGATTGAAATGAAAAAAGATGTTCACTTTTACATGAAATTTTACTTTGCCAGATGGTCTGCACACCTTTGGCATGATTTACAACTTCAGTTTCACAACATTTTGAATCATACCTGACTATCATATCTTGCACCGTACAAACTGTTTATTCTATGGATTATATTGAAAGGTTTAGAGGATCTAGAGGAATTTTCATTTACTATTTTATGCCGTATCCAACAGAAAGCTTTTTAGTTAGAAGTGTGCATGTTTGTAGGAACTCGAGTCTCTGGCAAACAGCTCACTGCAGCTCGAGTTTAATCAGCTCATTCTTTGGCATTTACTTGCTGCTTTCTTGCCTGAAGGGCAAACACTATCTTAATGAAGCACACAAGGACAAATGACTTTTCCAGGCTGTGATTAATTTTCACAAGCTGACTTTAATCACTGGTTAATTAATAGAAGATTTGTTGATTTACAAAAAAAGCACAGTCATTATAAGCAGTATTATATCGATTTGTTTTTCATTAATTTAATGCAGTAACAAGCTTTTATTTAGAAATTAAATGTGTTGAAATTCCGTAATAGATAGAATGATAGTGGACTAGAAAAGAGTACAGCAGCTAAATAACTTGTTGGGTTTGCCTGCTTGACCACATCTTTTTAGAAGAAATAGATACCAATACTACTCTAGCTCAACTTGGTCATCCCCTCTCCCCTCACTTGAAAAAAGGATTATGACTTTTTACACTATTCATATCAGTATTTTAATAATAAATGGTTAGTAGTAGTATATGACTTATACAACAGATATGGCAAAGGTCACACAGAGTTCAACACACAAATATATGACTTATACAACAGATATGGCAAAGGTCACACAGAGTTCAACACACAAATCAAACATTTTTCCCAACCATGGTAGGGAAATTGATAATGCTTTTGTATTGCTGTGCCAGGAGCTGGAAATTAAGACCAAATTTTATAAACTGAATTTAACAATGTAAGTTAAACTGTTGATTTCTTCACGATATTATGCCAAAAATCAAAATGTAGATTCTACAAAATACATAGTAATTGGTTTAGATCTTCTTGATGAGGCACCCTGTCATGATGTAACAAGTGAAACCGAAACCACAGCCAAAATCTGTGACAAGAGTCTAAAAGCAAACAAATTTAGATTAAAAGCAAAATGCTAACTTTTAACAGTTATGGGGCAATTAGTCTAGGAGATTGGTTGACCTGTCATCCATTTTCTTTAATGGAAAGATAACTGCCAGCCTGGAAGACTTAAAAATTTGGGAATTCGGTATGAGCACAATGCTGGGAATATACTGGCAACATGGTCTATAAAAACCAGATCACAATAAAGGATTTTTTGATCTTTTCTGGACATGAAATCTATAAATGTTGAAGCCCATTGAAGCTGCTTGACACATGACACCAAATATTTTTGGTAGACTTCAGTACTTAACAGACTCAAATGAACATTGCTTATGATACTGATACAGACACATTATACCATAGTTTACAATATCTAAGATTACTTAATGAACTTTCCCTCTATTCATCATTTTATGTTCATCCATTCTTTTTTGCACTGTAAAAAATACAACTGACATTGATACAAGTCATACAGAACATATAGCACTATAAGTGGAATTTATTCTCAAAACAGTATTTTTCTTTTGCCCTTTGTAAACAAATATTCTCCTTCCCCTTAGAGAGAGTGGGGGAATTGCAAAATTATGTGATTTTTACCTACACAGCTGCTCACAGTCTGTGGGTTTTTTCATTTGTTTGTTTTTATCATGCTGCAGAAAAATGTATAACTCACTAATATTTCATGTGCATAAGGTCCCATTCATTTTATGACACCTTAAAGTGTCGCATTGTAGAAACTGAAGTATTCAAGAAAAACAATTATGTAGATTCAATGTTTGCATGCTGAACTCTGGGACAATTTTGACTTTAGCTTTTGACTCTTCAAAGGGGATAATGCTCACTTAGTGACATTATACCTGGGACTCTTCTCCACAATACCACTTGTCTACCAATGGCAGCAGCCAAAGGCTGAAAATGCAGTTTAATACATACTCTGCGACTGCAAATTTGAATAGCTTTTGTTAGAGAGAGCATTACACTTCCACTGGGCACTATGCACAATAGTATTACATAATGAAGCATCAATTAAAAAGCTATTAAAATAAGATGTTATCCTGTTGTCTTTTCAATGATGTTATTTTGGCACTTCATCTGCCTAATGTCAGCAGTTAGCATACTAGACCCAGTGCCATTAAGGTTAATGTGCAACATGTTTATAATGTACATTAGTGTGTCATAACATATGTCAAACATGAAACCTGATCATAATGATGATGATGGACTCACAAAGGAATATACAAAGAATAAGAAAAATATATGAACTGACTCTTATCTGGAAGAATGTGTTGGCATTCAGTCAAGTGTTTGATGCTTTCTAACATCATCTAAGAGCAAGGTAAATAAAACCGAAATTGGAATAGAGCGTGAAGAAGTCTGTATAGAGATATGAAAGCAGACAAATATACCAGGCCCTAACTTTTTTCTAGAGTTCTCAATCATACCTCTAAATGCCAATGGATAACATTTAGTTACAGTCCTCCCACAATAATTCACTGAAAAGACATTTTTCATTATGGTGAATAGTAAAAGTACCATCAGGTAAATTTCAGAATGTGCAATACAATGCCTAGCTGATGATAATTACTGCACAGCCCACATTTTCTGAATGTTCTCAAAAGTATTTCATGCCTACTGAGTTAACAGTTTGATTCAAGTACTGTTGGAATAATTATTTAAAAGCACTGCAGACAAAATTCACATTTTTCTGTTTTCAAGACCACCTACAACTGAGATAAAAAACTGAACTAAAAAGACACAGATGAGTTTAAAGTTGCTGTCACTTCTTCTATTTGTGTACATGACACATTGAAAAATAACTTGCTGTCTTACAGCAAGTCAAAAATAAATTTTTACAGATTTCTCGAACAGCTATAATCAATCAAAACATAGATTTGTAGTCAAAAGATTAAGCTCTTGATACATTTGAATTTTTTTCTATTGTAATAAATCTTTCAGTAAAAAATGGATATCTCAGCATAGTCTTTGGTGAAAAACAATGTGGAAAACATAATTTAAACTGTTAGCCAATGTAATGCTCAAATACCTTATCTAGTAACAATATTTAACTAGTATAAGATCTAAATGTAAGCATTTATTTATAATTAAATTCCATATGTTATGAAAAGACATTCTATGCTGATAGGGAGTTCATTGAGAAAAACAATACCCCCTAGATACATTTACTTGTAAACAGGAGTGTCAGATTTATTTGGAATATAACATTACCTAAGCAAATCTGGCAAGATTTTTCTCCTTTTTTCTCTGTTTTTTTGGGGGTGGGGTTTTTCTTTTCCTTTTTTTTTTTTTTTTTTCAATCAGTGAATGAAAACTAATCTATTAGGAAATTATGAGTAAGAAGGAGGTGATAAAATTAGATCTGACAATGAATTTTCATTTAAATTAATTTGAACAGTGTTGGGGTTTGGGGAGTTCCCTTTCTCTTGAGGAATCCTTGAGGAATTTTCTCCCATATATGTTACCGAGGCAACAAATTGCTGGGTACTTGGGAGAAACAAAAGAACTGGCCACGGAGAGGAGGAGCCCATTTTGGGCTACTGTCTTCAGCTGGGTGTGGCAAGGCACTGAGGACGGGGAGAGAGGCTGCCATTCTCCATGCTTCCTGCTGGTCTTCCTCCCTGCTGGAGAAACCCTAGGATCCCAAACCTGTCCTTCCCTGCCCCTCTGGGAGCTGAGCTGCAGACCCTGCTGCCTCAGCCTTCGCTGCTCTGCAGCCCTGCCCGTCCCGCCTGCCGAGACCTCCGGGGATTTCCTACCACAGCTCCGCAGCTCGATACATCTCGCCTGCCACCCGGAATTTGTGCTCCTACTGCTGTTCCAGCCTGCCTGGACAGGAGAGCCCGGACAGACCCCAGGATCAGCTGCCAGGGAGGTTTGTGAAGCCTTTCTCCCATCCCTTCCCGGATCCCAGGCCGCCATCACTGCGTGCTCCCCGAGCTCGCTCCGGAGCGCCCCCTGCAGCCGCGGGGGAACCATCGCACCTGCCCTGCTCACCGGGAGCCGCCAGCGCCCCTGCCGGCTGTGACTGGAACTGCACCAAAGGGGAAAGGGCCTGACAGCCGAGAGAGGCTGCACTGGGGTTGTGGTTCTGTTTGTTGTCACCACTATAGTTATTGTTGTTTGTTTGCCTGTTTATATATCTGTATTTTAGTAAAGAACTGTTATTCCTATTCTTTATATCTTTGCCTGAAAGCCCCTTCATTTCAAAATTATAATAATTCAGAGGGAAGGGAGTTGCATTCTTCATTTCAAAAGAGGCTTCTGCCTTCCATAGCAGACATCTGTCTTTCAAACCAAGACAAACAGAAAATTTAGAAAAATGCATGCAAAAAAGGGTTATTAGCATACTGTTAGTTCCTGCTCCCGAAGAAGCAGTAGTAAAATTCCCACTGCTTTACCTGGGAATACAAGAAAAAGATAAATGTGATGTCTGAATTCTAATTAATTCAATCCATTCAATGGAGTGCCTGGCAGTGTTTGACAGGTTTGTGAGACAATCAGTTCCATTGTTATCCAAAGGAACTTTTGTTTTTATCTGTTGCTTTAATGTACTCAAAAAGACATAGATTCCTGTATCAAAACATCATTCTATTGCTCATTGTGAGTCTCGAGAACTAGTATTCATTAAAAAAAGAAATCAGACATTTCTGAAGCTTTTGGGTCACTTCATCTTTAAAATAGGAGATAACAAATTGCTAAAACAACCAAGGCAAGATATTTTTTAGACTATCATTTTCACTTCTGAAACACTGAAGAAAAAGCTTGAGAAGCAAAAGAAAAAGCCAAAACACTCAATCTACCTGAATTCACTGACCCTGAATTCACTGGTAAAATGTTCACAGGGTTTATCTTAAATTTCTCACTTGCTGGGATAAATCTCTTCTGTACTAAGACTAGAAATTGGGAATACAATCTAACTGTATAATTAATTAATATATGAATTGATTTGTCTCACACTGAAATAGACATGAATTGCCTTGTTGAAGATTTCCTATGTTGCCATCTAGGGAGACAAGATTCGTGGCCAAGGCAAATTTTATATCTCACTTCAATGTAAAAAGTTTTACAAATCCTACTCTTAGTATTCTCAATAAGGTGAACTCTCACCTAAGAAACGGATTATTTTAGAAGCCGAAATTTACTTCCTTGTTAAAATGAATGTTATATGAACCTTTAGAGATTTTGAATACTTTTACAAAATAGAAATATAACTTCAACAGGAATACATTTGGAACTGTCATAACTGAAACATCCATAGAACATGTACAAAAGACACTCATGTTTTGTGTTATAAAACCATCTCACAATTACTTTTCAGAACCAAAAATCTCAGATTGTTGAGCACTACTACTCAAGGACTTTAGAGCTGTTAACCTCAATGAAGATATGCTGTACAGGCTTTGTTGTAGTTCAAGCAGTGATTCTTTGCTTTCTACAGGAAAATGTTATGATACAATATGAAGAGGTGAGAGGATGTAGGATCTGACAGGCCCCTGTCCTGGCAGGAAGCCCTTGTTTAGAAACTGCACAATCTCCAGATGTGGGGTCTGAGAAGCCCCTGCCCTGGCAGGGAGGCCTGGAGATAAGGAGTTCACACAATCCCCCTGCAGGCCCCTCTTGGGGAAAGAGAGAATCTTTTTGGTTACGGCGAGAGAAGACAGACCCATGATCCTCTAGGAAACTACATGTAAAATACCCTAGTACCCATTGGTTTCTCATCCTTGCACACCCACCTCTGTACCCCCATAAAAGAGACCCCTCTGCCCCGAGTCGGCAGAGGATCCGTCTCTGGTCACCCCTTCGCGGAAGATGGAAGAATAAAGTGACTTCTGCGGAACCACCAGCAGGACCTCTCCTCTCTCTGTCCGGGCCTGGCCATGGGGGTTTGCCTTGCAGAGCAGAGCTGAAATCACTCCCTGAATCACTAAGAGCTGATGGCTGCTGAGCCAGGCATCTCTGCAGGCACCACTGGCCGAGGGCTGAGAGAAGCCACGACCCCCTGGGAGGCGGTTCCTCACGGGATCACCTCTCTGGGCTGGCCACGGCTTCTTGGGTCTGAGCCTCAGACCCCAACCAGCACCGGCCGGCAACCCCCAGCCTTACTTTAAGAGAACACTAAACTGATTCTAAGTTTTATCCTGCATCAAGAGATCCCTGCAGTAAGTAACACCATTACAGACATAAGAGAGCTAGTATGGATTTTAGGATATAGAATACTATGAAATAATGTTTTAAATTAGCATTAATGAAGAAAACCCCCAAGAAACAAATGTAAATTATAGAAGAGAGAATTCTCCACCTGGCACTTCACAGTAACCAGTAATCAGGAACTGTCTTCAATCCTCTGGCAAGTGAAGGAGAAAGAAGAGCTCCCAAATGCTTTGATAATTATAATTATCTTTTTTAATACTTACTCATCTGGAGTTTGTGCCAGCAAACATTCATCACCCATCTGTGGCCATGCAAAGAAGTTATCATAGCCTAAAAGCTGGTGCAATACACTATTGGCTGTGTGACAGCTGGTTGGAAGATAGACTGCAGAAAAATCTGTGATCAGAGGATGGAACCCAGGAGTTCAACCTACAAACCTTCCCTAGGCTGTTCTGTAACTTGCCATGGCAGATCAATGAGTTTACTTGTAATGAAGTGACTTTCCATCAGGCTTTGCATTTTGTTAAATAGAGTGACGTCTAGGAATTCAAGGCTGTGGACACTCAGATTGTTAATGAATCACAAATCTAAATAAAATTTTGGTTTTTATGTAATGGAAAATGTGATTATAATTGCCATCTTGATCCTACATGCCTAAAATGTATTTTTATTTAACAGTAACATATGTGAAAAATTTTATTTTTGTCAAAACAAGAAATAAAAACTGGGGTGAATTCTGAATCCTTATTTTGCACAAATGCATTAGCAATTTCAAAGAAACATTTAAATATATTTGGAGACAAAACTTCAGCAGGAAATACTCCAGAATGAGTGTCTCCTCCGAAGGCAAAAGGGCCTCCCCTTCTCTGTCAATGAGACAAATGGGTCACAGGAAGTAAAAGTGGGAAAACCAAACCAAACTGTTTATTAACACACAAACAAAACAGGGTAGAAAAGGATAGAAAAAACCATCTCAAAATACAACAAATTCCCAGAGAAGGAACAGATGCTCAGGCTTGGACCAGCCAGGGCCACCCCACAGGCCCACCTGCAGGCTCCTCGGACTGGCAAGGAGGGAAGGGAGGCAGTGAGGCAAGGGGGAGGGAAGGGAAAAAAGAACCAGGAAAAACCCAACAGAACCCTTTCCCAGCTAGCTGGAACAGAAAGGAAGCCCAAAAAGCAGCACAGCGCTCCCGGCGCCCTCCATCCCCAGCCCTGCCCAGCCCCTGGAGCCGCTGGGCTGAGCCGTTCAACGCCCCCTCGGGTCCTTCCTAAAGGCACAGCGTCCTTGGGCATTGAGCGACGGGTGAGGAATAAAGCTGCTTCCTAACATCACCCCAGGACAACACAGCAGTCCCCTGATCAACCTGATCTAGGGGGTGGCATCCCTGCCTCTGGTAGCAAAGTTGGAAATAGATGATTCAACATCCCTTCCAACACAAACCATTCCATGACAGCAAGAAAATAGTCAGATCTCCTGGTAAGCCTGCTCCACACACAAGAAGACAACTTCTATGAATGTCATCTTTGTATTATATTTGGCATTCTTTATCACTAACTTTAATCTAAACTAATTTCTTCCTGGATTTCTTTCATTCACTATAGAGACATATGCTCCTACAAGGCAGGGCAAAATAGCAACTGAGCTTTATGTGGTCTGAACCACATTGTTGGTGAAACAAGAATCTTCCTTTTGTCGGCAGAGAGCCAAGGGAGTTGACTGATATCTGGAAATGCTTCTTCTCCACTCTCCCTCCTATGTGTATGTGGATCTGAGAGGTCACCTGTAGAGTCATGGCAGCAGGAATGAACACAGAAACGCCACCACCTGCAGCCCACCTTGGGGCAAAGTTCAGTCACAAACTGTGTTTTTGTGACAATTCAGATGCAGATGTTAACACTACAGATGTAGAAGCAGTAGTTCATTTGCAGGAACAATTTGCAAACCAGAGGGAATGACACGGAGGAACTAAACCAAGTGAAACACCAACAATTGAAAGGATCAAACTGAAACAGGAGGGCAGCAGAAGCCCAGTCTCTTTGAATAAGTTTCTGAAGTGCTTTTCTTCATGACTGTTTGCTCAGTGGGCCACTCCAACAGACAGATGTGGAGCCTCAGAGCTGTGGTGTGATCTTTTCTACTATCACAGTTTGATATTTTACAATTCTGGTTTGAGTGGTTTAACTGGAGTTATTTCACTTAAATTCTGAGCATAGGATGTATTTCCACCACCTCAATATCCATTAAATACTTGCCAAAAATATAAGCATGAAAATATATTACTTTCCCTCTAGCAGAATCAGTAGTTTGAGCCAACACTGCACTGATTTAATATTCAAAGCAAATTATCCATTTGAAGTCAGTAGGATGTAAGTCAGCTCAAGATTTTTCAACTTGTCTTCACCACGTCTATAAACCATGACCACTTCCATGAGGTTTACAGCTCTGGAGAACCAAAGCTCACACAGACCTAAAAACTGTAAACCACCACCATCAATATCACAAAGAAAGTGACCTGTTTGATAACTGCTGTCTGAAAAATCCCAGCAGAATTAGCCATAAAGATTCATGACTGCACTGAAAAAAATCTGTCTTGGCAATTCTTGTAGATCAAGCATTTCTCCCTTAGTTTCTTCAGTTTTATAATCTGTCACTGTTAGAGAGTTTTAGGTAAATCAGTTGGGTAATGGTTTTATTTGAAAAAACACCAAACACTATTTCTGGTGGGTTTTAATGAGAATTTAGATTTTATCATCTCCATCTCAGTTATTTTCAGAAAAAGGCGGTTTTATTTCTTGGAATTGATGTTCATTTTTTCTGTCTGTAATGCTGGGAAGATATATATATGTATATGTATATATTTATAAAAATTTTATAATCTAACTACCTTAGATTTCTTATCTTTTATTTCTTCTTCATGATGCTCATCAGAGGTAAAGGGTATCTTTCTGCCTTGATTTGGAAAGGATTTCAGTTTTAGCAACATAAAAATCATCACATGTCAACAGAAAAACAACTTCATATTCAAAACTAGAAAATGAGCAATGTTATGTCAAAATATCTATACTGGGACATTTTGAACAGCAGTTGAAAAAACAGAAAGTTATTTGTTGTCTTATGACTGTCAAGACATGTCTGCAGGGAGACATGTCAAGAGACAGGCAATTCACATTGCCTGAATATAGTAATATCTTCAACCTTATTAGTCAAAGGCAGAATGTTTTTTTACTGTCCTTCAAAGTATTTTTTCTATGGTTTACCTTCCTTTTCCCTTTTCTGAGGGATGAGGTAAAAAGCCTAAAAATCTCAGTTTGAACCTTCGTTAAATTTTTAGCAAGATTGATTAAGCCTTCATTGCCTTTGTAAATAGAATGCCACAGTTCTTCTGCCACACAAATTTCTACTTTTCTTTTAGTGCTATCTCCAGCTTTGAGGACTGTATTCAGTTATGATAACCTCCTCTCAACAAAGTGATGTTGCACCATCACTTCATTAAATTTTATCAGC
Source organism: Lanius collurio (assembly GCA_020086605.1). Lineage (NCBI taxonomy): Eukaryota > Metazoa > Chordata > Aves > Passeriformes > Laniidae > Lanius > Lanius collurio. The sequence goes on from JACBWW010000005.1 coordinate 39,605,860, forward strand.
AGCAATCTGGATAATCTTCCAATATGAAAATAGTTTATTTTAATTTTTAAATTTTGATTTACATATTTTTAAACTCTAATTTTCACTAAGATTTTATTATTAAAAAATCGAAAATTATCCTTAATCTAAGTGATTACCGTTGTTCTAGGATATATCACTGTCAATTACTTTAATTCTTCCTTTAGTTGTAGACTGCAGTTATTTACAATGAGTTCCATTGTATATGTTGTCATATCATCTGTTTTTCAGGGCATGAGGTCCCATCCTTTAGTTGAATCTGAAGTGACTTATATCTTAATAAACCAAAGAGTATAAAATCCATCAAACTGAAAGACAGAAAGAAACAAGAGATTCAACTTAGTAACACAAAGTAATAATTGAAATGGAAAAGTAAATTTTCATTCCTGTTTTTTTGGAGTTAAATTTTCCAACTTTGGAGGTAATAAATTTAAAACATAAAATTAAATCTTTATATATATATATATATTTTTGTTGTTGTTTGGTTGGTTGGTTGGGTTTTTTTTTTGTTGTTTTTTTTGGTGGGTTTTTTTGGTTTTTTTTTGTTTTTTTTTTTTTTTTGCTTATCCCTAAGCATCTGTTACAGGTCATTTTGAGAACAGGATACAGTTTGACCCTGGTAAACAATTTCTTATCTCTGAAATGTAGCTAAAACTTTTTAAAATAAAAGTTTAACTTTTGCTTTTTTTATTCTCTTTAATACTGAAGATCATAGTACAAAACACCTTCCTATTGAAGATGTATGATTGGGAAGGCTTATGAAAATTTTAGACAGGTACATCCTGCAATATCATTAAATTGTTTTCTCTTGTGGAGGTATTTTAATTATAGTTGCCTAAATAAAAACAATCAAGGTCATACGTTGCTGGCAAACTCTCTGCATATTGTTTCATTGTTGGCAACTTTCTAGGAACATTCCATCAATAAAACATAACAGTTTTCATTTTTTCTCCTCTCAATTTCAACATTAAAATACTCTAATAGAAATATTTAGATAATGAAACATCATGTATATACATAATTTTAAACTACCCAGAGGTAAAATAAATAAAAAAATTTGATTGTTTTTTTTTAGTTTCTCTATTAAATTAAAACAAAATCCTAAAACAGAATTGCAAAACAAAGTTCTTTTTGAAGAAAAAGTACAGCCATAATAACATGAAAATATTCTTATACATAAGCATAAAAAATTTGTGAGATATCCACCTAGAACAATCACACATTAGCTATAAAATTTAAATAGATTACTGCAATATTAGATTAATATGAAGTTTTTACATTTTGCTGACTTTTTTTTTAATTAGAACAAAGGTGAATTGCAACATTTAAAATATAACACGACTAGTAACTAATTCCAACTATTTAGATTATTATGGCAATATTGTAATAATTGCAATAAGTATGATTGTGATTAAATCATTAACTTTAATAGATTAAGGATAATTTAGAATAATTTCATTCCGTGAGTCAATTTTGTGTATACATGCAACTGCAGACAGAAAGAAAGTTCTTTATAGGTTCAAAGATTTCACCTTGAATCCTAATTGCATTAGTGGTATAATTCAAAACTTTTGAATGAAGATGGAAACAGTGTGTTTTAATAAATAATCTGCAAGACCCTTTGATTTTCCTATGAAACTTTATGACAACCTTACATATAATATGGATCACTATACATGTAAGAATGTCAGATTGGAAATGCCTCTCAGCTTTGAACTTCGCAATCAATTAAAAATAGAATTAAAATTTGTTTTAATGTGACACTTCTTCATATTTCCATCCCTATGTCACAACAAAAATACATCCAAAATTGACATATGAAATTTTTAAAGTAGAAAACCTAATTATTGAAGAACTTAGTATTCAATTGAAAGTCCATTTCAAGAGATCTTCTCAAGCAAAATATGTGAAATATCTCTTTCCATAGTAAATGTAAGAAGTGTGTGGTATGTAATGGAGAACTCAGTTACACAGCACTTATCTTTTCAAGAACAATATCCATCATAGCTTTCAAAATTATTTTTCATTAATGGGCTATTATTAATGATAAATATTACCAAAAATATAGATAGCATTCATTTAATCACATGCATCCTCTCTTCTATAATGTCTCTAAAAATATTATGCAATGTGTTGATGTTTTATTTATTGCATAGTTAGTTAAACTCCATGTAGAAACAGTCTTTTTTAGCATGGAAGACATGTTGATCTTTTCAAATTCCAAACTTTATTTAGACAATATAATGCCCTCAAAAGATCTCCCACATCTTGCCAAAATTTCTGGACATGTCCTATCTCTGTAATGACTTTCAGGCACAAAGGTCAGAAACAAAGTCCATATGCAGAGAAGCATGTATGCCAGTTTTCAGGTTTCTTATGGTTTTCATTTTTCACCCTTTCTCTGCATATTTATATTATGAATCAAGATCAGTTCTAGCCCCTGTTGTTCACTTAAGCCTAGGAAAAAACATATATTCAGAAAATAACATTGACAGAGATTTTAAAACTTTCATAATAACATTATTAAAGAAGACTAAACATAATTCATCTGTGGTGCAGAGCCTTTCATCTTTAATTTGCCAGTCTTAATCTAACCCAATTCAGGAATGCCTCACAGTCAATAGTGTCTGATGAGTGTTTGCTGGCCTATGAGAAATGAAAAAATGGTCTGTTTTCGTTGCTTCTAGACAGAATTCCCTGTTGCAGAAAAATGTACTAAAACTTTACTGGCAGCCTTCAATGGAAAGATAAGGACGACTAAGTATTTAGAAAAGGGATCTAGGCCCTCAACAATGCTTCCAGGCAGAATTTGAAATATATTAGTAGACTTTGTATCAGTCGTAATTTTTGTTACTGTTGCTGCATATAGATGCAACATCTGCTCAGAGGATTTTCACAAATACCAATACTATTCCCTTTAAGATTATATCAATTTATAGGGAATGTTGATTTTATTGCAGAAATTATTACAAAACATCTGAATCCAGTTAGCAAGAATAATAATGGGTTTTTTTGACAGTAACTTCCCTAAAATATATTTAATTTATTAAGATTTTGTCTTGCATCTGCCTGTGGTTGTTCTTCCATAGCAATTTAAGCAAAAGCTATCTGAGTTCTAGAGCATGCTCTCTGTCAGCCCTCAAATGACATTGCCAGTTTTTTCCACTATCTCTGCATAGCCTGGATTTGTGAGTGTCTGTGTGGCCACACTGAAGCAGATGTGTTGGTGTTCTGGGTTAGATAATTCTCTCTAGATAGGCTAGAGAATAGGGCTAGAGAAGCTGAGCAGCCCTACCTGGACTACATGTGGGGTTCAACATTGCCACATTTTAGGATGGGATATCTCTTGCAATTGTAACCCAAACTATAACAGAAAATATGCTGGTGTCTGGGTTTGTTTTGGTATTTTAATCACTGGATTCTGTAGTCAAACTGGGCTGGAGAGTGAGATAACCCTGTATAATTTTATCATTAAGCAAGTGCTTAATGATACCAAATACTCATGTAAATTTGCATGCAAATATTTGACTTGAAACCTAACATTCATTTCATATTTTTATAAATGTGAAACACCAGGAGTTACTGCTCTGAACTGATACCTTTTCTGATTTTCATATTTTTTAAAAAAATCATTACATTTTCAAGATAGAAAAGCTAGGGAATAAATGAAGCCTTTGTGCTCCATAGTCCTTTTTTTTTTCAAGAAAGTTTGTTTTAAAGTCATAGTTTTTAATTTATAACTAATGGATACTCAGAGAACTTATCACAATTCATTTCTTGTTGACCAAAATCCACAAAATAAAAAATAATCTCTAAGACTTCCTTCACTGAAGAGATAACAAAATATTAAAAAGGTTCAGCAAATAATGTGGAAATTAATCTTACATAAATAGTGAAATAGTAAAAAAGACATATTTCATATTTTTATATGTATGGGTATGGATACATGGATACACGCATGAAAGGATAGATTTGAAAAAGTTTTAATTACTTAATGTGGTTAGGTAAAGAGAAGGAGATTTGAAATGGTAGTTTAAATCAGAAATTTAAATATTTGTTCTCTCATTTATGTCTTCTCTTTTGTTTTATAATTGACCATTTCTGTTATCCTTAATGAAAATATTAATATGTCTGCTGTTTACAGGCAGTCTCGAAAATTCACCCCTCCGGAGTTCAGTACCTTGAAGTAATATGAATATAAACACTTGAACTCCCTGCTGCATTCCATCTAATCCATTAATTATTTCTTTTCACTGTTGTCTGAATCTCTTAAATTTTATTTTCTCTCTCACACATGGTTTGTTACTTTGAAGGAAAGTTGACTGGGGGATGACACTCTTAAGAAAGAATTCACACGGATCCTATTGTTAGGAAACCAATTTCTTTTGTTTACAGTACATTTATTTGGAATTGTCACACCAGCATTGGCACAGCTGCAGATTACATAGTGATGTCAGGAAAGATGACAAAAACAATAGGCTTAAAAGATAAAAGCTGATACATCAAAATTCTCCCTTAGACTAGCTGTGTTACACAGACCCAAAGACTTAGCAAATAAAAAAACTGACAAACTACTGTATACTGTTATTAAGTAGGTCTTTTTTCATAGAAAAGTTTAGAATGTCCATTTTCAATTGATTATGACAATAATTTTGTGATTTAAAAGCACAATGTCTGTAACTCACTATTATTATTGTTTTATAGAGGTTATTACATTAAATATTCTTATGCATTTGAAATGGAGATGATGCTTAAGTTCCCTGCTGGATTTTCAATGTTTCATCCTATTAAAATGTTTAGTAATCAATGATCTAGGCTTCTCTGCACTGTGAAAAAAAAAAGTAACTGGAAATGGTAGCCCCTGCTCTAGAGAGCTCATGGCAACTAGACAGGCCAGATGGTCACGTGAGACAAATGGCTGTGGTGGTACTCAGGGTGGTGGCAAAAAGGACTGGTCAGGCAATAGCCTCAGCTTGACACCTGAACAGACATTTTCCATGCTTGCTGTAATGGCCATGAATATTTCTTTCCCTTTTAAAAATAATTAAACTTTTGCAGAAGTCACCTGAGTTTAGCGACATTTAATCTCTCAGTGATTTTAAACTGTGGCAGTAATCCAGAACCAATCTATAAGTCATATCACCCATTATATTAATGTCATTATTACTTCTACCAGTTATTATCTGTTGTGGTGCAAATGAATTGGAGTTTGGAGTAGTCTGCTTGTATGTGGCAACATCATGTTCTAACCAGATGTGAATTTTAGGCCATACAAAAAAATCACGTATTTATGTTCACCTAGTTTAAAAAAATAGAAAATGTTGTGGTTCCATCTATTTTGCTTAATTATTTTTTAATTTACATCTGGTTAGTTGTAAATAATATCAGCAGCTATAAAACTTTTATTAAATTCTATTGTTTCTCTATGTAAAAGATGCTATTTACTAACACACAAACACAAATATTTCCCTTATCTAAAAATATAGATGAAATTGCCTAGGAAACATGCATTAGTACCTTTGCTCTTATTACAAGGTAAATTTCAACACCAAGAAACTTAATTTGTTGCCTGCAGTGATATTCTTTTTACTTCTTGCTTTTTTTTGTCTTTCTTTTCAATGAGTATTTGTTAGCTAAGTCAGATTTACAATCACTGGGAAAGGTATCTGAGAGGAAACACAGAGATATTTCATTACTAATATGTTTTCAGATTTTCATGACTGTTGCAACCCTTCTCATTTATCTCTTTTATCTCTTGGTGTTTTCTTCACTCAGACATTCCTATGCACAGCAGTGAAGGGAATCTCAGCGCAGCAGCCTGAGACTGGTGTGTTACACTGACCAGCCAAACTTTTACATACTGCTTTATGTCTTTACTTTCTTTCCCGTCTCTTTTCTAAATACTCCTTTATGCAGAAGTTAACAGTGAAGACAAAATCATTAAAAGATCAAATAATAGAAAAGAAAGATATCATAAGTTATCACTAAAAAACAGAACCACTTTGGCTTCCTTTTACCTAGGAAAGTAATTTTTTAAATATTATTCCAATTTCAGTAGTTCTCAGAACCTGTGAAACATTTTTCCTGTTTCTATTTTTCTAAGAATTCTTGAAAAATATTTTCAATTCATTCTAACTGTACATTTTTAAAACACAAAATTAGCTACAGGTAGGAAAAAACCCCACTTTTACTGCGATCAAATTTGAGAGGTGAATCTATTCTCAATGTAAAAAAATATAGCTAGCAAATCGGAAACCTGTCTCATAGTTTCACACTATTTAAACAAAATTTAATTTTGAACGCAAACTTGCATATGAAACACATTGTAAAATATGAAAGACATTTTAAAATAAACTACTTAGAGTAAACATTTTAGTCTTTTTCACCTGGAAGAGAGAAAGGCACCCAAAAGCTTAAACAACTTTTGAGAAGTGAGATACTGAGAAAGGTAAAAGCATGATGCTGCCCTGTAGGGAACAAGAAAATAGAAATGCTCCCTATAACTCTACAATACTAAATACTGTGTAAGACCAAGAGCTATAATGAAGGAAAGCGATATTGTGTGTGTTCCTAGGAGGTGACATTGCATTATATGAATATAAGAAATTGTTATATAAATGGTCATGAAATGAATAAGCAAAATAAATTTGAATCATTATTTTACTGTCTTACTGTGGAGGTGAAACTCAAGAGTAAGGACTCTGATATCACCTCTAAATCTAAAAATTTGGCATTAAATGCTGGGCTGGGCTCTTTTCAACAACAGTCACTGTGGTGACTTCTGAGAAATTATTTCTATCATGCTTCTCTGAATAGAGACCATCACCTTTCCTGTAGAGCACCACCTGCTCTCTTCTGCACCTCACCTTAGAATTTTTGATACAAATACTTCTCAGGGACCTGTAACAATTTTATGCAAAGTTTGCTGCTTCTCTGGCTTTCTCTTGGAGGGATTTGTGGAGCAGGAATAACAGGAACCATAGGAACCATTTTTTCTCACTTGTATTTTCCTTTTCTGGCTCTACAGGCCTCCAAAGAAGGGTGCCACTTCGAGGCAGCTCTCCCAGACCCACTGACAGCTTTGTCCTTTGGGTCCTGGGAAGGTGAGGGTAAAGTGGAAGATATTTTGTTTATATTTCAGACCACTGACTCTACCTGAAGTAAAACAGGAAAGGATGCTGGCAAGCTTTCTGACATAGAGTCAGCGAATAACTGCTGCCTCAAAGAAGAGTAAAACTGTCAATGAAAAAGCCATCAGAGGGAAGTCATCAGTGAGAAAGTGCACCCAATTTCTTGGGCTGGAAAACTCTTTTTCAAAGGTGTTGGTCCTTGATTACCTTTCAGCAGAGTCTATGGAATGTTACTGCAGGAACAGCTTCAAGCAAGTAAGAAAACACAGCCAAACAAGCACTGACTCAAGAAAAAACAGACTTCAACTGACTAAACAGAACCAATCATGAACAGTTTGCAGTTCACCAGTGAAAGAGCACAAGAGGCAACACATTTGAAGAATATACAAACAATAAATGAAAAAAAACCTAAAAATGAAGATATTTTTAGGAAATAAGGAATGCAGAATGTGCTGGGTTTGTCTGGGATAATTTTCCTCGTTGTTGCTACCATGGGACAGTGTTTTGGATTTGTGCTGGAAACAGACTTGATAATACAGGGATGTTTTTGCTATCACTGAGCAGTGCTTGCGCAGCATAAGTGATTTTCTGCCTCTCACCCCACCCTAGCAACAAGGAGGATGGGTGTGCACATGCAGCTGAGATGGGGCACAGCCAGGACAGCTGACCCCAACTGACCAGAGTGGTATCCCTTGCAATATGATGCTGTGATCAGCAGTAAAAGCTGAAGGGAAATTGCAGAAAGGCAAGGTGGAGGGAGGACACTTTGGGAGTTACGGCATTTTGTCTTCCAAAGTGACTATCATGCATTATGGAGCCTTGTTTCCTTGGGAGGCTGAATGCCTGCCTGCTCATGAGAGGGGGTAAATTAATTCCTTGCTTTGCTGGGCTGGTTTGCACAGCTTTTTTTTAACCTATTAAACTGTCTTTATCTCGGCTCATGAGTTTTCTCACTTCTACTCTTCTAGTTCTTTCCCCATACCACGAGGGACTGAACCAGAGGCTATGTGGGCCTTACTTGTTGGCTGAGGTTAAACCACAATGCAGATGGGAAGAAGGAAAATCTAACTTCATTGGAAATACAATCTAATTAATAAAAGAAAAATGTACAGAAATTTCAGAAGTCAAGATGAGGAGAGAAACTCAAGATATATATTTAGGATATTTCTAGTATGTAAGGACAAGTCAAAAATAATTTCAATTGGGTCACATTATTTAAAATATAAATTCTCAAGTGACCATGATATACTACATTTTCAACAAACTGTTTTTGCATATGAATCTGCCTTATGTATCTGAGATGTTGATAAAATCTAGCTTGTTTTCACTATTCTAAATATTCAGCTGAAATTCCTATTTTTCTCCTGTTTATTCTCTCTTTACAAGTGGAAGCTACTATGCAAACACAATTAACTAAGAATTTTCGAAAACATTTTACTTTAGGAGATCTCAATGCCTAACTCTTGCCTGGGAATACTATTAAAAGTGGATTCAAAGATTTCTATTTCATTTGTAACCAAAGTGAACCAGTTATTTGAACATTCACTTATTTATATATTTACCAGTATATGGTACTTCCATTTTCTGTGAAATGCAGACATCTTTCATATACTCATCTAGTGAGTCATTTGTTGAATAAAATCTGAATAGCATACAATGTGATAGAAACTATCAAAATGCATTTCAATAAGCTCTTGATAAATGCAATGTTCCATTAATTATTGTGTTTCTTTTTCCATAGGGATGTATTAATTAAATTAATAGTATCACACATGCAATCTCATAGATCTCATAAAAGTAATCTAACATGCATTATTTTTCAGTGTTTGTAGTTTTCAATAATACAGTGACTGAGAAGGCTGTGCATCTGACTCCTAGTCTTCATTTATTGATGATATGAACTTTCAGAATTATGTTTCTCATCAAAATTTTTATTTTTCAGTATAATCCTCTGCATGCAAATATAAGTTTTCAAATTAGAGAATTGGTAATACCAGTGAAATAAAATATGATTGACTGATGCATCTAACAGTCTGTATTATGCAGTATTACTGTCTTTTTATTCTCATCATTAATTAAAATACAAACAATAAAACAGTCAGTAAAGAAGCAACAGATCATAGTAACATCTTGAATATGTGACAGTGAAAATAAACGATAGAGTTTTGGCAGATAAGAGTTAACTTCAGAAGACCCTAAGTTATTTTTCTCATGTTTTCAAACTGAGTTTCATGGAAAAAACATTTTAGGAAGGATGAAGAAAGATAGTTTTAATGACATTTCCATATCAGAAATTCTCATTTGCCAGAATCACTGATCACTAATATATGATCCTGCAGGATACTGAATATATTTGGTGATAATCAGCCTCTAAACTCTCAGGGAAATACAAACTGAGAGAACAGCAACTTACAGGGCTCATTTTAAGTTTCACAGGATCAGGTCCTAAATGAGCTTTTCAGTTCATTGGTTCCACACCAGTGCATTTTCCCATTCAAAGTTTATCGAGAACATTTATTCATATTGAAAATGGCTGCACCATAGGATGTCATGCAGCTATAGTAAATAGCAAATAGATTATTCAATTACTCCGTACCAGCAGAGACAACAAAGAATGGCAAATATTAAATAAGTTCTTTGTTGCATATGCTTACTTGTTAAGACTTCAGCAGCATTCTAAATCTTTTAACCTTTCTTGTGGTTCCTTCTTCCTTCCAGAAAGGCTGTGTTTCTGACAAATTTGACATGAGCATGATAAATGAGTTATATTTGTAGATGTTGGTTAACTTGCTGTCCACCATTCCTGTCATGCTAATAGATGCCTGGTAGCATAAATAAAGACAATTCCCATAAGCAAGTAGCAAATGTTGTTAAAGTGTATCACCCAAGATGCTTACAGGCCCAGCACCCCACAGCTGATGAACTATGCATGACAAATCTTGTATGATATTTTAAGGAACACAAAATTATATTTTCTTTAAGAAAGAAAATTTTCAAATTGATTCGAAATAACTGAATATAAATCTGCCTTTTTTCATTGCTATAGACAATTCTACAGTTAGACAAAATCATTAAGTGAGGGTAAAATGGTGTGAAACCTTTCAATAAGAAAATTTTCTTTAAACTTTAATGGATCACTCTTTACATTGCTAAAATGTCCACCTTGTGGAGTAATAAGTGGAACTTTCCTCTGACCATACAAGCATTATTTCTAGATTAGAGCAAAATCCAAAAAGCAGTTAGTCATGTAATTTCACTGGAATTACTCGGTGTCTTATATTTTATTAGCTAGGGCTTTCAGATCTACAGATGTTCATGCTTCTAAGTCCCTTTGGTGGTTTTTAACAGAGCATTTTGCTAATTTATTTAGGCAGCAAAGGTTGCATAAGCCTCCACTTCTGTAGAAGCCATTAGTTCTAAAAACAAATAGAATATATGCTTTGTGGGCTGCCACCTAGTCAGGTTTATATCCAAGAGCCGATTACGTAAAAACTTCAGGAAAAATATGCAGTAAAAATATGCAAAATGAGGTAGATTTTCCCTCCAGAAAATGTCTTTTAAGAGGTCAGAACAACATCACAGATCAACTTTGAAGGAAAGGAGATAGAGTGTGTTATTTTGTAACAAAAATGGATTATGAAAAAGACTTAGGTCTCTCATAGAGTCATAGCTCTTTAGTGCTACCCATGAAATAGTCCTTATCATAGGGACAGAGTGAGTTATTCAGAGACAGAGTGTCAGTGAAGTTCACTGAAAATTCATTAACATGGGACAGGTCAACGGCTCATGGTAATCATGGAAGAAGATAGAATTTCATATATTCACAGAATACAAGGCAGGAAGGGGACCTCAATGATCATATGGTCCAACCTTTGCTGTCGAAAGCCCAGTCTAGGCAAAGTGGTCCAGCATCCTGCCTAGCTGAATCTTAAAACTGTCCAGTGTTGGGAATCCATTTATTCTCTGGGGACATTGAGCCAGTGGCTGATTGCTCTCACTGTGAACAATTTTCCTGTTCTGTCCAACTGGAATCTCCCCAGAAGTCATTTGTACCTATTACCCCTGGGGTTTTTTTGTGATTTCTTTCAAAAAGGGTGCTCTCATCTTCTTGGTAGCCATCCTTTAAGTACTTGGACATGGTGATAAGGTCTTCCCTAAGCCTTCTTTGCTACAGGTTGAACAAACCCTGTCCTCTCAGCCAATCTTCATATGACTGGCTTCATAATATTTTAATTATTTTTGCGGACTATCTTTGGACACTTTCAGCCTGTCCACATATGATTTATATAGCAGGGACCAAAATTGCACACAGTATTCCATGTAGGACTTGACAAGTGCTGAGCAGAGTGAGACACTTTATCTTTGTTAGTGATGCTCTTTTTGATGCAGCCCAGCATCCTGTTGGCTCTCTTTGCAGCAGAGTCCCTGGTCACTCATATGGAACTTAGTGTCTACCAGCACCCCCTGGAGCCTTTCCACAGAGCCGCTTTCTAGCTGGGTAGATCCCAGCCTGTGCTGGACTCCTGGATTATGTTTTCGCAGGTGCAGAACTTTACACTTGTCTGTGCTGGACTTCATAAGGTGCTTGTTAGCCCACTCTTACAGCCTGAGTCTTCAGAGTGACTCTCCCAAAGCTCCCATTTTCCCACTTGGGTATGCCCTGCAAAGTTCATCAGGTACACTTTATGCTGTCATCCAAATCATTTATGAAGATATCAGACTGTTGAAACCACTATCGATCCTAGGGGTACCACCCTGTGACAGGTTTCCCATTGGCAAAGGAGATATTTAGTTGGTTGGTATCGGACTGTCCTTGAAACTTCAGGAAAGAAAGATATTTATAAAATTCTCATCAGTCATTCATAAACAAAATAAACACAGCAGATATTTATGCAACTTGTTGACTAATAATTGCATTTCTTACCCCGGAGCACCATAAGATAGTATCTGGAACTGAGTGGGAGAAAAGTAAGGAGTAAAAAAGAAGGAGAGGATGGGTTTGGGAATAAAGGGTGGAGATGAAGGGCTGAGAAATAAAGTGAAGATGGAATACCAGTTTCCAGTTCAGCTACCCCTTTTCAAACTGTTTACTAGTACAGGAACTCTTTGAAGTCAGTCCAGTCTCCTGTGTCTTTTCTCTGCTGGTGGACAGATGATAGATTTGCCACTGTGCCCTAACACCAACTGCATCCAGCTGGTTCTCTTTCCAAATGACCTCCTAGCTGTGCCTATTTGCTGTGTATTTCTAGTCCCTTGATGTTCCATTTATTCAATCCTGTCATCTTCTCCTAATGTAAAGCTTGTGCTCTCCTGACAGAGGATGTCAGCATCAAAAATCTCTTTCTCTAAAGCATGACCAGTTGAATTTGTACTACAAATACCCTTGAAGATACAGTAAATCCATTCTATTTGTTACCCTCATTTTTTATAATCATGTGGGATTTGAATATCATGATTAAGTCTGAGATTTTATTAACACTATTTATAACCAATATAGTCAATAGTTCTGTGAAATAAAGTGTTCTGATGGCTCTCAGCACCAAATCTGGGTAGGTAGCAAAGACAAATGTAACCTCACTGAAATCCTTACTATTCAGGTCACAATACCTTCTTATAGATCAGCTCAGGCTGGATTTTTACATGCTCTTTTATGGGGGTTTCAGAGCAGGATTTTGGGATGAAGCATTTCAGACCATACTGTTTCAAATCCTTTTTAACATACAAAAGTGTAGAGTTTCAGTCTGTCATTTTAGTTGAAAACCATTGCACTACAAGGTAGAGACAAAATTCAGATGAACAACAAAATGTCTGAAATGCTGAGAAGTGCTAAACTATGGATAAATCTATATAGCCTGAAAAAAGTATCTGATTGAAATCTGAATATGAATCATTACTTCTTGTGACTTTAGATGACTATAGTTAAACTGAAATGTTGAATAAAAGCTTTGATAAAACAATCATTACAAGATATGATTGATGTTAGACATAGAATAAACAAGATAAGGTGGTTGGTGCAGAATATCAAGCCAAATGGAGTCAATGACCTTGGAGGTCATTTGAAGCCTTAATAATTTTATGATTCTAAGATTTTTAGATTAGTTTTCATTCAGGTTTTTAAGTAGAAATATTCTATTAAATAGGTTTTACATAACTGTCACAGCTGATAGTTCCATTTGGTTTTATTGTGAAAAGGATAGCATACGTATGAACATAAAAGTGACCAGAATAATTAGCCAAATTTTGACCTGAGGTACATACAGAAAAATGAGATTCCATTGGTCTGAGCTTTCCCCTTCTGTCTGCAACTGCTGTTGCAGAGCTGTGATAACTGCTACACTAATCTAAGTAATATTAGATGTTTTCAGTGATGAAGTGAGGAGAAGCAGAAAGAAACTCACTGAGAGAAACAGTAGATAGATTATTAGTATGTTGCCCATACAGATCTGGTACTGACTCTTGGCTTTTAGACCTCCTTAAGGAGGCTGCAGTTCTTCACTGAGAGAGCAAAGAACCAAAGTCAAACCACAAGCATGTCTTCTTTACATACCAAAGCCTTCACTTTACAGGAAACAGTGGCTTTTTAAGGTCCTGGCAAAGGTAAAATACAGAGTTTTGTACCACATCTGTCAAAACAATGGGAGAAGCAAACAGGTGTCTCAGGATAAACGAACCTATATGTACCCATACCATTTCCCATTGCTTCTGAATAAAATACAATACTACTTCATTTTTATTAGAAGTCATATGACTGATTGATCAATGAAAACAGTTTTACAAGGAAATGTGTCAGAGGAGCTCTATTTTTAACCACCAAGCACTTTGAGTCATTAACCACCCTTTTAACCTGGTAGCTGCATAAGTTTTCACCAACTTTATGGTCTACCTACACGGTCCCTGCCTCAACAGATTGTCAAGAAGGATGTTGTTGGAAACTTCATATTGCTAAAACCAAGTGACTTATACAGCCATCCCCTCTTCCACTAAGCCAGTTACTTCACTATGGAAGCTAGTCAGATTGTTTAAACATGACTTAAACAAGAAAAATCACCTCAATAAACACATAGTCAGACCTCTGAAGTCCTAAAATGACTGCAGTATTAAATCCCATGTATGTCTCTAGTATTATATGTGACCAAGATAAATCTTAAAAAAAAAAAAAAAATTGCTAAATCAAATAAATTTAAGAAATTAAAAGAAAGATTTATATTCAAGTGGCTGCTGCCTTGAAAATACTTTTATGTACTACAACTGAAGACTAGTTTGTCTCTGAACCAAAAGTCTCCTGATTTTTTGAATGATTTTTGAGTACTATGATATTAACTCATGAGTTTCTATATTTAAAAATTGATAATAAGAGTTTGACCTGAGTCTGTTGGCTGGAGAAATATGTGTTTCCTTTCTGTCTTATTTAGTAGATAATGTCTGATTTCCCCATAGCTTCTGGGGAGATATGTTAATCTATTTAATATTACTTTTGCTGGTACATAATAGCTGGAAAAAATATCACTGCCACAAGTTTCCATGGAGTTCTTATTCTTCTTTTAAAGTATTTTAGTTCTTTGCTTCTCTGTTGTTGTAAAGATGAACTAACTTAGTGTGGAAGTTGAGGGCTACCACTGAAAAATAATCAGTATGATACTGAGAACTGAAATCCAGAAAAGTCTTTTAGAATATTTACTTTTAAATATGAGGATGATTCTGAGTTTTAATAGAGAAATACAACTGTGCTTCTAAGAACTTTCATATTCATGCATGTTTCAGACACATGAATAAAGGACAGTAATTTAATAAAATACCTTTATATGCTGCAAGCAACAAAAAATTATGACAATTCAATTTTATTCTGTTTGAAAAGAATGCTAAAACATTGCTCACAAATAAATCAGAAATTTCAGCAATTGACTTCCAGCGCTTCTTGCCCACTGCCCCTGCTATGTTTGCACTCCCTTCAGTTCAGAGACAATAGTGTGTACAGAGATTAAATACCAATAAGAACTGTTTTCTATATTCCTCCTTCCAGCATTGTACACAGTGTCAGGATATGCATTTCAGCTCTTTTATGGATATTCATTGTTTCAGAGAAGGACTGATGTTAAGACAGCTAAAGAATAAACATTAACGACAATTAATTGACATTTAAAAATTAATATACAGCCTCTAGCAGCCATTCTAGCTTTCAAGTGGCATCATGTTATGTAACATAGGCATCACCATTTCTGTCCCAAAACCAGTATCCCAAACAGAGTAAGAAAGAATGGACTAGCAAAGTAGCACAGCGTAGCATAGTGCAGATGACATAGCATGGCATTGCTTAGCATTGAATGGAGCAGAATAGAAGTTTTCTAATTTTTAGCTGCTATTTCGCTTTGTTTCATTTCCCAGGCTAACTAGGAAAAGATGCAAGTCTGAATTCACTAATACCAACTTCCTTATTACCAATTCCTGACAGCATCTGGAAAATAAGACCCAAGTGCAAAGAGGATGAATATAAAAATAGATAAAATCATTCCTTGCAGTAATTAACAGCACCTACCTATGCATCAATTGTTTGATGAGCATCTTGGAGCAAAAATCAAATTAATGTTTTATTTTCTGCCTAAAGATTTTTTTTTCCTGTAAGAACTTAGAAAATCTGTTTAAAATAGTTATTTTAAAAACTAGAATTAGAGTACCAAGTCGTAGCTCTGCTTTGATGTCAGCAGCAATTCTGTTTTTTTCTGTCAGAGGTAAAATAAATGAAATGCTTTTGTAATTAAATAAATGGAAACTACTCCAATTACACTAGACCTAATGGTAAGTTCATTGCTGTGGGAAAAGTCTGATTTCAAGCCACTTTCAAGTAAATAAGAATATTTGGATTAGTTGAAAATGTATAGGTAAGAACAAAGTTATGATAACTGCACTTGTATTTCTTCTGTAAAATGAAGAGCTTTGAGTGTTTGGCTTTAAGTCTTGCAGATTTAGTTTCTAGTATGATATTTTCCCACTTGGTTCTAAAAAGCACCATTTAGAAAGAAACTGTTTAATTCATATTCCATTTCCTCAGAGATCATGCATATGAATTTTTTCATATGCAACATAAAAATCAAGCACTTGTTTTTCCTAATGGGAATCTTGCCAGATGTTGGGGCTTTTTTTTTCCCCAGAAGGAGTATTTTTTGACTGTTACTCAATGTGAGATTATCACAGAATAAGAATGATTAAGATTGGAAGGAACCATAGCGGATTATCTGGGCCAACCTCCTCAGGCAGGGTCATCCCAAAGCACATGGCACAGGATTGTGTCCAGACAGTTCTCAAATATCTCCAGTGAGGGAGACTCCACAATCTCTGGGCAACCTGTTCCAGTACACAGTCATCAAGAAAGAAGTTCTTCCTCATATTCAGGTGGAACTTCCTGTGCATCAGTTTCTGTCTATTGCCTTTTGTCCTATTGCTTGGATTATGCATCTTTTATTTTCATGATCTATTAAGCAGCTGCGTTGGTTTAACACAGCCTGGCTTTAGTGGGTGGGAAAAAAAACTGCTCGAAAAGTCTCTGTCCAGCACAGAGCCAATCACTGAAGGCTCTGATGATGGGCAGATTAATATCCCAATTAGAGAAGTTGGTAACGCCTCTGTGATGACATCATTAAGAAAGGAAAAGGCGCCGGAAGTTCTTTTTCTTCTCCCGAGGGGTGGTGGGGATTCTGCTGGGGCCCATTCCGGCAAGGGCCACTGGGGGCTGTGCAGACAGGGCCCTGCTGAGGCCGGAGCCCTGCTGAGGCCAGTACGCTGCTGAGGCCGCAGCCCTCCTGAGGCCGCAGCCCTCCTGAGGCCGCAGCCCTCCTGAGGCCGCAGCCCTCCTGAGGCCGGTACGCTGCTGAGGCCGGAGTCCTGCTGAGGCCGGAGTCCTGCTGAGGCTGGTACGCTGCTGAGGCCGGAGCCCTGCTGAGGCCGGAGCCCTACTGAGGCCGGTACGCTGCTGAGGCCGCAGCCCTGCTGAGGCCGCAGCCCTCCTGAGGCCGGAGCCCTGCTGAGGCCGGTACGCTGCTGAGGCCGGTACCCTGCTGAGGCCGGTACCCTGCTGAGGCCGGAGCCCTGCTGAGGCCGCAGCCCTGCTGAGGCCGGTGCCCTGCTGAGGCCGCAGCCCTGCTGAGGCCGGTGCCCTGCTGAGGCCGCAGCCCTGCTGAGGCCGGGACTGCACAGCCGGGCCCCTTCTGAGCCTGGAGGTGCCCAGCGGTGCCAGTGAGGACCACACGGCCGGGGCCAGCCGTGTGGTGCCGGCAGGGACCACATGGCCAGCAGGGAGAGACATGGCAGGCAATTCCCCAGGGTGGAGCCCAGACGAGAGCAACCTCTCAGTTGCAATTCACAGACACCAACTTTCTTCCAAGTCAGAGAAAAAGGAAAGTGAGGACATGTGAGGAGAACCAACATAGCGACACCAAGGTCAGTGAAAGAAAGGAGAGGGAGGACGTGCTTCAAGTGCCGAAGCTGAGATTCTCCTGCCGTGGTGAGGACTACCACACAACAAACTGTTTCCCTATAATTCAGGAGGTGTATAGTGGGGTGCAGAAATCCACACACAGCCCGTGAAGAAGAGTAGTTATGCTGGAGTGTCTGGATACTGAAAAGCTGTACTCGAGTGAGGAACTCGAACTGCTTCTAGAGATAGAGAGTCTTGGCTTCCAAACTAGAACACCTTATCCTTAAAATTTGACTAAACCCTATGAACTAAAATAACCCTTGCTAGGCAGCTGTGGGAAGACTGCTTGGCCTATAGGAGGGGTTCACATTGCAGCAAGGTCAGGCAGGACTACCTGCTTGTGGAAGTTAAAACCACGCTAGGGAAGTTGGCAGAGAGCTATCTTCTGTGGCAAGGATCCCCTGGCACAGCAGAAGAAACTCTTTCCCTTAAGCATACTGAAGAAAGATTTTAAGAAGTGAAGTACTGACCGAAACCCCCTGTTTTGTTTTTGGCATGGTCAGTAGAAAGAGGGAAGGACTAGGAAAAAAAGGTGTTCTGAAAGTTCACTTTGGTTCTCATTACGCTTTTTACTTTAAATTCTGTTAATAATAAATGTTCTTTGTACTGTTTTAAGTTTTGAACCTGTTGTGCATTAAAGTTTTTTTTTTTTTTAATAATCCTTATGTCAGCCCATTAAAATGAAGTTTTGCTTTCCAGTTCTCTGCTTGGCTATAGCAGGGGAAAATGAGTGAAGTTTTTTGTGGGTGCCTGGCACTTGGCCAGCGTCAAACCATGACAGCAACAGAAGAGAGTTTGAACCAGAGGTTGATTTGACCAACATTCGTCATCAACACATCACTTTTTTCTTTTTTTTCTTCTAAAAACACTGGACATTGACTCTTTACTAAGGACTGAACTGTGACCTAGGTGAGTACAATGTCCAGATGTATTTAGTTAATTCACGTTTGATGTACAAACTAATTTTTCTATGGAGAAGAGTAAGATCCTTCAGAGTGAAAAGAGATTTATAACTGTATTATTTCAACTGTCTCACTAAACAGTGTGACAAGTGCACACGGGGACATTCCTTTGCTGCTCTATGGGTTAAGCACCACAGAAGTAGGTCTGTGGGCACATTGAGCTCATGCAACTTGGTGTCAGCCTTGTACAGAGCTGGCACATGATCATATATGTGCCTTTACGGAATGGTAGTTACCTATATTTAAAAATGTTAGAAAAAAGTTATCTCAGCAGCAAACAATAGTCTTTAATTAGTCAACGTGGGATTGTATCAACATAAGAAGAGTTTTCTGAAAGATTCCTAAGTCTTGTTTACAAAAATATCTATGCTTCTCACAATTTAAACATATTTAGCATTTTCTTTTCTTAAAAGTATTATAATGATATGTTTTTTACACACAGAAGAGCACAGAAAAGTAGATACCTGAAACTTTATAGGCATGTATGAGTCTAAAACACTTAAGTATTTCAAGAAGAAATTTCTTCACTGAAGATAGGTAAAATCCTTTTAAATCTCACTAGGTTCATATCTGCATCATTAACTGTCTATATAGCTTTAATGTGTATTAGGGGTAAAATATTTACGTACACCTAAAAAAGTCAATGAGATGCTCTTTGCATTTTAGAATCTAATTTGAGATAAAATATAGTCCTAAATGAAGTAAAGAAAATTGCATGAGAACTATGCAGAATTTCCCAGATGAAGGATATCTATGTAAATGCTTTTGATGTTTTTTATTTTCCCCAAATGGGATTTTTAAAATGCCTACGTTTAACAATAAAAGAAGATACAGAGAGAACTCTATATTAACCCATAATTTATTATGTAGTACCAGGATCTTGCTATATCTACACATTGTAGCACACTAAGAGTTCTAGGATAGGTGAGCAAGCCAATAAAAGTTCATGTAGAGAAGGGGAAATTACAGATGAAAAAAATGTTAGCAGATTCTGATAGAGTCTAAAATCCAGCAGATGTAAAGAATAGATGTTATTGCTCATTGCCTGTAGTGAGTTTTCAACTTAAGACTGTGAAATCAGGAACAGAATTTTCTACAGTACATGAATAGGCAGTTAAAAAACAAAAATCCTTTCTATTTTCATCTCTCTTCTTTTTTTGGCAAGTCTTGATAGCAGTACTTTGAGCCTTGAAGAAATCATGTTCTGTTCCATAGACTTCTTTCCATGAGAATATTATAAATTTAGGGATTGCTTTAGTGAGAAGCCTACCTGTGGTTTTGTCCTGAGCTCACTGGCCTGTTTTCCAGAAAAGACAGTTACATAGGCTATACCTGAAGAAGGGGTAGGGTTGTAAGCACCCTTGATGTGTCAAACTGTAAGAGATTACATCATCTGTGTGTCTACCATTGCAGAATTCACACTGCTGTTGTCATGCGGCACCACTTTTAATTTGTGATAACACTTTTAAAAGTAATCAAAATTTTTAATTGATTTTGTGATATCGTATTGTTGTAAAAGCAAAATTTTGCATTTGAAGCACTTCATTTTGCTATACGTGTATCTCATGTCTCCACTCTTTATGGATATCATATAACTTCAAAAAATTCCAATTTTTTTAAAGGACTAATTTCAATTTATCTCAAATTAAGATGCATCCAATACTATCTTCTTGATTGTAAAAACAAAAGTTAAAATTTATGGTTCCAATACAAATTTATTAAAGTGATTGTAAATTACTATAAAGTAATACATTGCAAATCATCCTGTTATAAAACATTTTGATATGTCTCCAAAATAAGATTAAAATTTCAGTATTAGAAATGAGTTTTGCATTGATTTCATAACCCTATATGGCACTATTTTAAATGGAAGAAGTGCATTATTCTCCTCTAAAATCCTGCTTTGACACCTTTGCAATATTAAAAACTACTTTGTTCTCAAGATGCCAGATGTTATTGACAAAAAATTAATATACATTTATGTTGTATATTTAACAGTATTTCTTCTGAAGTTGAAAAATTTGCTGAAAATCAATAACTTGAAAGTAAACTTTATTCAAAATCCTGTCATCTCTGACCTCTTCCTTTCTTTGCAGCAGACACACCTTTCCTGTTACTGGAAAACTTTCCATGCCAGCCTCATAATGAAGTTTTAAATCTTCTTGGAAGCCACAATTTTTCATCCATTTTTTCTAAGGAGCTGGTCATCACAGCGTTTTATCATTCAAATGAATACTAAACATGGAAAAATATTCCTATGGCTAATGGAGTTTTAGTCCCAATAAAATGAATGCTGGTAGAAGTATGCAGCAATCAGCATAAAAAGTTTGTGTTTCCAAGGAAGCCATCTTTGGACTAAAGGGATAGGGACTAAGTGATCTTTTAAGCTCACTTTGAGTTCTGGAGTCTTTGATTCTGTGATTTCTGACTAGAATAGAAAATAGCCTAGAGAAGATTGTCTGGTCAACACCCCAGCAAAACCACAGTTTTTATAACTGTTGAAGGGCAAATGTAAAAATATTAGGCAAAAACTTTTTAATACTTTTTCAAATTGTGCTTATCTCTTTGGATAAGAATTTCTTGTGGAAGTTTCAAATATAAAATTTATATCTATGGTCACCCTGAAGGAGGTACCAGAACTTTGTCCTCTTATCTGAATGCTTTTTTCATTTATAGATAATTTTCTCAAAAGTTGATATGAAATGGGACCAAAAAGTCAGGATGATTGCTCCAAAAGAAAGAAATAAAATGAATGAATAGAGGAAGGAATAACAAAATAAGAGGAGAGTAGTTAAATCGATGTATCTTATTTTAAAGTGTGAATATTGTAGGGTATAATTAGGTTTTAGTGTTCATCAAGGACCCTTTTCCATTTTTTAGTACAGGGTCCCTGCAGGTATCAACTGTGATCTGAGGTGACATTTTCTAATTTTATACTTTTTCATGATGTTGAAATACTGTTGGTGAGAGATCATAAGAGAGAAAAGAATCTGCAAAAATTACTAGTAATACTACTGATAAGGTCAGATATTAAATGAGAGGTTCAGAAAACCCTGTGGTATTATGCAAATTAATTGAGAAATGACTGAGAAGCATAGTTCTTGTGCTGCTATTTGCTAATGAGAGAGGGAAGAAGTGATAAGTAGGCTGAGGGACTTGAACCAGAAAATACATCTTTACAGCAAACCTATCAAAAGCAAATTCTCATGACACAAGTTTCAAGTTCTTTATGGCCAACGGTCTGATTTCACTTGACTTGAAGAAAATTAGTGAAACACAGTAGGCTCAGGAAAGCCATGTCATCTGTATATTCACATTAGTCCAGTGAACATCTTGTTATAACATGTCAAACAGTCTTATTAGTGATGGTTCCTCAGTAAGAAAAGGTTACATCAACTCATGTGTAGGCTAAACAGCATTCTCTACACTTGCCAGCAATACTTAAACAAAATGAGGAACTTGTTAATGCCACCACAGTAGTGTGTTTACATTTAAAATCAATATTTTCTTTTGCATCGTACTGTAGGTGACATATTCTTGGCAGTTAAATACTTCAGTGGGGTAGATATCATTGTAAATGAGCAATGTGGAAAAAAGAATGTTTTAAGTTTTTGGTTTTCTAAAATGCTGCTGTAGTCTTTATTAATCTATAAAGTGGAATTATTTCTCATATTGGCTGCTCCCTTTTAAGCTTTCTCCTTTATTACAGGGAAATGACATGTAGGTGAAAGCAAAACAAAGGGAACCAGCTTTCTTCTATGACCTTCTATGCTCAAAGACAAAATAAACCACCAAAAAACACCTCACCCAAACAAACAACTCCAAACTGTCAATATCCTAGAAAAGGTCAGACTGTAAACATTATTTCATAAACCAGTAATTATATATGTATATTCATATATATGTCCCCGAGGGTTCAAAATGTACTTAGTGAGGTTTTATTCTCAAGCAACATTACGAATGACAGAAAAATACAAGTGTTGCTGCAGTCCTAATAGTTGCTCTTAGATAACTCACATTTCTACACAGCTTTTAGTAACTTTTATAACATCTCAAAAATTCTTTTCCTCTGATCTAAGAAGCTAATCTCATCCAGCAAAGCTGAGAGATATGACATCTTAAAATTTATGAAGATAACATCAAAATTGAGAGCAAAATAACGAGAGTATGTGGTGGTGATTGTTTTATTATAGCACGTCCTCCTTTTTCAATTGACAGTAGGCATGTCTTAAAGGACTGTAGATTAAAATTAGGTGAAGCAAGGTAATTTCTGGTTTGTTTAGTATTTTACATATAAAGACATGTTTGAAAAAGAAAATATTATGAAGGCTTTTTTCCTCTTACCTTTTTGAAACAGTTTATTACCATACAGTTTCTCTTCTTTTCCCTAATGTAGTGGTATGATTGAGAACCTCCTGAAACCTTTTTTTGAAAATAATAGTAAATTCTTATTTAACTTGAGCCTTTTATTTTCAATTCTTTTGAGTTTTTTTCTTTATCTTGCTGCTTGTTTTCATGAAAGGCTTCAAAAATTAGTATTTTGGAGATTGCATCCAGTTGTGTTTGGTATAGAATAACAGTTTTGAATCTGCCTTACTTCTTAAGAAAAAAGATAACCTAAAGAATTATGAAAGTAATGAAATGAAAAACAAATTGATATTTTTCTTTAAACCTGTCAGTTTTATAGTTGTTTAAAAAAGTCCTAATGTCAGTCTAAAGGTTTTAATTTACATCAGACTGTAGGTAGTGTTTTCTTGACAGGCTCATATATTCCAAAAGGTTTCAGAAAGCTTAAACATATGCAAGATGATAAATTGATATAATTTTTTTCCTTATACTGTCTGTAACTAACTTTCTCAAAACATCTGATTAGCATCCACATGTCTACATTTTACAGACTCATGAACCAGAGATAATTTATTTGTATTAAATATCTCTTTTCTTTCTTGCATTAATTCTTGTTTATTCAAAAATTTTTTATCAAAGTTTCAGTTATGAGGAAGTCTGTGCAGTGGTATTCATACAAACACAAAAATAATAACGTTTTAAGACAGTCCATACATCTGACTTGTAGGTTGATTAGGAAAGTACCTGCAGTAATTAAATTAATATATAAAATTACCAAGTGTAGATTTCTGAATTTTTCTTCAGTTACTGTTAGGTCTGAATTGAGTGATTAGGTAATTTTTAGCTTAAAAAAAAAATAATAAGGGTCTTTCATTTTCCTGACATAGACAATAAGATACCATCTTCCTTCACAGTTTTATGTGTCTAATTTTGCTTTATGACTGTTTACTTCCCAAAACTTTAATTCTTTAATATCTTTGATTCAGAGAATGTCAAAGAAATTATTCTTTCCCCATTGTAATTCATTGATATAAAAATAAAAGAATATTCCATAGATGTCAGAAATGTATTGGCTATGGAGACACTTAGAGAAGAAAAAGCTGTGTTGAATGTTTACTTGTGAAGCCATGTTATGACTTTACTGAATCTAAATAGAAATTCAAATGGCATGATAAAGAGAACAAGCATTTTCAGCCCTGAGCAGCAGAAACCATGAAACAAATTGTCCATCCACTATTGGGCAGCCATTTGTGAAATAAGTAATTGATTATTTAAAAGAAAAACTATATTGTAATGTCAGTACAGGAGGGAAGGAAAAATAAAACAATCCTTTTGTCCCTTGACAAAAGGATGAAAAAAATCACTGAATCAGAGAGACACAGAATCAACAAGGCTGGGAAACACCTTTGGGAGCATGGAGTCCAGCATATGACCTAACACCACCTCATCAACTAGACCACGACACTGAGTGCCACGTCCATTTTCCTAAATACCTCCAGGGACTGTGCCTTCACCACCTCCATTGGCAGCACATTCCAATGCCAAATCACCCTGTCTGTGAAGAAATTCCTAATGTCCAACCTAAACATCCCCTGGCACATTTTGTGTACTCTTTGCCTGTGGAGAATTGCCTGGGAGACCAACTCTTACTTGGTTACAGCTTCCTTTCAGGTAGTGGTTGACAATGGTAAAGTCTCTCTGGAGCCTTTTTTCCTCCGGCCTGAACAACCCCCTACTACTGATGACAAGACAGGCAGAACTCCTCTTGAGTCCTGCTGAGCTCAGGACTGGAAGGGTGTAACTCCACCAGCCTATTTGCCTTTTGCTCTCCCTAATACTCCATAGCTTTTTCACTACTTTCTTAATGTCTGCCGCTAGACAGAGCAGATTGCTCACCTGCTCCCACTATATGCAGGTGTCTTTTTCACAGTGCTCTGGTACTTACAGCAGTCAGACCCTCCCTGCAGCCAGTGGCCTGGACAGCTGCGTGCTTGGGGGGGCTTCTGTCTGCGTTAGCACACTAGTGCTGGCAGCAGCAGCAATGGCTTTTGAAGGTTTGTAATTCATTGCTTGATCTCGTGAAGTTGGGGAAAAAAACCCCAAAAAAACAACAACAACAACAACAAAAAAAAACAAACTGAAAAAAACTCCAATCAAAACATCACACCCACCTAACACACAGCCCTCCACCAGGAGCTGGGAGAGTGGCTGCACCCTTCCTGCCCACCCTTCTTACTCAAACTGCCACACCACACCCTGCTCACCTGCTTCTGCTGCTTGTGCTCCCCAGAGATGTTTCAATTGCCTGTAAATGGCCCTGTGACCACCCCTTGCTCACCTAAATGCCTGACAAGAGCCAGCCAAACAAGGATCTTTGACAGGTACAAGAAAGAGAAAGAATGGGGAAAAACATCCCAGTAAAAGAGAAAGGAAACATAAGGCTTGTGTTTTGGGCCTTGAGATGAGAAGGCATCAAGTTCTTATATTCTCCCTGTTCTGTATATTACAGAATCACACAGCCACACATTGCACAAATGGAAATGCACAATTTCAGAAATATTTTCAGTAGGTAAACAAAATGATTAATGTATATAACAATACTGCTCCCTATGGCAGTTAATGAGAAGAAGCACCTGTGTTTGTAAGTAGATCTACTACATTTATTAAAAACCTGACCAAAAAAACCCCCAAACAACAACAAAAAAGGACTAAACAAATGAAATATTAGATAACTATGTTCATTCAATACACTATAAGTTGCCTCAGAACAGTTCTGTATATTGTCTCTTTTTTTTTCCTTTATTTTCCTGCATTCAGCTCTTGCAGGGATCCCAATGAATCATTTCACTTCTTTTTAATTTTCCTATTTCTTCATATAGCTTGTGTATTTGTCGTACTTGTCTGGAAGGTATCTGTCACCTCATGGTTGGAACACCTTCAAAGCACTTAAGTATTCCAGGTGAGTAATACCCAACTCATTAGCAGCAGTACTAACCAATAATTCTTGCTATTAAATGCTTTATAGAATATTTTCTTTGGGATATTACAAGCATATTAAAATACACTGGAACTTTTAACATATTAAAAATGGACAGCTTTTCCATTAATACAAATATCTGCAAATCTGAGGAAAGGAGTGAAATACAGTCAAGTGAAAAAACATGTTACTGAAGAAAATAAATTTGGAGCAAATCATAAATGCAAATGGCCATAAATAGTCAGCAATGGATTCCTGTGTTCTGCTAGCATCTCTTGAGAATATGCTACTGAAACTGCTGCTTTTAGCAATGACTTTGTAGGACAGAGCAAGAGAGAAATGAGGTTGCCCTTTGCTGGGAGCAATCAGGTACAGGCCCTGCTTGACACAGGTAGTTAGAGCAGTCCTATAGTTTTCAATCAAAACAGTGGTTGTTGTAGAAAGAGAGATTTGTAGATTAAATTTGCCTTTCTTTTTAGAGCACTGTAAATTCTTCAGTATCGTAAATGGGTTAGCTAAGATCTTAATTTTTCCATTTCTTTTTTTTTACACATCCCTGCATAAATGGCTCCAGTGCAGCTGCATTTCTGTCTACTCAAGTGTCTGTAAAAATTCCACGGTTCTCAAAACAAAACAAAACAAAAAAATCTCAAGAACTCTTGTTTTTTCAATAAAACAAAACAGTTAAGAAAAAAAAAATCTGAGTTCTTATGTACCCAGGAAATATCATCCTGACAAAGCCTACATATTTTCCAAATATTTTTCCCTTCAACATCATCAAGATTTGAAGAAAAGAAAAAAATTATTCTGCTATGAAATAGAGAATGCAGAATTTCAAGGACTGCTCCTTCTTTTGAAAAAAGACATTATTTGAAGAATTACCAATGCAACTGATAATCACTTCAGTTCCATTTATAATTGAAATAGCTGCTTGAACAGCCTTCAGTACTATGCAAATGTGCTGCACTAGAAGAATTATAAAAACTATGGGGTTTTTCCTAATCTAAAAAAAATTAAGATTTTTCTGTATTCATGTTCACCATTTTTCTTCTGAGGTTTTATTTCTACATAGAAAAGTAAATTAAACCTCTTAATAACAGTAATGTCTACACTTTATTGTTATATAGATATAATAATTTTATCACAATAATGATTCTGAATATGTGTTTCATTAGTTTACCAAGTAATTACCCAGAATTTTAAATACTAATTGAAATACATTTAAATTTGTCTTCGAAAAAAGCATTGTAAAACACAGAAAATTTTCTTTAAAAACTATTTAAATAATATAGTAAAGTAATACTTGCTTCTGGCCTAATTTCTATTCCTTTGAGTGTATATTATCTTGCTTTTGCAATTAGTCTTAATACCATTACATGTAATGATCAAAATGTAATTGGTGACTCAAGAAAATGTTTGTTTTTACAAAAAATTTCTGCAGGACGTGTATTGTTTTATACATATAAAAGACCACAGTGATGAGATTTAAAAAAAATATTTTTTAGATTAATATTTTCTTCATATATGAGGTAGTATTTGGGATAAATTTAGTTTTAATAAACTGAAGTAATAAGGTAACTATAAATAATTTAAAATTTAAGTATACATATGTAAATACGAAGACAAAATATCTCCTATTATTGTGTTTCTAATATAGTAGAGTTTAGCATATAATGTTTATATATTGCATGTAAGCAGTTTTATTACCTGAATAGTGTACAGAATGTAACTACAAGATGGTTTACTTTGGCTGTGTATTTTAGAATTTTAAGATTAGAAGCTGCATGTTAAAGGCACCAAGTGAACAGGTATTATCTTTTCCTTTTTTCTTTCCTATTTTTTCAATGGCCTCCATGGAATATCATTGTATGTATTTTTATTTATCTATTATGAAAATATATATTTGTGAGTTTGGGGTGAACTTCTGTGTGAAACACTAAAAGGTGACCGCAGAAAAGGTCCAGCACATTACAAAAATAGCAAACTTAGTTTTCCATTAACGTTTTCTATTTTGGCATCTTAAAAAGAGTGGAAGTTGATTTCAGCAGAACATCCTGTGGGGAAATTAGTTCATTTTGCTAAAGTATCTTAATAATTACAGTGACATCAAGGTTAATTGCTTAATCTGTATTGCCATAGTGCAGCCCTGTAGAAATCCCAACACAATCTGTTCTATAATTAGTGCCAGAATACCCATATATAGAACAAGCTGTAGCCTAAATAAATAAATAAAAAACCCTGATAAGATTAATAAACAAGATTTACCAGGGGGTGTGTGTGTTTGTGTGTGCATATATGTCTATATATATACATACATACGAGGCGGGGGGAGAGATTTCAGGAAACAGAAGTTTTGCAAGTGCAGTCTCTTAAACCCTTGAGGAGATATAAATAGCTGAGGTAGAAAATAACTTCAAGCAAGATGTTTTATCTCCCTATTCTTTTCCAGCTCCAGAATGTAATTGCTAGCCAACACCATCAGATTTGCATCAAGTCCCATGCTTTGCTTGTTCCATGTCAGAAACTAAGTAGTCAGAGTTTAAAAAGTAATTGTGAAGATCCTTCAGTACTTCACCTTTTGGGTTAATTTCAATAACATTGCCAATTGCTGAGTTTACAGATTTGTATTGCTTTGGCACACTTCATTAGCGCATGATCCCATGTGGATTTATTGACTGTTCAAATTCTGAAGATGTGCCATACTGAGGGACAACGTGGTGTCCCTGATGACTTAGGATGACATAATGGTTCCCTTCCTGCTCTCTTCTCATTTTTGGAAACTGTGAGACCATTTGCACATCACTCCTTCATATTAGTCATTAGTTCTTGCTGAATGCTTATTACATCTGAGGCACAAGCTGTGAGTTACTCTGTGTTAGTTTATATAGTTTTCACATAGCCACTATCTGCAGACAGAAACCAGCAACTGGATCTTTAATAGTTGTCTGTATCATTGATATAATTTTTCAAAAGGGTTGTAAGGAGAAGATTTATGGTGTTTACTATGTATGTAGCAACATACAAAAAGAATTCTGCTTTTAATGACCTTTAAAGAAAAAGTATTCTACAGACTGTAGCTCTCCCATTTGTACAGAAATTGGGATAAGTAAATCACAGGCACTACTAATCTCAACTATGTACCAATGAAAAATACGGCAATGGAACAAAACATGTTCTATCATACTTTATTGTGTTTTGTATGCCAGAACTGAAACATAAAGTCTGATCCTTGAAAATACATACTTTTTACACATCTTAAGGTACACGTTCCATTTTCAATGTTAAGCCCATCACTCAAAAGCCGGCATCACTGGGATAAAGCCTGATAATAGTTTATTGTTTTAGATACTATGACTTTAAGGGAGTTGATGAGGCATATTAACTTTAATTTTAAAAAGAGAAGAAATATGTCCTTACTGCTCAAGGACATATTCTCCAAGGAGGGATCATTAAATAAGGAAATGTTTCCAATGACACATACTTTAAATTATGCCATATGCAAATTTCAAAATATCATTTTCATTTGTCTTACCAGCATGTATTTATGTAACCTATTTGAGTAATTTTGAAGACATATTTCTATATGTCATATAGATGTCACAGATAGATACAGCTATGGAAGTGTTTTATATTCATACCTCTGAACTTGGCAACGTTTAAAATAACCATTTTTCAAATGAGACAATGCTGTATTCAAAAATAAAATGAAAAAACCTTTAATTTTCTGCTGCGGTGCCATCCAGCTAGCACACTGTCCCAGCACCAGGCACTCTTCTGCCTGCTCCAAACAGGGAGAATGGAAACCAATCCCGGCCCAGGAGGACAGGAGAAACACCTGCTCGGGTTCACCTTGCCCACCTATGGTGAGGGTGTGCGAAGGAGGTAGGAAAGAGATGGAGAGACTTCTTTGTGAGGGGAGAGGGTTTATTGGAGAGAATAATCCACGGAGAAAGCTGCAGAAACATAGCTTGCAGGGGGTCTTGTACCCCCACATTACGGGTGTGGAAAACACAGTAACCAATCATCAGCCAGGGGGTGTTACCGAGGTGTGGAGAAGGAATTGCAGCAAATGGGAGAAGGGGTAGGTGAGGAGGAGTAACAAGGCCAATTAGCTACCAAGTTACATAGAACTCTCTGGAAAGACAACCAAATACAAGAAATAAGGGGAGGGGAGGGCACAGGTAAGGCACAGATATTTTTCACAGCCTTTTGCATGCTGCCAGTGACTTCAAGGCTTTTGGGCTGTGATAGCATCAAACCAATGGATCTTTTGTTCCACTTGATCCAGCTGACCCTGGGGTTGGTCGTGGTTCACTGCAACATTTTTCCTACATTTTACTTAGTCATAGCCTCTAATTCAGTGCCTAATCATCACCAGGGAAGCACAAATTAATTTTCCAACCTCTCCAGCATTTTTCATGTCAATGTTTTTTCCGCCAAACACAACTTTAATTTTAAATACTCATACTACACAGTGGGAATTTACACAATTTACAAGGCATTTACCATAGCAGTTGAGAGACTGTTGTTAAGAAATTTCACAAGAATCTCTCACCTCAACATAAATTCTGTTCTTTCAACTCCCTTTAAAAAGGCATTTACTAACCTGATAAGTTTATTTTGGCAGTCAAACTGTAATTAGTAACCTGCAATACTTCAAAGAGGGAAGCTGAAACTTAGCACAGCAGCAAGTCTATACTTTTAGATAATTGCAGCTTTCTTTTCTACACAAGTCAAAACAGTAACAACTTACAAAAGACTGGGAGTCTAAATAATGTCCTGAGCTTTTAAAAAAGTTTATTTTAAAGTGCTTGTAGCTGAATACCATTATTTGGTTCTCTGTTTTCCTTTCTTTGTTGCCATAAATACTGCTTAGAATAGTTCTGTAGCTAATAAGATACCATGCTGATTGATATCAGGTAGACCCAGGAAAAGTACTTCTTAGCTTTGCAGATTACTTAGTGCAGTTATTGAACTTTATCCTTTATTTTTAAAGTGTGTAGGTCCATTTGGTTAGTCTCTCACAAATTTCTTTGGTTTTCTTTCAGAAATATATACAGGAGAAGCTGAGGTAAGACCTGGTTAAATAAGAATTAGCTGTTTTTAAAACTGCTAACAAACTGAGTTTTACTTCAATTTTCTTATTTTTGATTAGAGGTGCCCATCAGACACAAGTAAGTGTGCCATGTTGTGTGATTTCAGACTTTAGTAAGAAACTTGAAAAAGAATATTTTTATTTATTTATTTTAAAATCACCAACTATTGGATAATAAAAGATTGATTATTGTGGAGGTGTCTTCCCCTGAAATCCCAGGGGGAGGGACCCTGCAGGGTACGGGTCTGTCCCTGTCCCCATGTCACATGTGCCCCATACCTGTCCCTGATTGTGTGGGTTTGGGTGCCCGGGCCCAGGAGGAGAGCAGGGTCCCATGACTGGGGTCTGCCTGGGAACTGCAGCCATGCGGCTGGAGGAATAAAATAATCCCTGAACATCTTCAAAAATATCTCTTCATCCTTCCTTCCAAGTCCATCGCTGTCTTATATATCGTTGTAAGGATTCCCCGCATTACAACAGATTATGTTTTTAAATAATAAAAATCCACATTCATGTTTAACTAATACTAAATAAGATTTTTTGGGGACCTTAATGTACAACATTAAAGATTGTGTTTACAATGTTCCTGCTGTCATTTTCACTGTGAAAGATACCTGCTGTTCAGCCTTAAAAGGTCACATAGTCTTGGCTTCTCTAACTTAATCAATATAAACTACATGTCTCTGCATCAGAATAAACAGCCACTGCTGCCTCTTCTCCTTCTTCCAGATGAAGTACTGTGCTATTCCTGATCTGCACTTGCCTCTGGGTCAGTCTTTCCCACATTCACAGTCAGTGCATAGGGTGACTGTAAAGACAAAGAGAACACTGGAGCAATGTTAATGCAGTTGTATATGACTGATTGGACAACCTCAGCAAAAATTGATCTTCCCGTCACCCCTTTGAGTCCACTAATGTCATGTTGTTTTTTCAAAGAGACTTAAGTGTACTTGATAGACTTGTTCTCAGGTATTTCATTCTAACCTCAGAGGGAGTAAAGGGTAGGGTGATAAGCAAGGTCACTGGCTATTGAACTGAAATTAATTAAATGATAAATGGCCTTTCAAGATAATTATTATCATAGAAGTATTTCAGCACATTTCTGAAGGCCTCCTACTCAATGCAGGATCATATTCAGGTTTTTGATTACCTCCAAGGGTGGAGATGATACAGCCTCTCTCAGCAACCTGTTTCATTATTTGACCACTATTACAGCTGTTTTGTCATGGTTGACTGGAATTTTCTTGAATTTATGCCTATTTACTCTTGTAGTATCACTGGGTGTGGCTAAGAAGAGTCTGACCCTATGTTCTTTACTCCTACCCGTCAGAAATTTGTAGACATTTTTTCTATATCTCTTTCAGGCAGCCTTGCATGGATTTTGTGTGATGTTTTAAATGGGTTCAAGGGTTTCTTGTTTCATTGCTTAGTTGGATTTTTTGTGTTGTCTCTGTATGTGTGTGTGGTTTGTTGTTTTTATTTCTCATGTAGATTGCTTATGTTTTAGAATAACAGATACTTGAGGTCAGAGAAAAAAATCTGAGACTGCACAATAATTATTCTATTAGATAACAGTGGAAGAGAAGACATTTGAAGACAAATTTCAGATATTTATTTCAGTTCATTGCATTACAGTTTTAAAAGCTTTAAAATATTCAGTCTGTATTCCTGTTGAATTTGAGAGTGTATTTAAAAGAGACTGGCATTCTTAGTCTACTGATAATTTTAAAAATTACCTTGACAGAATGGGAAATGCATTTCTTCAAATGCGTGATGAAAAGTGAAAACTATAATTTAGACCTTTTCAGATCAATCTACAGATCTGTTAAGTAATACACCATGTATTTTTTTGTAATTGTTGGGAATATATACAACAGCACCTGCATAAATGGAAATATATTTCTAAGTCGTTTCTACACATGCATTTTGTTCCATCACTGTTTCAACTTCTCTAAGACTGTAATAAATTTTTCTCTGAAAAATAACACCTATTTTCTTGTGCAAGACTGTTATTCCCAGGTCCTTTTATCCTGACTTGTTTTGTTAATCAGATGTGTAATATAGTTTTGCAAACAGTAGTAGTGGCACAAAGATGTGTTTCACAGTTTATGAACTCTGTATCCACGGTTCCACAGTACAGGAAACACCTAAAGTCAAAGTTGTTGTCAAAGGAAAAGGGTTATATGTAGTATGAGATGAGCATCTTTTGGGGACCAACTGGAGCATGATTATTTAAGTCTTGAGTTGGCTTTGCTTTATTCTGGGGAAAAAAAAAAAAAAAAAAAAAAGGAGTTGTGGATACTGCTAGATATAAATAAACCAGATCAAATAAATGACTGTTTTCTGTTTTGTTTGTTGTTTTTGCTTCTTGTTTGCTTTATTTCTTTTGAGTTAATTGAGAAGTACTGTGAATATTTGCTGCCTTGTCAGGTTTGGAATCAGGACTATTTTATTAAAATAGGAGGATTTTGAAAGGGTTCTTTTTAGCACAAATTGCCATTGTCGTTAAAAGAAAAGTAAGTGAAAGATATTTCATGGTCTGAGTTAAACAGAAGGTCAGACTAAATTATCTAAATATTTCTGTTACAACAAATTGAAATCCATTATTGCACCTGAGAAGCCAAAATACAAAAGTGAAGACAGACAAGTGAGACTAATGAGAGACCTTAGAATTTTGTATCACTTTTTAAGAGAAGCATCATCCTAAATCTGTAATCTTCCCAATATTATCTATCTACTGTTGAGGAATACATCTGGTCCAGATAGCTGGGCTCAAAAGCTGTAGATGGAAATTCAGATTGAGCTTGGGTGGGAGCCCAAGACAAGAGACTGTGAACTGTCAACCTTTGGGATAAAAAAAGGGAATGAAGAAGGGTGGTGCCAGCCAGGTGAATGGGCAGACCTTTTGGATAATAAAGGAGATGAAAGGGGGTGACAGCCAGCGAATTGGATGGGCACAGAGAGGGCAGGAGCAGGGCCCTAGGAGGAAGAGTGAGTCTTGCAGACAGTCTGTTGAGGGTGTAAAAGCCCAGGGGTTTTTATTGGGGTCCCTCCTCAGAAGCACCAGCTCGAGCTGTTTCTGTGTCACTGCACCATGAATAAATGGCTTTATGGAACAGGACATCTGAGATTGCAATGGGAAAGCTGGGATGGAACTGGTGAGGAAACCTGGTCTGTCTGGGACTGAGTGGGGCGTGCAGGGGGACCCCTTGGGTCACTGGAGCTGCTGCTGTGAAGGGGCTCCAGTCCCAGCAGTGAAAGTCTCTGGCCTTGGGAATGTGACTGCCAGAGAGGCTCGAAATGGTCAGACTGGGAGGTTTCCTTAAGAGTTCCCTGATTA
This sequence comes from Lanius collurio, assembly GCA_020086605.1. Classification (NCBI taxonomy): domain Eukaryota; kingdom Metazoa; phylum Chordata; class Aves; order Passeriformes; family Laniidae; genus Lanius; species Lanius collurio. The sequence goes on from JACBWW010000005.1 coordinate 39,640,197, forward strand.
GTTTCTCATTTTCCAGATTCCAGGAAAGAGAAGTAAGTGTCAACTAAGTGGATTAATCACACTGAAATCACATTAATCACATTAGTCTTGAGATGATTCAGAAAAAGAAGTGACAATTGGCTTTTCTTTGGGCTTTGCTTTTGGTTAGCTGAAGTTAAATGAAGAAAAACCAACCACCTGGTTTGGGCCTTTGTATCTTTGCTAGAATTAGGTTTTGACTTTGACTTTTTTTTTTTTAAATTTTTTAATTTTAGAAATATGTTAGACAATTAAGTCAAGTACGGGGGAAATTTACACGTTCTTTTTAAAGGAGTTGCAGTCTGTACTCAGCTGTTGGTTTGTATTCAAATTCCAAGTCTGGTCCTTAGACTTTTGTATCACACAGTCTCAAATCACTGCAGAAATAATGGAGGGAGACAAGGAGGGTGTATACAGCTAAGAAATTCAGGGCTAGCGAAGGAGAAGCCCATCTAAGTTTTAGAGAGATGACTATGCTGTTTATGAAATTATAAAGATTAATTTAATGAGAAAGTAAAAATGCAATTATAGAAAATAAATGACCAAATTATGAGTTCAGAATACATTATTATGTTTCTCATAGAGCATAATTATAGTTGTGTCATTTTCTCAGTTATATTCAAGGTTGTAGCAGCACTTATATTACAAACCCTATATTTCAATGGTTTACAACCTGGCAGGAAGAAATTTACTTAGCAGTGGAAATTAAGATACTATGTGTCAACCACAGAACACTTTATTTCACAGTGTTATTTTTATACATGGGAGTGTTAGACTAAAAAGGACAAAGGTGCTGACCGGGCCAGAGGTCTGTTATTTTGGCGCCACAGCTACAAATAAGTGATTCCCTTACTATTTATGCTAATCCTAAAATTAGCATAAATATTCCCTAGCAGTAATGTTACAATGTTATTGTCTGGTATGATGCAAAGTTCCCATTTAGGATTGACGGCGATTGAGAGACGGGACTCTGCTTGGTGCAGGCAAAAGCCGATTTTTTGTTGCTACAGCATGGTTTATATACTGTTACAGCCTTTGGGCAAAATTGTTCACTACTCTAGTAAAAACTGCAATATTCATGTTTCCCAGCAACATTGATTAATCACCATCTTGCATGATTTCCTTTAAACAAGGCACAATGTAATACATAATATTTCCTTCCACTTCCTCCTTCAAATTCTTGTTTGCTGTTCCTAGGGCTTCTGGCCCGCTAAGCTTAAGGGGTCCACATCGCTCATAAACTCTGAAGAACTTTCTGGTCAACTTCCCAACTGCCCCTCCATAGGGATTTTTTTAGGTACTGGAATATAACAAAAATAAATATGTTCCATATTTTCATCACCTTTGACAAGAAAGGATTATCTTTTTTTCCCTGGTTTTGTTTGCTTATTCTTGTTGCTCTTGGTTTTGTGGAATTTTTTTTTTTTTTTTTAATGGATATATTTTTGATACTACAAGTGATTCTCAGTTGAAGTTTTCATTCACATCTACTGTCCGTTTTTTTCACTTTTCCTCAGAAACTGACATTTTAGTTTCAGTCCAGAAGTTTTCTTTGTTCTTTGATGTTTTCCCCTTGATTTTATTACTTTCTACACACATAGAAATACAATTCTTATATTTATATTAAATATAAACACAAAAATTAATTTTTTTAGGAAACTGTCAGTCTTCAGTTAACTGCTCCCACTTAGCCTCTGTACAAAGCAACCCTGTAAAAATTGCTCAGAAATAGAATCAGAATAATGATTTGCTTTCACATATTCTGAAAGTTTAACTTAAGTCCACAACTCAAAGAATTGCTGAGAAAGTTACTCCTGGTTTCTAATAGTTTCATTCTACAAATAAATTAATTTGGTGCACACTGATAGTAATCTATGTCTTTAATCAATTGTACTGCTTGAGAAAGGGTCATTTCGGTTTTCAAGTGTAAAATTTATTTCTTTAAGGGAGTGCAAATAGGTTCAATATAATAGGAACACTTAAATATTTACATAGTGGAAAGATCTTAATTATTTTATAAAACTGATGTTTCTTTTTGATATTCGGTTTAAGATTCTTTTCTTTTTCTTATCATGTCTGTTTGAGATTTTTTTTTTTTTTGAGATTATGTCTTTGCTGAAATATTAGTTTTTGGGGCCAATTTTTATTTAATTAAGTTTTAAATATTTGGCTGGCTTTTAATTATTATGAGAAATAAGTTCTTATTATTTTATCTTAACCTCATAACTTCTGACTTTATTCAGTATAGGAATTTGCCTTTATTTTTAACTGACTGAAATAATTTTATGACATATTTTCATGTCTTCATATATACATTGCAATTGTGAAAACTCTTCAGAGACATCTACCTGCATACAAATCTGCAGTATCTGAGTTTTATTGTTGAATACTAAAAAATTTGCTGCCAGCACAAGTAGACATGCAAATAAGGTTTTCTCTTGACTGTGCATATTATACTGGTAGCATGAAGATGTAATATAAACTCACTGAAAATTAAAAAACGAAGAGTTATTTAATTTCTGACAAAAATATCTAACACAATCTACAAGGTTTTACCAGGATTTCATTCTTAGTAGCTCCCATCTGTCCCTATTTTATTTTTAGACCAGACTTCAGCTGTTGGTTTGTATTCAAATGTGTTGTCTCTCTTGCTCCCTCCCCTTGCAAATGCAGTCATATATATTAGAATATCTCACATAATGTGAATAGCATTCACAGGAACAACAAAATAATCCCAGAGCTACTTATTCACTCATAGTCCTGTGAAGAGTTATAAAAATGATGTAAACTAAAGAGACAGTAAATAGAGATTCATAAATTATGGACAATGGAAAGCCTATTTTGGAAATTTTTCTTACACAAATTTGAAATTTAGAACTTAACTTTTGTGTGTGTATGTGTGCACAAGCTATGAGACTGTGCACTTCACTTTTGTTACAGACATTTTCTCAAAAAATAAAACCTTTATTATGGACCAGTTTTCTGCATAGGCCTACATTGAACCTAGTAAGATTGCATGTCAGAGAAGAGATCATGGCCGGTGAAGCAGGTTTCTGAACTGAGAGTCACATTTGCAGAGGAAGTAGCTAAGAAAATTTTAATATTAATTTCTTGTTGAAGGGATGGAGCTGTATGTCTTTGCAGCCTTCTTAGACCTTGTCATAATTTTGTCCTGGCAGCTCTTATAAGCAGTCTGTAGATACCATACTGAGGATTTTTTTTTTTTTTTTTTTTTTTTGCTGAAAATGTGAAAGAGACACACTCAAATGATCTGTATAAAGAAAAAAGGAATGATCTGTTTAAATTTGTTGACCTCAGTGGCTGGTGTGATTACTGCAGTTTTTCTTCTGTAGTATTTTTAATGGTTTAGAACATAACTTACTATTCTCATTCATTTACCCAACAGGAGTGATTAGATGACCCTGCTACACTGCAAAGAAATGGTGAGTCCATAATTTAATTTTTAATTCTTGGGTCAGGGTATATGAAAACTGCACAGTGATGAGTCATAAGAAAGAAAGACCCAAGGCATCCAAGTGTGTACGGAGTCCACATTGCCTTGTAGCAGAATGTTTAGAATTACATGTTTCATTGGTCAGATGATAAAACAATGTATCCCATTCACTGCACAAAATAATTCTATGTGTAAAGCTATTTTTCCTGCTAAATGTGTTAAAATTTGCTGACATATGTAGGATTGAGTCAACCAAACACCATTTGCTGCCTAGAAGAAAGTTACTGCATACCAGCTTAGAAGTTTGATAGCTAAGGTAATTTGAAATCGGCTCATAGAAAACTATTTTTTTTCATTTCTAGAGCTTCCAGTAATAATGTTTTCCTGTCTCACAACCACTTGTGACCAGCTGCCAGCTGGATGTAACTCCATTCACCACTCCTCTCTGGGCTCGACCACTCAGCCAGTTTCTAACCCAGGGAAGAGTACACATTGTCCAAGAGAAAGCTGTAACTGAAACATGGAAGCAATGTTCCTAAAAGAGGATAAAGCAAGAACAGTTCAAACATACAGATCGCACTTAATGAACATCGTACGAAAAAAAGAAGAAAAAATTCACCACCCCAAAACTCATAACACAGGGAAAAAAAAAAAAACCAACAAAAAATCAAAAGAAAGGGAAAGTGGAAAAAGAAATGAACAAAAACTCTGCAAGAAACCAAAATGTTCTTGGTAAACACCTGCATAAAATACTGGTAAAACCAACATTGGAAAAATTGAATGTATTGCTATCACACAGTTTGATCAGCAGCTACATGATGTGGATGAGAGAGTATGTGGATATAAGCAATCCCAAACACAGTGTGTATGCACTAATACACAGTGTGTGTTCTAAATACTTTTTATTGTCTTAGGAGGTCATTCTCATTATGTCAAGTTAGTCCTGGAAACTGGCCCAATAGTCTCTATACTGACATAAATCTGTTTAGGCAAAATGCTTTAGAGGTTTGCGATGTACTAAGCCTAGATTCAATCCAGAGAGCTACTGAGGAACAACTTCCTGTGGCAAACTCTTTGCAAGTAAATATGACTTCTGTTTCCTACTGAACACTTGCTGGATTGCATAATTGTGCCCAGTGATCTTCATGCCCTAAACAAAACTGATTTTTTGCTATGCTCGTGCAGATGGCAAATAATTTTAAAACTACTAAACACTGTTCTATCAGCAAAACCTGAATTCTGCTACTAAAAATAGCAGTGTTAAAGGAAAAGTCCTGTTTGAGAAAGAGGTTCACTCACAGAACTGACAGTCAACCTAATACTAGTTATGTGTTATAGAAATTTTAGCACCACTTCAAGTGAGAGATACTGTATTCAATGACTTAAAATTTAATTCTTGGAAAGTAAGGAACATATTGAGTGTCCCTGATGAGGCTAAAGGATTGTATCAGGTTTCAAAAACTCCTGCATTTGCAGACATCCATTTCCATGAACTGAGAAATCATTTGGAATACTTGATTTGTAAAGGAAAGTTGTTCTTTTTTTTTCTTATTTTATGGGTGCTTGACACTAATCTCAAAACATATGCATGTCTTTTCCACTTATAATAGGAATATACACGCTGGCATCAAAGGTGCTGAATAATTGACAATCTTTTATTTTTTTTTTTATCCCACATCTTTATTGCAGATAGAGAAGATTCCAGACTATGCCTTTAGACAATCTCCTTTCTGATGCAAACACATACTCAAAATATAAGTAAGAACATTTGCTACTCTGTGTGGAGGTGAAGCTCTCTAAAAAATATTCTAAACAGTAGTGTCTGAGACCTGTTAAAATTTCTTTAAGAACTGCTCTTAGCAAGTCCATGTCAAGTTAGCATGGGCTTTTTACCCTGCCGTGTTACTTTAGTAATCTGCAACTCCAATATAATGTGCCACAAAGGCAGTCTGAACTAGTAGAAGTGTCTCAGCAGTATGTTTAGTGGGCATCAAAGGTGTCCTTCTCTGGAAACTGAAAATGATTATTTCTTGTTATATAAGACCCGTTTACAATTGAAATAAAATATCATCTTCATTTTTAAGCAATATTACTGCTTTGCAAAGATTGTAACTTCCTGCAAATTACTACAGCTACTGAAGATATTTCACAAGGAGTGTCATCTCAAGAGCAATATGATATCCTCAGGTTCTACAGAATTGCACAGTGTGATGTGAGAGAGTTAAAATACATTTATGGATGACTTATATGTGTGCAGATAATGGGGTTGATTAAATTACTCTGGTATATGAAATTGTGTAGATCATTCAAGTCAAAATAGGTGTTCTTCAGTCTTGAAGTCCTTGTGAATATGTTTTGATAGCCTGAAGACAGAGCAAATATAACTTTCCTGTAGTCAGTTGAAAAATTACTTTTGTCTTCACCAATGAGCTTTCTTTCTGAACATGGATATTTTAGCAAAACATCGCTGAACACAATATTTTTCTAAAAAACATATATATATATATATAAAGGAACTTCTGTCTTTCAGGCACACTAATATCCACTTATGTTGGATATTTGTTCAAGGAGAAATAGAACATTCTCAACACTAATTTGCTTCACATGCAGTTAAAATTTTAATAAGTTTTAATAGGAAGACAATTTAGAGATTTACTAATAATAATATTTGGTATTTCATCTTTCCACTGAGGGACATAAAACTGTGGGTTTATTACTATTTTCCATACAGGCCTGAAACTCCCTGAAGCAAGGGTCTTCATGATCACTTTCATTCCTGGTTTCCATTTGCACCACTCTTTGTTAATCTGGTGAGAATCATGCTTAGTCTCCATACTGTGGGGACATTTTCATTACACAGTATTACAGGTCAGGACTGAAGACCATGGCATAATCCATTTTGTCCTAATGTTTTAAAATTCCAGTTTTTACTTCTTGATTCTGGATTTCAAATTCCCATGCTCCAGAAGAAAAGATGTGTCTTATGTTTTGTGGAGTTAGTCTGGGTTAACGTGCACCACTACTTCATCTTCCTTGCTTTTGTATTCTTACAGCATCTTTCCACTAGGAACTTTCACCCAAGCTTGCAAGCACATTTACATTTACTTCTCAGCTTAGTCTGTATTCACTAGGCGCTTCACAAACTGCCACATAATTGTGGTCTCCAGCTAAAATGTGTAATTGCAAAGTTATTGCAAGCCATAGGAATAGTTCTTTTTACTGACAAAACTGTAAATGAAAACCTGATTCACATGTTAACAGTACTCTGCCCCTCCTGTGAGCATTTTCAAATCCTTTGTTATCACCCAAAGTTAATCAGACTTTGTTTGCAGAAACGATTGGAGCTTTTTTGAATGCGAAATTATTAGGCCCACTCCTAACAATTAGGATTTTGTGCTGTGCATCTCAGGACAACTAAGTTAGAAAAGTTAAATTTTTGTCAAGTGCTGTTTCTCTTTTTTTTTGAGTGAATAAATGCTGTATTTCTAGGATGGAGGTTTTCTGTTTGTAAATGATGTTTCTCAACCCTCTCTACTATACACCATTTCCTATGACTATAATGCAGTGTTACTATTTTATGGTGAGAAATTTGTCCTCTTTTTAAAATGATGTCTAGAAATGCACTAGGATTCTCTCTTTCTTAACCACCCTTTCATTAGTTAAAAAAATTACTCTTCATTACTCTGCATTGTTGTGTTTTACATTTCTGTGTAAATAACAGATAATGGACAAATGTCTTCTGTTTTTTCAGTCTGACTATGCTTCACTGACAGCTCGTAAAAAAAAGTAGCTCCAGGACAAAGAATATCTCAGGACAGAGAATGTTTCGAGCTGACAGTGACCCATAAGGATCATTGAATCCAACTCCCTGCTCCTCTCAAGACTAAGTTTATTGTCCTGATGCTCCTCCGACTTTGAAAGGCTTGGTGTCATGACCCTTCTCTGGAGAGCCTGTTCCAGTATCCAGTCACCCCCTCAGTGAAGAACCTTTTCCTGATGTCCATCCTGGACTTCTCCTGATGCAGCTTCATTCCATTTCCTCATGTCCTCTCACACACACAGAGATCAGCATCTTCCTCTGTGCTGCCAACCTTCAGGAAGTTGTAGACTGAGATGGGGTCACCTCTTAGACTTGTCCAAGTTGAATAAGCCAAGTGACTTCAGCTGCTCCTGGTAAGTCTTGCCCTCAAGGCCTTTCACCATCTTGGTCACCTTTCTCTGGACACACTGTGCACATGTCCACTGTGGAAAGCCATGCTTACTAAAGCATGTCTTAGAAACAGTAATATTTGTCATACCTTGCACATTTTGAAATCATGGTGATGAGGTGAATGGTTTTAGAGGTTAATGACAAAATTTCCTCACTCTTCTTCGTGCTGTAAAAAAGATAAAAAACATACTGCAGTTGAGTTGTGAGTTGCTCTTACAATCATTGTAAAAGTCTCACTGCCTGTGCTAAAAGACAGCTCTGACACCCAACTGAGAGACATGTACAGAGACATTTTCACCACTTCTCTTTCCCTATGAAAAACCTCGAAATGTCTTTTGGGCTTTTGCTAATTGTTAGTGTATGTGTCATTTACCCAAGAAAACATACACTTTTACTCTATACTGAGAAGTTGAAGTGATTATGAATACCCCAAATCTGTAGGGAAATTATGATTTTTATAAATCCCTTTTAGTAAACAGGGCAAAAAAGTAATATATTCAGAATTTACCACTGCTTACTGAATATCATAGATATAAGTGTATAAGCAAGCAAAGATGTGAAGATGAACAGGCTCACTCTGAAAATTATATTATCTTTCACATGAAGTTATAAACCAAAACATTTCAGAGTTTGGTGTGTATTTGAAATGAAATGGCTTGACAATATGAAGAATTCAAATATGTCAAGTAGTTAAACATAAAAAAAAAAAAAAAAAGAAAATGAAATCTCTAAGTCCTACATAGCCCATGCTTGGGCATAAATTATACTTGCAATTAAATAACAACTTCATCCACAACTCAAGCATGCAGCTTTTAACTATAAATGAAAAACTATGTTGCCTGTGGAAGATGCTGAAAACGTTTATTCATCATCTCCTTTCTCTGTTATTGAACCCAATATCACTCTGATATTTGTTCACTACCTTGTTGGTTTATGACTTGCCAGAGAACAAGTTTGTTGCAAAATTTCATAGCTGGATTTCAGGTGAATATACAATGGCAGTGGTCTCTAAGTATACAGATCTTCCGAGGGGGAAGAATATTACTTTAATGTTATCTCAGGAAGGAAAGATTATCTGTTTCAGCAGAAGGCCAGACTTTTAAATATAAATGAGAAAAAAAAGTTAAAAAAAGATCATTATTTCTTCTGTTTTAAGCATGAGCTAAACTATTTGAAACAGAACAAATAACAAGCAACAAGATGCTTTGTGCCTAAAAAGACAATGCTATAATAAAATGGCATTTTGTTGTGTCTCATGATGGTTTTTTCTTCTTTCTTCATTTTAATATTAATAATTTAGTCTTCACACAGTACAAAGGCTTGTTTTAATATGGTATTGCTTGCAGGCTAATATTTCTTGTATGAATTATAAAATGCTCATGCTCTGGTGGAGCTAAACCTCATATAAAAATCATATGAATTTTAAATAACAAAGTTACTGGAAAAGGAGATTATATAGGCCAATTAAAAAATTACCCTCCAAAATAAAGCTTTTTTCCAGAAGCTTCTGATTCTAAATATTATTATTAGAATTTGGAATTAAAAATGTTAATGTGTATTAATATTGACAATTTTAAGGTACAACATTCTTATATAATTCCTAAATAATTATATTTATTATTGCTCTGTTAATCATTTTAACATTATTTTGATTATTAGTATAAAAGTAAGTACCAGATAGTTTTAAAGAATATATTATTGTAAAGAAGCTGATATACTGTGTAATGACAAAATTTTATGAGATATTACTTATTACACTATAGTTGTTCCGCTGAAGCAGGTGCAGTGTAAATATCATATGAAACACGAATTATTTGTTCCCACGATGTTAAAAGATTAAAAAAAAAACCCACCAAAATCTAGGAATTAAGGTGCTTCAGTGTTGGAGTGGCTGATACCCCTAAGGACACTGAAGAATTCAACATCTTTTCAAAAAGCAGATTCTTCAAGATGCCTCAAGTTACTTATTTCAAATTGGAGACATCCAGTTTATTAAATTTTGAAATTTAAACCACCTTCAATAGATTTCCAGTCCTTTTTTGGTAAATTATTTTCTGGTGGTTGTTATGAACTAATACTGTTCTTGCAAATCTTAATATTTTTTTCTATATTTACAATCTGTATATTTTAAGTACTTAGAATTTATCTTTATATCAGCTATATATCTTTGTATCAAATTCAGTATTCCTGACTCAAATTTCAACATTAAGTATTCAACAAATTACAGAGATAAAACTTTAACGAGTTAGAAAAGCATGATATAGCCTAGAATTTCGCCACTGCTACATTAGTTCCAGTCAGTCTTCCCAAAGTTCCAATTTCCCTATCAGAAACAAGAGGGTAATTATATTTACTTACCATAAATAGAGCAGAGAGGCTTTATACAGTTTTGTGAGGAGCTTTAATATCCTCAGGTGGAAGGAATTAGGGAAACGAACATAAATTCTCTTGCAATCTATAAATACAAAGAGGCAGTTAAGTGTTCCTAATGAGTATCATACACTAGAAATGGGCTCTTCCCATAACTCCCTGCAAATTGCCAGTCTGCAGTGAGACTAGAACATTAATTTATATTTTGAGCCAAATATACTCTATTTCAAATAATTTAGTCTCAGCAAACACAGTAGTAAGAAAGGGAGCTTGACATTAAGGAAAGAGGAATGAGCTGCCTCTGCTATGAGGTGTTGAAGCACAGACATGGGCAGTTATAGTGGTATAGCTCTGTGCTGCAAGCTCCCAGCCAGCTCTGCCTGGTCCTTGGCAATTTGTGTCCCTATTTCCTTGGCAAGGGTCAGGAGCCCTGCTTTTTGCTGCTGTAGATGGTGTACCTTCCTTCCATGAGTTATCTGCGTCTGTGTTTGTGAGAAGCTTTCTGTTGCACTTCGTGTCCAATCACTCAATATAAAAAGGCTATGAATGGTACCAGTGAAAATATTATAGGAAATGGATGAAAGACAAAGTAGCCTGTTATACACAGCTTTCACTCTTCTTTGTGCTAATGGTTTTGCACAGTGAATAAGGCTTGCCCTCCCAAAAGTGCTATGCTAATCATGTGCCACCATTCTGTGATGTTTTACCAAATCATAGGACTTAGTTAGGGCTCTATTGCTGATAAGAACGAGTCAACAGAACATCCAAGAATACACTGTTTTATATTTAATTACTGAATGAGGAGCACTAAAAACTGTTTTAAGATCATTTTAAAAGGTTAAGACAAGACTCAAAAGACAGATATCCACCTGAATAAACTCTATGTTGTTTAGGAACTTCTGTTTTAGCAAGTATAATTTAGAAATTTTGTTGTTTTATTATTTTAATTCCTCATTAAACTTCCCATTTTATTGTATAGAGATTGTCATATGCTGACAGCTGGTGTCTGAACCTCTATGAAAACATCCCAGCAATATTCTTATCCCAAATAGTCATGCATAATTGTTAGTGAGGATGAAATTGTTCTCAGAATTTTCATGATTATGGCTTTTCCAGTCTCCTAAATGCACTTTAGGGAAGCACAGTTTGTTACTGAGCCAGACTTTTTGTCTTACCAGCAGAGAAGATTAAGCCCTATGGACAAATGCATATCTTCAGAGGAGATACTAAGGAGTGTAATGCAATTTAGTTTCCTTATTTCTCCTTGTGTGCTTTTCATAAATATATACTACATGATATCCTACTGAGCAATGTGTTTATAAACGTATTGGGGAAAAAAATGAATTACTTTGAATTTGACCGCTATTTTTTCAATTTAGTTTTTTTTTTGTTTAAAGAAAATTTTTTGAGAGATAATGACATTTATTTTATACAGATACAGAAAAATTAATTGAAATAATAACAAGATCATCTGATAAGCTCTCAAACCAAGGGTCAGAGCTAGGTGCAGAACATTATTGATGATGATCGTGGTCTTGAGTAAGTTTGAAAATGAGGTATTGCTTACATTCTTTTGGTGGGATAGCTAAAAATTAAACATTCTATGGTACCCCACAGTTTTTACAGCTTTGTTTTGCAACTCTTTTACATACCCTATTTAGTACTAACATAATTTTCATTATATTGTAAGATGATACTATTTCAGTGTGCCAGTACCATTCTACTAAAGGCAGATAATTTTACATTGGTTGGTGTGACTTTTTTAACAGTGTCTAGTGTCTAATATTTCTAGGTGTCAAGGCAATGGAAATCACACTGTGGAAAGAAAGTAATTAGCAAATATTATTTTGAATCTGTTCTCTGCTTCTTCTGTGAAACACAATTAAAAATATTATAGTTTAGTGTATGATGTGATGGTAGTATTTCAAAATAGCCCTATGAAGCAAGATCCTATGTTGGAATTTGCTTGCACAAGTGAAAGAGAAAAAGAGGGACCTTTTGTGAAATTAAAGGATCATTATACATTAAGAGAAAGAAAAGGAGGACCACGCACTTGAAAGCAAAGATATGTAAAAATTTCTTTTATGTCACATTAGAAGACAGAAATAAATGGGAAGTCTACTAAAAGTAGCAGAAAGCTATGGTATGAGATGGATTGTTTAGACAAAAATACTGGGAGATAATGAAGGATAAGTACGCAGAAACAAGATACAAGTTTACTATGAACTGGTTGTGCTGAGAAATATGTGTTAGGATTAGATCTTTGTTCCCATCCCCTTCACCACGAGTCTCAGTTTCTGCATGTTTACCTCCATTTAGCTTTCTTAAAATAAAACTATACTTGAGAGAAAGAAATTGATGCAAAAATGTTTAAAAGCAGATTTCAATTCCATTCAAAAATTTCAAAAATATATGACAAATGCAAGGAGTATATGAAAAATTAGATTTATCTTTTTATAGTCATTATTTTTTCTGAATATTTGTTTTTGAATAGTTGGTTGGAAATAGGTTTGTCTGAAATTAATGTCTGAAGATGTGCTCACCAAAATTAACCAAAAAAAGGCCTCATTTAACTTTAGTCCATTTCCGTTAAACCATATAATGATCATTTGTGTAAACTGAAGTTGAGAAGAGAAGCTCTGCACAGTAACAGAGAAGTGACAAAAACAAATTTGGGAAGGGCATGTAGAAAGAGGCAAATTTTTCCAGTGTATTGCAACTTTTTCTTCACTGTGAATACATTCTTGATGTTGCCTCAGTCCAGATTTTGGAAATAATGTTATAAATTTCCTATGCACCTCAGCAGCTCTAATTACACTTTCTTCTTTTGGAGGCTATAATAAAACAAGGGACTGAAAGATACAATTTCCATTGCTCTCCAATGATACCGTTGGAGTATTTATGTAACACATCAGTCTTCATGTGCACTGTCTTGCAAATAAGGTAAGTGAACATATTAACTTAATTGTGGGTAGAATATCGGAAGCAGAGGAGTAGTAGGAATGAACATCTTAAACAATCAACAAGGAGAAAAAGGTGCAAATGATCTTGAATATTTCTACATAGTTTGCAAAAGGAAGTCTAGCAACATTTCTCCCCCCTACGTCCAGGTTTAATTCTCAAAGCTATCCCAACTTAGGTTTTGTTCTCCCAGTCCTCTGTAAAAGCTGGGCTGCCATGGATTTTACAGCACTGACTGAGAAAGAAAAAATATTTCTGAGAATCTCAGAAGCCAATGAGGTAGCTTCACCCTGCAGGATTCTAGAAGTTCTTAATTTAAACTATGAATCACTTTTGCCGCAACTGAAAGGCAGAAACTCTTAAAGTGGCATCCTTCGGGTGTAATTCTGCCTTTAGTTCTGCACTACTAATTCAGACATTTTGAACAAGTTAAGGGTGTGAATCTCTGATGGTGGCCACTGCACTTAAAACAATTGCTGGTTATCCTGTCAGGCTAAAGGAAACATGTTTTCTACCCCAAAGTCTTCATTTTAATAGTAGATACCCTTTAAAAATGATGAAAACTGATGCCAAAAATGACCAGTCTGGATTTGACTGGGTTTGTTCTTTGTGTTCTTTTCCCCTATTGTTTGCAAAGGTTGTGAGCACAGATTCCAAATTACTTTGGAAAGAATAATTTATGTTCTCAAAGTTATTTAGATGGCTAGATTTGTTTTATAAAAGAGCTTTGTGCTTTTCTCTCATGCTTCAGAGATTAAAAAAAAAATGTAAATGGTAGTATCTAGGCATTCTTATTTATGGCTGAAAACACCAGGTAGATGATTGGTAATAATAAGTTAAAGAAGGCCAATGCAGATTATTGAGAGCAAGACCTCAAATTGTACCATCCTTTAATAAGAGACTAATGCCTCTCAGAATGTTCAAAGGCAGCAACATCAGTCCTTGCCAAAGAATGCGATTCAGGATCTCTCAGGGTAGATATGTATTAGGATTCAGTCTTAGATTTGTGTCAGACCTACAGTCTAGTTTTCAACTGAATCAGGGCTGATTCAGTTAGATAGCATGAAGATTTAATATCCAATGCTTTGTATTTCTAGCCTTTCTTTCAAAGTAAAATTAATCATCATGAAATTAATTTTTAATTTCCAATTTTAATTTTTATAAATACCTAACTAAATAGAGTTTAATTTAAAAATCAAATTCTCTTAATCTACATGTAAATGCATGCCCATCAAAACTTTAAAACCCTCCTACATTCCTGAAGGACATAATCTCAATATATATTCCCTTAAGGTTGTGGTTAAAGCTAGGTTGTGGCAAGAAAGTTAATTTAGATGTATGGGCTGATTCTACATGCGAATAAAATCAGTGGGAAAGAAATCTGCTCAGTTTAACTGTCTTTTTCTATAAGTCCAGAGAACACTTTCTACACTTGTTTTTAATATACATTTCATTGTGCAAACTTTTTAATTCCATTCACCCTTCCCTCCCCCCACCAAAGACATAAATTAATAATATCAGGAAATTAAAAAATCCAAAACTCACACAGAAAAGAGAAAATTAATGAGTATTATCTGTAAATAAATCTTCTGGTAATACTTAAATGTACTTTTTTGCCTTAGGAAACTTAAGTTGAAGACTATAGTGTTTTCCTCCTGAATTTTCATCTCTATTAAAAAAATACCTCTCTACATATATAGTTTGTCTGTTAAGGTAATAGTTTAGACTGCAGATTTTACACATAGTTTTTCTTTTCCTGAATACAGAAAGAATTTTTTTACTATTTTTCCACAAGGATCATTGCAACTGTGTAAGTATTTTTGTTTTCTGTAGATCTAGTTATAGTCATTACCAAAATATCACAAAATGGCCTGTCAAAATCTTTAGTAAGCATTAACTTATAAAAATGTTATTATTTATTTAAAAAGAATAAATAGCCCCATCAAGAAAAATTTTTGACATTAAATTAATGAAATATTTGTAAGACGTTTATGAAAAGCTTCCTAATGTATGTTTTTATGTCTTAAAGATACTATATTTTGTGAAATAAATTACTTGACAGAGCTGTTTTGAATTTTAATAATTTCTAATGATGAAAAATATATTACAAGGAAATGTTTCCCATAATAAACACTTTTGTCTTTCATGTATGCGAGAAAATTACTTCCCATGATTAATTCATTTATTCAATTAATTTAAATAGAAATTCTTTTGGAATGATAAACATCAGTTTTCAAAAATGAGATGTATTTTCTTTTTACATCAAGTATTTTGTAAGTTGTCATGAAGTTACAGATAAAATTAGATAAGCCGTTAGCAAGGATATCTATCAAGAAGCTAGTCATGTATGAATACTAAAACATAAGACTTGAAAAAGTATTCAATTGTTAAAATAATATAATCCCATTTTTTATATCAGTACCTCTGTCTGGAGTCCTCTGGAAGAAAAAAAATTCAAACCAAAAATTGTCTATTTTCTTTTACCTTAACAATATTATGTAAATAACTAAAATATTTGAGATGTCTCCCTTATGGAATTACCTGTCTTATAAATTGACATCAGACTTGCATACTGGTTGAGATTAGAAGGGCCTCTGATTATCCAGTCCAGCTTTCCTGCACACCTGTCTTTGCTCTAGACCTCCCCAGGGGTCTCAGGGGTCTGAGACTTCTGGAAGCAAATCTTAGCAGTAAGGCCAAGGTGAAGGAACAGGCCAAGATAGTCAATGACTCCAAGTCCTTTGGCATAATCTCCTCTGCTCCATGCAGAAGGGGCCCCACATTTTCCAAAGTTTCTTTTACTGGTGATTTAGCTGTAGAAGCCCTTCTCACTGCCCTTCACAAGCTTTGTCAGATTCAGTATCAGGTTGGCTTTAGTCTTTTAAGTCTCATCCTGACATTCTCAGACAGTGTCTCTATATTCCTCCTGCTTCCACATCTTTTTTTGTAACACTTATATTTGAATTGAGGATGACTTTTTTTATCCATGCAGGCCTCGTTTGCTTGATAACTGAGTCATCACGATAGACCATCCTTGATCTTGAAGATGAATTTATATACACATGTATACATGACCAACCCCCACCGAAAACCCACACAACAAATCAGCATTCCTAGACCCCTCTTCCCTCTAAGACCATCTGCTATTGAACTCTTACCGGCAGGTCTCTGATGAGGCTGAAGTCTTCTCTCAAAAGTCCAGAGCTATGATCCTGTTGTTTATCTTTTTCCTTCCTCTCAGGATTCTGAACTCAGGCTTTTGAGGCTGAAGGATTTTTGAGAAGGTCCAGTCAAGATCTGTAGCAACAGAGATAAGACAATCTGCTGCTCTTCAGCTTCTTTATTTCTCCACACAAATAGTCCACCAGCATGCTCATCTCCTGCAGACAAGAAACATTCCTCCTTGCTACAGACACTCCCTACAGCTCTACTGCTGCTGAGCTGTGTCCTCCCCAAGAAACTTGGTCTGGGTCAAATCCTCTAATGTTACAGGCACAGCTGCTGCAGTGGCTGCTCTCAGGGCCTGATTGCCCACCCTGAGTACACTTATGCTGTAGTGAGCAGTCCTGACCTCTTTCTGCACAGAAGGCTACATCTGTTAGGTGCTTCCACGAGCCATGCTCAAGACCAGCTCTTATATAGCTCCTTGCCCTGCACCTGCTGCAAGGATGCCTGAACATTCCTCACTTTTTGTCAAGGACAGCTCACAGATCTTGTTAGAAGCTGCCAGAGGCTGGCAGTCATAGCACCCCAAGGTAATACTTCTCTGTCAGCAGCAGGCACTTTGATATTTCTCAGAGACCTCTCACAAGTTTTACAGTGATCTCGGACTAAGTTCCCAGAAGATTTAGAAGAGTGCAAAGCAGAGCCCAGGAGCTGCTCCACAAACTGCTGCGTCTGTTGGCTTAAAAGCCCTAATTACCTTAAACATAGGATGAGGATAGATAATGACCATTGAGATCAGATATGATTCCTGAAATGAACTGTAGAGAAGTGTCATTAGTTTTAGAATAGCTGATGATTTACAAGCCTTATCAGATCTTTTTCATTTTTTATCTTGTGGACTGAGACATCATTAGAAAATAAATATTGTTATTCACATTGTTGCCACCAGATGTAAGTACATAACAGAAGCAAATACTATGAAATGACAATGATTAGTTTGGGAATGAAATTATTCAAAAAAAGGTCAAATTTCTTATCCATTTCATTCATATAGATGAGATATGTCAGGTTAAACAATTAGATATTTGTATAGTATACAGCTCGAGTCATAATTGGTAAGTGGTGTTTGGAGCCAGCACTCAATGCTATTACCCTCTAAAGAGAGGACACTTTAAAGCTCATATCACATTTTACTGTAGTTAGGGAAAAACAACCAACAACACACACACACACACACACACACATTCATTCATGCTAGAAAAGCAGGCAGCACTTTTCTAAAAACTTCTAGGAGACTTAGGTACACCACTTTACATCACTGTATATGCTAATGAAGAATTACCTTCAGTGGAGCTGAATAAAAGTTCTGTATTTAAGTTATTTTGAAAATTTGGGCATTATATGCGCAAAGAGTAACAGAAATTAGGCAAGATGTAATTACAGTGGAAAAATAAATATACTAACTCTAAGTCTAACATTCTACAGGTGGCCTGCCAGACTGTATAAATTGGCCAGGACTATTAACTATTCTTTGAAATATATTATGCTGTGATGGAAAAAGATGATATAGAAAATTATATAGGTAAGAGAAAATGTTGCTAAAGAAATACAAACCAGGACATGGAACAATATATTTAAAATAAAATATCTAATGGTTGTTAAAATGCTCACAAAATACACTTGGAACCACTGCCACATTCTCTCCTGACATTATTTCAATGACTACAAATGAAGCTAGGCCAGCAGAGAATTTGCTTCTTACAGTGCTTGTAAACAAAACTGAGAATTAATTCCTGCAATGCTGTTACCAGACAGGTCAATTTTCAGTTGGTTTATACCTTAAGAAAACACATCCCTAAAGACTAAAATACAACTACTAAACACAGCTACATAATATGTAAAATGTAGCTTTTCATTTCTGGATCTAATTCAATTGAATTTTGAAGTACAATTAGTGTCTTTAATAATATTATGTCAATGTAATTTTATCACTGTTTAGGACATTTTTGGGGGTATTTATCAATAGATTGTATCTAGTAATTTGAACATAATTTGATAATTTTTTTGTTGTTTGGTGTTATAGATATGGCATGAAGTTTCTTTTTTTCCTTTTCCAGTACCTATGCAGAATTTTTATGGCAAAACTTCAAATAGTCCTTTGGCTTAGCTACAAAAATAACTAAACC
Organism: Lanius collurio; assembly: GCA_020086605.1. Taxonomy (NCBI): domain Eukaryota; kingdom Metazoa; phylum Chordata; class Aves; order Passeriformes; family Laniidae; genus Lanius; species Lanius collurio. The sequence goes on from JACBWW010000005.1 coordinate 39,658,561, forward strand.
CCCTCTAGAGTACTTTTCTTAGCACAAGCCTACCAGCTCTGGAAAGGCAGATTATTCTATATGGAAAGCATTGGTGTAAATATGATCTGAATAATAAATTAAAAAATAGTGATTTTTGATGTAGATATCTAAAGTCAATAGGCTTTCCCTGGTTAGCCCTGCTGCTACCTGGATTAGACTTCTGATAAGTCTGTAGTTTCCCTACCTGCTTCCTCCCAAAATCTTTTCTGACTTGCAGAGGCAGGGACATCCTTCTAAACCTTCAGGAGTCCTATCTGACAGCTATTGTTTAAAATCTAGAGAAGTTATCAGAATATTGATTTTGCTGAAATAGAGCTGACATGTTGGGCTTAATGCAGTTATATAAATATAGTAACTTGTGGCACATGAGTTCCCCTTGGTTCTTATCTGCCCTCTAGTTACCCTTCTAACAAGCTACAGATATCCTGAAGGTTGTGAAATACTGCAAGCAACATGAGATATCTCTGATGATCTACTGTATCTCAAATAATGTTAGATATTTATTTGTAAATAACTAAACCACACTCATTGTGACATCACAGCTCATGTACCTGGACATGTAGGTAAATCTTTGGCTCTATGCCTGCCTGCCTTGGTTTAATAGCTCTTGCTACCTTATCCTAAAAGCACGCTAGTAGACAATTCCATCTCATAAATACAAGTGATTTCCAAGTCCTTTTGCTGAATTAAAATTAGATCAAAGAAAGTCTCTGCAGCCCTAATAATTAGCACTGGTATAAAATTATGAAATTATTAATTTCTGATTTCTGAAAAAGTTATACTCTTCATGTTAAATAATTGTTTAGTTGAAAAAATGGAATGTTTAAAATTACTCATGTGCCATGATAACTTCTTTGTTCCTTTTCTGGGAACTCAAGTCATGAACCTCCAGTCATGTCACATCCTCTCACTCTACCTTCTGCATTTGATATCTACAGAATCTATACTGCAGTGTTTGCCCCAGCATGCAGACACTTTTAATTTCTTATTTAGACTGCAGAAGAATCTCTGCTTTGATGCCTGCAGCATGTCCTCCCCCTGCTTCTTCACTGCTGTCTGCAGCCCTATTAAGAGAAACCTATTTTCCCTCCTGTCCCCAGGTGCTTTTGCACAGCAGCATTTCCCCCTTCTTAAATACATTATCCCAGAGGTGCTACCACCTTTACTTGTGGGCTCAGTTCTGGGGAGCAGCATTCCGTCTTGGAGCCAGCTGGCATTGAATCTATTGGACACTGGGGAAGATTCTACTCAGCTGGCCAGTAAATGCGTAAGGATGTAACGGTACAAATTCTCTTTACTCCAGGGAAATTTGTATCCTTCCTTAAAATCAATGGAGTCCTTCTTTCTTGAGACCTTATTGAAGTACTGAATTCACATAATATTATGTTTGCTTCCTGCAAAGAATTTTGTTTGGGAAAGATCTCAATATGTGGCTACTTCCAAACTTCCTTGGGGGTCCATGCAAGATAAAGTCTCTACGGTTTTTTTTCCCTTATTTTTTAATTCCTTTTTTTTTTTTTTTGGTGAATCTAAAAATGACAGAGTGTTAGAGTAGCAGATTTGCTGCTTACAGAAAGTAGAGGGATAACACTACTGAGAAATTCTATCAAAATTATAGCAAAATAGCATATAAAAAGAATACATGATATTTGCACGTTATTTATAGCTTTAATTAGAGCATTCAATGCTTAAGGATTCAGTGAAATAAATTTTCAGTCAAATTTTCTTTTTTGGAGTGCAAGCAAGCAATAGTAAATCTCTTAATTACATTCATATAAAGTTTCTGTTTGTTTGTTTATAGTTGCCCCATGTTCTGCCCCTAGTTTATTTATTTTGCCACTTACGTTAAAAGAGACACTGGGACTTATAATCACTGAATATTCCCTGGCTGCAGGGAAATGGTTACACCCCTGAGGTTTGTTCATTGGTAGCAGAACAGGGCATTGAATTATTGTGTCTGGCAAAGATATTTTTTTCTGTCTCATTTTCGGTTCTTTGTGTTCTTACTGCTGTTTTACTGTCATCAAATAGTTTAATATTTTCATTACTTAAGGTGTTAAATGCCACTGGTTTGTATTAATGACACCCAACCCCAGATTTCAGATCCCCTATTATGTTGAATTATTTTTTATGAATATCTACTTTTCGCTGCCTCACATTTTTACTTGCATATTTCTCACTTCCTCCCTCAAAACAAACAAATAAACACCACCCCCATTTTTTTTGCAAGTGAAAACCTAATTTAGAGAAAAAACAATACTTGCTTGCCTGGAGCACATTTATATTCCAGCTGTGTAATAATGTGCAATCTGTTTCCTTGACCAAAATTTCACTAATATTCATTCTGTCATGTCTTACAAAGGTGTAGAGTAAGATAATTTCTTTAAAATATATATTGATCATACAGATAAAAAATGAACGATTTTTTTTTCTTAAGAATTTTAGATTTGAGTACTTTTTTTAATAGGAAAGTTAGTGATATGTTCTCTTCATTTCCCTGCACTTTTTTCAGTATTAAGTTTTGCTTAATACCATCTGCTAAAGGTCTTATACTTTAATATGTATTGGCAAGTCTCCTCCCATTCAAAAGTATCATTTCTCCTTATGATCTCTAGCAAAGGCTAACACAGCTGAAAGGGGGAGTTTACAACTAATTCAGAGGATGTTGCTTTGATGTGATTTTAAGAGTTCTGTACATTTAAGGTACAGAAAATCAAAGCAGTATAGCTGTCATGTTTGAGTGCACCCATAAATAGAATTCTATTCTAGTAGAACTAATTGGTGCAAATGTTGGCTTGTTACAAAAGTTAGTACAACATATTCATAATCACCAAGGATTATGGAACTCAAGCATAAGAAATCATATCCCACATCCAAAAAGAAAGAAAATAAAGAAATGTAATTTGCTTCTTCTGGTTTCTTTCAAGACATTAACACTGAATAACACAGCCTAAAGGGTCTTAACTACTTTTTTACACTTCTTCTCATTTGTTGGTGTCTCTACAAGTTGATTTGTAAATCCTGGGCTAAATTTCCATTTCCTGGGTGAAATACTCAAGTCAAAGCTAGCTACATAAAATTTATATACCATAGGGGTATAGAATCATGAGTGTAAGGTCCCAACGCACAGGTTTTTTCTGCTACAGATTAACCATTAAGAAATGTAATAAAAATATTTTGTTGTCCAAAATTCTGCTTTTCTTCAGAGCCCTTCGGTGTCATGTTGTTGTGGTTTGACACGGAAGGGGTTTTCTTGTAAAAAAGTCCTTCTGGTTCTGATCAGAACCAATCAATTGTCTGGCTTGATTATTGGCAAGTTTTAAGCCACTTAGGAGTTTGACACGCCTCTGCGAATCACATTTTAAGATAGACAGAGCCCGGGAAAGCTCTCTGGACTTCCGGCCATCAAGGAGGCAACTTGGGCCTCCGGGCCCTGCGGCCCTCAGGGCCAGGCCCTGCTTGGCCTGGCCCGACCCGGGAGGCAGCCGCCCCCTCCTCGGCCCTGTTCCATCTGGGCCCCCCAGCCCTGCCCCACGCAGGTAGAGCTGGGCTGGCAGCGGCCCCCCTTCACCGCCACGGCAGAGCTCAGCTCCGGCTGCCCGGCAGAGATCATGGGGCCGAGAGAGAGATAAGAGAAGTTCCAGCCGCGGCTGGGTGAGATTAACCCTGTTAGTACTGTTAAGATTTCTTCAGAACAGATGGGCCAGAAAATGCTGATCCTCTCCCAGAGAGAAAGGTGAAAGGACATGAAGAGACACCCTAAGGTATAAGTCAGTAAAGATGGAAGGGCTGAAACCCTGAGAGAAAAGAAAGAGGAGATGCTTCAAACCTGGAAGCTGAAATTCTGTTGCAGAAACCCTTTGGGGATGAACTGGACTACTGGAGTCCCTGCTGTAATTTCCTAGAGCATCGGAGGGGGGTAGAGCAATTGGGAGCTAAGGTGTCTCTGCATTTTCTTTTTATTCTTTTGTCTCCAGAGTGCTTGGACTCAGTTTACCTTCACCTGGAGGGGTGTGCAGTACACCTGAAGTTGATTGTGCCTGGTGGGTGGGGGCCATGGTCCCACCTTCGGATATGAACTGACTTTGGAATCTTTGGCTGCCCAGTGGGTGGGGGGCATGGTCCCACCCTCTGATGTGGACTGATCCACTGACGGAACTGACCATAGAAAGGAACCAAGAGGGGTCAGTGCAAAGATGACCCCAGTTCCTAGAGATGAAGATTGCTCCTAGAGATGAGTAAAGAAGACCTTGCTCCTGAACGGCTCAGCCTTAAATTGACACCTTGTCTTAGCTCAAATTGAAACCCTCGAAAAGCAGCTGTGGGGAAAGCAGTGATTCGAGGTTAGGGACTTTTTCACTGCAAGCAGAAACCTTCCAGGTGGCTGTTTTGCTGTGATATTGAACCCATAAGAGAGTTGTCTCTAGTGGGAATGTGTCCATAAGGTCAGCAAGAAAGACTCAGAGACTCCTATCTCTTTATGTGAACTGAAAAGATTATAAAGGTGGTAAACTGACTGAAATCTTAAGGGTTGTTTCTACATTATCAGCGTGGAGAAAGTGTGGGGAGGAAAAGTGTTCTAAGGGTTTAGTCTGATTCTAACTTTTGTTTCCTTCTTCTAGGTCTGCTAATAAACTTCTTAGAGTCTTTTAAGTTTGAGCCTGCTTTGTTTTCTCTTAATTCTTATGTCACAGAGGTAAAATAAGTAAGTAAGAGATGATCTGAACCAAACCACTACACATGTTTACCATGTAGCAGGTTTCTATGGCCTAATAAGTAGGGAATTGTTTAAAATCATAAAGATTAGGCAGACACTGATCAACGTTTTCCAAAGTTCATGTGTTTGACAACAGTTTTCTACTAAATGGCATGTGGCAGTAATCATTCCTTTGTGAAAAGAAAAAATCAAACAAAACAAGTCTCCATTAAAAATAAAAAAACTAAAATAAACAAAGCCAGAATAAGGTTTCAAACTGTAAATCCTAATCTTACACTCATGTCTAACATAGAAGAAATACAAAAACAAATTCTGGAGATAATTTGAGCAATTGTTTTTCCTAATTTTAAAAAGTTATTTTGAATTAGTCTTCCTGGCTGCTAGGAGCTACAGTAGTATTTACTTGCTTTTTTTTTTTTTTTCTCTGTAGTTCTGAACAAGTAGAGCTCTTAGTCATGATGTTTAAGTAAAAATAAAATAAAAATAACTAAAAAATAGTATAAACTCATGCTTTTCTTCCAGGTTATATGTAACTACATGCAAGTTAACAACTAAAGGAGCAACTGGTTTCAAATTTTTCTGTGAGATATTATTTGTGTCTTTTGGAAGGTATTTATCTTCTTTATACATGCTGGAGATAAACATAAACACTGAATATTTTCTAAACTAAAATTAATATGTTCAGCTAGGTTTTTCTTTCCTTCTTTAGTAAATTCTTATAGATCATTAGCTCAAGTAGTATATTCACAACATCTAAGGAAATTCCAGCTCATTATCATCATTGATATAATACATTTTTATCTAAATTTATCACTTTAATGGCTTAAAAAATATAATTATGTGGCTATTGCTAGATAGGAAGCTTAATATTTATATTATTAGTTATAAATGAGTGAATCACACCTCTCTTCTATGTATGAATAAAAGGTCTAATTTAGGTCAGCAATAAAATAGTCATGCATTTATATAATTGTGAGGTACATATAAATTTTTAACTTGCAGAACAAATCAGTTCACTTTGGTAACAAGAAAAAGGAAATCCACGCCATAGCCATAGTAAATATAGGTAAATTATAAACATTTTTTTAATTGAACACAAACAGAATTTTAAAAAATTTTCCTGTTCTTTTAGCATCTCACTTTCTTTGGTCTGCTTGAACAATTCTTCAACAGATTCACTTGTTTTCTCTATTAGGTGGAAAGAACAGTATAGCTATTGGTTATATGCACTGTATTGTAGCAATGTACATTGCTTTATTTACACAATGAAAATTATTTTTTAGAAAAAGCATTTTGAGGGGATTTAAGATAGTTTAATTGCCTATGATTTTTCATACATAATAGAGCAGAGAGAAAACAGATTTGGTCATGGAACATATATAGTATGAATTTCATGTGAATCTGTTAGGATTTATTAGCTAAATTATCTTTTTTGAAGAAAAAAAAAAAAAAGTGAGTTTGGGACATTGTTGCCAAAAAGATTGTTATGAGAATAAATGACCACAAAAAAGATGAACATGATTTCAGAACTGATGTATAAGCCTCCTTCAGTCCATTAATTTAGGTAATTCAAATCCAAAAAGTACTCACCCTTGAAATGTATCCGTTTTATTCCAAGCTACAAGTCTGAGAACAATTGTGGTGTCTTGAAAGCTGAATGAGAAGTAATGAACAGACATCATTTTTTGACTATATATAAAGGCCTCTGTCAGTACAGTACAAGTTCAAAGTAATTCTTGTTGTTTCAACACATGTATTATAAAAAGGTGCTCCTCGGTGTGGCTTCCCTACTTCCCCTTACGCGTGTACATTCAGATGTCTTGATGGCATGTCAGAATAAACAAATGAGCACATGTCAAATATTCATGGATATCAATTAAGTTTGCTCATTCTGAAAAATGTGAAAAAACCATACCAAACTAACCCAACCCAACCAAACTAACAAAAAACCAACAAAAACAACCAACCAATAAAACAAGAAAAAAAAAAGAAAAAAAAAAAACAAAACAGAAAAAGAAGTTCCACATGTCGAACCTCTTCATAAAAAATCAATCCTCTATTAGTAAAACTTACTCTAAGGAGGAATTCCAATTTTCTCTCTCCACTCCCAAAGCTTGCACTACTCCTGAACTAAATATAGGCAAAGAATTCTCAAGAAACTCTTTAAAGGAAACTTTGCAGTAAATATTTACCAGATTGTATTACTTGAATTACAGAAACAAGAATCTCTTACCAGGAAAGACCTCCTTCTGTTTACCACTGTGCCAAGAAACCTACAAACCAACCAACCAAGTCTGGATTCTGCAAGTTGTTAATCATCAAAGAAATTTCCTCTCCCCTCTCCAGTCTGAGTGAGCTGAAGATGTGCAACTTTTTTCCCATGTAAGTGATTAGTCATAAGGGTTTGTCTAACCTTCATGGTAACTGACAACAGCAAACTTGCTAAAAATTCTGTTATTGAGATCACTGGAGTCACTTTGGCACTTGCATTTTGGAGGGCTTTGACAGCTTAAAATTTACCAGCAGAAAATTATCAGATCTGTGACAATCTTTTTGCACACACATGCTGTTCAAACAAAATCCTTCTGCTCTGTTCATCCAATTTGTGGGTAATTCAGTTAATAAGTAAATTGGTTTTAAAATAAATGTTTTTAAAATCAGCTTATCCCTGACTATGGTAAACTTTAAAATGAAGTTAGTACAGCTTATATGTCTATTAGAGATCATTCTGACTAGTGTCCAATTCACCAGACACTTACTTACAGGTTAATGTTTATTCAAAATTAATCACTGGAGTAACACAAGGTCGTGCACTGAGTGAGGTAGTTAAAATGAACAACTAGGATGCTACTCCTAGGTACTCAGCAAGACTTTAGGTGTCCCTTCAGTAGGTTAATGTTGCAATCTATTATGTGCTATATTCTACACTGGTTTCTCTTTCATGTCATATTTCATTATGAAATTAATTTTCTGTCTATGATTTTACATTAACCTCAACTGTACCTGTGAAATTGTCAGCATTCAAAAGAATTACCTTTTTGTGCTGTACTGAAGATAAGTTAGCAATTGAATTGGTTGGTATTTTGACCAGATTGCCCCAATAAGATTTATCAAAAAACAAATATTGGTAGGCAAAATGGAATTTTATCAGTAATAGTTAAGTGACTGTTGTGATGAATTATTCATTTGATTCTCATAATTTCAGCATTTTCTTTAATAAAGAAGGTGGAAAAACCAAAGAAGAATTATATTGTCTGCTTTGTAAAATTTCTGATCAAGGAGATCCTTATCAGTAATGCTTTAAGGATAAGGAAGCCTCAGGAAGAATTATATAGAAAGATATTAAGGATTTAGGACCTAGACTAGAACCAGGCATGGTCTTTTTGTTCTGTGGTTCTGGGTTGTAACAGGATCCAGCTCCATGAGAGCAGCTTTTAGGTGTCAGCTCAGTATTGCTGATGAGTAACAGTTATAATAATACAACATTTTTGTACTTGTTCAATGAATCTGCTTTCCCCCCCTCACACTATTTTATAAATAATTTACTGTCTTTTACTTAATGTAAAGCCCAAGTTTTTATGCTTTCTTTGAAAACAGAACAGAGTTTACATGACTCAGCATCATGATTTTCAGATGTCAACTGAAAATACTGCCCATGCTAATTAGGTTATTAATGTACAAGAATATGAGTGCAGAACATACTAAACCGTACCATTTCTATAAGGTTTGCTTGGTACTCAAAACTTATTAATTGTGGGCAAACTCATGGGAAATTTGCTTCAACAGCTATTTCTTTCAAAAAAGTTTAGGATGTCCATATCTCTTATGTAAAGAAAATGGACAAAAAAATTAAATAAAAAAATTAAAAGGTCCATATTCTGAGGTCCAAAAGTGAGAGTTCATTAAAAGGAGATTAAAACCAGAAGGATAGAAAACAACATATAGAAAAACAATAGTTTTAAATTTACATTCACACTGCTTACATCTTCATCTTTATTTTCCTATTTTTTCCAATAGTCAGTATTCTTTTGCTTTTCAGTGAAGATCTCAGCCTTTTGTTTTTTCTGTCCTCTTTTGGTTTTGTTTTGCACCTTCTTTATTAATAGAGTCATTAACTGATTTAAAAGTGATGTATTTGATTTTTAGGTATCTTTTTATAGACAAATAAGAAAGAGAAAAACTCTTGAGTGAGAAGAAAAGATTTAACACTTTGTATATGTTTATGTATGTAGCAGTTTGGAGGATTTATCTTGCTTAATTTTGTGATCTGAATTAGGAAACTTACATAAACCAGGCTCCTTCAGAAGTAATGGTGTTCTAATATTCTTTTGATTTTTACTATTTTAGAGACAGAATGAATTACTTGCATATTATTTAGAGTCAAATATGTTTACTTAGAAGCATAGATTCGAAGTAATGAGACAACATAAAATACCCAAATTCATTACTGTTATACTTAACTCTAAATGTTGTGGGTGACTTTGTGCCTGATTGGGCATTTCTTTCCATTCGTCTGGCCTACAGAGAACATCTATCTTGTAACTCAGAAAATACTTTGTATTTCCTACTGCTATTTGTTTAATTTTGCGCTCACTTTATTCTACAGAAAAAAGGGAAGGAAAGATACTATGCTCTTTTTTGTATATTTCTCTCTTTGTTGCAGCCTCTTATTTGTGTATCAGAATCATAAAATACTCCTGACTGGTACATGAAGGTTAAAAACAATGCCAAATAAGGTGGATTTAGCAATAGGGTCAGTGCTTAAGCTAATCTACACTTTCCCTTCTGCCTTTGAGGATTCTGATAATTTCATAAGAAAATTTTCTGTGAACTCTCTACCATCGTCTCCTGAAAGAAATGCCTTTGAATTAGCTGTTCTTCTCCATAATCACAGACAGGGAGACAAAAAAGTCTAGATAAAAGGAAAGTAGTCTGTCTTTATCTAGATTTTTTAAAAAAAGAAAAAAGTGAATGTGAACCCTGATCACCCCTTCTAACAAGGATTTGAAGATTTTAATCTTAGATGAGAATTCTGAATGAGAGATCCTGAATTAGCAAAGGTTGAAAGATATATCTTTCCATCAGCTATCTAAATTCAGAAATGAACATGATTTTAATTATTTTGAAAACTAATAACAGTTTTTCTTCCCTCTTCACAATGAAGGCTTTGTCCTTCCTAGGTAGTTATGCAATTCCTTGTATCCCACTATCCTATATCCATTTTGACATATAAGATTTCAGAATATATCCATTATTTTGGCATGCTAAAATTTTATCAAGGGACAAAGTATTAGATGAGTCTTTCTCAAGCTTATATATTAGCTCCTCTTTTCCTCTTTTCTGCCAGCATCATGCTTAAAAGTGTAAATCTAAATGAAAAATTTAAAATTATTTCTAGTGTGTTGTTTTCTGTTGCTGGATACATTTTTTTATGTGTAAGGGAGAGAGATAAACTTAAAACTATGCATTATCTCATATATTTTGCATTTGTGCTGGTAGCACCTCCTTGCATTCTAAAAGGGTGTCCTGATAAAGAGGATAATACTGTACATCTCAGTAGATTTTCTGTATGAATATGTTGAGACAGATATTGTGAATATGCATACACACTGTGAATTAAATCTCACTAAAATAAGGCTTTCTTTTGGAATCTTCATAAACAGAAACTCAAGGAAAAAACAAAAAGTAAACATTTTCAGACACTGTTTTAAGTTTAATTACGAGTGTGACCAGAAACAATGTTATAACACAAATATATCTGTGCTTTACATATCTTGACCCTAGGAAATAATGGCGAGTTATCAACAGAATTAAAAAGTATTAAATAATATTAGTTTATACTGCATAGCTTAAGGAAAAACAACAAATCTCCAATGATGAAGTAATCCCATGTCACAAAACTCTTCTAGGAACACACACAAATAGACATATGTACATATGCTTATTTCAATATTATACCAATTTTTCCAAGTGGAGCAAAAATTAAAGTAAACAACAGTGAGCAGGCCATTGATGATCACTGTTACAAGCTACAAAATTGTCCAAGGAGCACAAATCCAGAATAATCCTGGGGTCTTGGCATCTGATATGAGCAATGCCAATATCTTATTTTCTGGGACTGCAAGGGCACAATAGCCTACCTGAAATCACTACTTTTTTCATGAAGAATTTTTTTTTTTTTAATTTCTGTGCATCTACAATTTAATATCTTGATCTAATATGATGTCAAATAACCTGATTGGAAAATTCTTAGATTCCTGTCACAGATATTTAGGCCATATCTCAGGTATTCTGTTGTCTTCATGACACATAACAATCACAAGGGAGAATTCTGTTTGGGTTTTTGATTCCCATTTGTTCTAAAGGGAAAAATGTAATCTAAATTTTTCTTTTAAAAATCTGCTTTTTGCTGTCTTATTTTCCAATATAACACCACTCACCATAAAGGGATAAAGACATCTGATTAAACATCTGAACTTAACAGGATAAACACTATCAACTCTGTTGGACAATTTATCTGCAGAGTATACCATAATATCTGATAAATGAAAAATGTGATATGAAGTTTTAAAATGTACAAATAAAGATGGAGTTCGGCTGCAATGCTAGAAATTTATGCCACTGAAATGTCACTTCGACCTAGCTGAACTACCAAAGCACAACAAGTTTCAAGCTGTGGTAGCATGCTGCTCCTGCTACATTGTTCACTTTTATGGTTAGAGGACATCAAAGCTGTAATTGAGAAGACACCTCGTCCTAATTTAATGAGGAAGTCAGCAGATTGGATAAACGGAGTGTGGATATCAGATGAATGCACACACACAGACTAGAAAATTATTGTGGTTAATATACTGTTTACATATCTTTAATTAAAATGCTATCTTTGCAAGACAAATGCTGCACATAATCCTGGGATTATGTGCTACTAATCCTTAGATTTGTTTCTTATCTGTTTCCTTTATTTATTAAAGAAAAATGTTGATCTATTATGTTGTGACCTAGTCAGATTTTTTTCAGTCAGATTTTTTTCCTTCTCTGGAATAACAGAAAAAAAGCCAACCAAAAACAAAACAAAACAAAACAAAACACAAAAAACAAAAAACACCCCCTCCCCCCCAAAAAAAAAAACAACCAAAAAAAAAAAACCAACAAAAAAAACCCCAAAAAAGACCAAAAAAACCAAAACCAAAACAACAACAAAAATACCCCCAAAAAAACAAAACAAAAAAAACCCCAAAAAACCAACCAACCAAAAAAAACCCCCAAACCTTCTTTTCTGTCTGAAAGAGGATAAGAGATGAATATAATATATTTTGCCAGATAATAAGCCTTGTGATACTTTCTTATTATACATTTCAATAAGTAAAGAACTACAATAGATTGTAGATGGTTCAATAAGAAGAGATGTGCAATTACTGGAAACATTCTATTCAAAGTGTAAGCAACAGTTTATATCTTTAGTGTTATATTGACTGTGTTCTTATTCCTTTAACAGAATGATTGGCTGGATTTAAAAAAAACAATGAAATTGTGGACCTTCATTTCTATTTGTATGGATAATAAGTGGTCTGAATTCCATAGCTTATGAAAGCAGACATAGCATATGGTTAGGAAAATTTAGCTTGTAATGGCAATGCTACATGCATCTGGGCTAGCTTAATGCAAGATTGAAATTTAAATCTGTTCAATAAAATTCACATTCTGGGTTAAAGGTGAAATTTACTTGAATTGCAACCAACTTTTAATGTTATATCAAAGAGCTCAATAAGGATATATTTTGTCATAGATAAACACTATATAACAAGGTGCAAAAACATTCACCCTTGAGCTTTCAAATCTTCAGAGATAATACAATCTTGACTGAATTATGTTTTTATAGCAAAGAACTGAACTTTACTATAGGAACTGAAGTTAAAAAAAAAGAATTAGTAAAAAATAATATCTGTCCAAGCTAGGAAGCAAGTGTTTTGATTTCACTAAACTTATCAGTTATATAATAAAGATAGCAAATGAAAAAGTAAATGTTTGTGCTTTTAACCATTAGTATGAAATATTTTTTAAAGTAATGACATCAGGTATTTTTGCTACTATAACTAATACATAGGAAAATTATTTTATTTTCCACCTTTAATAACAAACCTTATCTCATTAAAATGATATTTCCTACTGAATTAGCACAGTAGTTTTCTCTCTTTAGAATAAGTTCAGCAGATGTTATTGAGTTCATTCTATTTTTTATATAAGATGATGACAATACAATTAGGATTTTTTTCAAAACTGTAATTGTAAAATTGACCTTATTAAAATTCCACTTCCTCCATAATTAAAAAAAAACCAATTACTTGTAGTAATTGGACCAGAAATGACATTTTCAATTCATTAATATTCAACAAATTGTTTTTGAAGATGTTCTTGCATGGTTAGTAGTCAGTCTTCAGCATTTCTGTTCATTTCTTATTTAAAAGTCATCTGGAATAATAGTTTGCATCTTAATAAGACAAATTTCTATGAATTGATTTTATTTATAAGGTTTTTAATTGCTAATTAATGTGTGAAAATATCTGTCTCCTGTAATAGTTGTAACACATGAAGTGAAAGGTGAATGTAGTAGAACAACAATTTGCACATTGCTGCATCGCACTAAATAAGCATGAAAGATACCATATTTCCCATCCACAAGTTCTCGCTATTCTTTCTAGAAATGTCAAAACCAAGTTTAATATGTCATGGTACTGTGCACCTGAATAAAGAAGTCAATTTATCTAACATCACAAAGTAGAGGCAAATCAAAATAATGATGCATGAACAGTTTTATTAAGCAGCAAAATACAACTGAGATCATTTCAAGGTGTGCTACTGTTTATATTATCTGATCTAATGACATTTGAATTGATATCATATATGAACTCTAATTCTCTTTATACGTTTTTTAATATATGTATCTGTACTTATAACCTTGAAGTATAATTCCTCTGATGTCCCTGAAACAGTCAGAGCTCAGACAGGACTCAGTCAAAGCTATGAAGAGATTTCCCTTCTGATAAGCGTGATCCATGAGCTGGAGTGATCACTTTTAAGGGTAAGTGTCAAATTGCCAATAAGAAATGTCAGATGAAGTGAAAAGTGAAGTAATTTTGAGTGACATGTCTGCATCAGAAGTTGAACTGAAATGATTGTGCACTTTCCTTTTGTCAGGCAGAGTCTTCATGTGATTTTGGGGTTTATATTTCCATAAGTAGACATAAATTTTTAATGACTGTACTTCTGTTTGTTAAACTTCAGTATCTTCAGATATTTAACCTGGATGTAAGGTAGGAAACTACAGGCGTTTCAGGAATTTTTGGAGCTTCCAAAGTCAGGTCTCATCTGAGAAAAGAGGTTGAGGATGACAATATTGCAGTGAAGTCCATTTTTAAAAATGCATCCTTCAGAATCAACTCCAAACCTCTTTTTTTTTTTTTCTTTTCCTTTTTTTCCCTTTTTTTTCTTTCTTTTTTTTTTTCCCCCCGGGGAGCTTTAGAATCCTTCTGTCAGGGTTTTTCACTTCCAGATTAAAAAAAAAAATAGATTAATTTACTAGATAAAAGACAAAGAAAAGTTTTTTAATCTGTGGGAACCAATGTTGTATAGAACCTACTAATTTATTAAAACCTCACCAACAGCTAAATTTCTGAGTCATTTCTAGTTTAGCTTGTAGTCTTATAGAAGCTGAGGCAAAAGAAAGTTGACAGCACTCCCGACTAATCACCAGATGTTCTGTTATTGAATATTTAGGGCTTGGCTACTCTAGGTTCTTACCTTTCAAAACAGGACATTTATCAGAGCTCCAAGTGTGTTGATGTCCAGAGTACATATACACCTTCTAGCAGCATCTGAATCATTCTTCAAAACTCCTGTACTTTCCAGAAGGAATCTCATAGTTCCTGCACTCTCAAATCCAGTCACACAGAAATACTTTGAGTTTGCAGATAATTAAGTTCTCAGTTTAGCAAGTTTATACAGCAGGTTTATTTCTTAGTTTATAGACAGTTGAAAAGCATCAATTTAAAACAACAAAAGTAGTGCCAAATCAAAAGTTTTCAGCAATCTGCTGTTTCATTGCAGTTTCTGCAAGGAGGGGTGCAAGAGATTCATGACTGCTAATCAGGGGCAGTAGTTCCACCAGAATATCAGAGAATGAGATGTAAACATCACCCTTCCACCTTTGAGATGAGGTCCTTTGAAACAGAAGTCTCTGTTGGTGCCACCAGTGTCCCCTTGTTCACGGAGGGGTTCATATTCAACTGCTACAACTGAAGTTTTCACTGCTTGGCACTCAGAGTTTGAAAGAGAAAGAAACCCCTAGATAGGTGGTAGACACGAACATGATTTGCCTCCTTACATATAATATCCTAACTGTACTTAACAGTCACAGTGGTTCAAAAGAACTGTTAAGTAAACAGAGGTCATGACTGTATTTCAGTGGTTTCTTTTGTTGGTAATAAGCTGAAAATTTATTGTTTTTCTTACTTCTAGTGTATGCACAAGTCTTGCTTCTTTAGAAGCATATCAATATAGTCAGTTCACTCTGCTTTAGTGAGTGAAATATCATGAGACTATTAGAATATTTAAATTGATTTGTAGGCAGGTGAAGAAAAATAGGAAAAGAAAACACAAAAGAAAAAGATAGCTTCCTTAGGTCTACAGTCTCATAATGGGTCTAAAATGCTAATTCTGGCATGCAACAAGAGAATTATTTCTACCACAGTTTTGAAATAATAATGATTTTTCTCACGCAGTTAATTTCCACACCAATGAGTTACATTTCTCATTCTGTAGTTTATGTATAAGGTGTATAGTTAAAATTTGAACTGCATGCCATTTGAATAACCTGCTGATGTAGCTGGTATATATTGCCTGCCCTGCTTTTGATGCTTAAAAAAAAAAAATTAATTAATCTGCTGTGGCCTTCATACTCAATCAGGAAAAAGTAGTTAGGTGTCACAGGCTTCCTACTCTAATATTTGTATGGCATTCAGAAGAACCACATTCAAAACAGGAACATAAGATGGGCAATTCGAAAAAGAAGTCTTAAGATATTAATATAAAATCATTTGGAAAAAAACCCAAGTAGGTGCTATGTCTTAGAAGCACTATTTTGTGCAATGAGTATTAAAATTTTGGAACTGTGGAAATTATGCTCTACCTCCCTTAATCCAAAGACATAAACTGGAGGGCTAAATTTTGGAAGGTTTTGAAGGCATATTAATAAGTCACAGTTAGCAATTTTTATGAAATAGTCTGCTATTTTTATTGATACTATTGAAATCAGGTGTTGCTCAATTTTCTATTTGTATTAAAGTTTGTAAATAAAATATTTACTACAAAGAGCTTGCATGACTTCCAACCCTTTTGACTTTAAACTGCCCGAGGAGATGTCACTATGTTTACAAAGGCTTAAAATAAATTAATAATGATAGCAGTAAAGTTAATGGTATGTCTGAAGAAGCCAGAATGGAAGTTACCCTGAGCAGACCATGTGCTAAACCAGAATCCAATTGCCCCTCATGTGAAGATGTGCAGCTGACTCAGCAGAGCTCAGAACTGTTGCACTGCCTTTTTGTCATTGTCCTCACCGGTCCTTCCTTTTGTGTGACTGTCACAACCCATTGCTAGGGTCCACAATGTTTGTTAAAAATTCTTGTCAAGCTAAACAAAGACACCAGACCACGTGTCAGGGAACCTATGAATTTATTGTACAGTTGCCATAACTGGCAACCAGCCTGCTATTTAGACTCAAAAGGTGTTGGCTAACAAGCCCTAAAATTCTTACAGTACACTTTTACACTTTTCTTGGAAGTTAACAAGCCCTAATTTTCTTACAGTAAACTTCAATAAGCTTCCAACTCCTCATAAGAAACTTCTCAAAGATTCTGGCTACCAAGACACGAAACACTTTCACAAGATCCCCACTCCCGTGACAAAGTTCAGCATGGAGTTCAGGGTACAATATGGTAGCTATGCTTTGCCTGGTCAAAACAAGGATGGAGACTAATAAAGGCAGTAAAGGGATATAGAGAAAAAAATATCACCAGTCCTTAGATCCTACGTTTGCTCTGCTTCATGGATGGTCCAGAGCTGGAGTAAATGTTGAGAGCAAAAGAGACAAAAAAAGAGCGATGGAGCCTGATTTGCCTTCTTTTGTAGTTAATCTGGTGCATGGCTCCTATGTAAACTACATTTTTTTGCACTGTTCTGTTCATGCATGCACACAGGAAGTGAGCTGGGTGGGCACTGAGCAGAATTTTCAAGGTGGAGCAGGAAGTTGGCTCAGAACAGCACTGTTTCACCTTCACAGAATCTTCTCTTTTGATCATACCTTTCCCTTCATAACACTTAGAATGTTTGAGACAAAATGTGCTTACACCTAGCCTTCCACAGTGACATTATTCTTTGAATCCCTTTCAAAGGATTTGGTAAGTGGGCCTAGTCTATTAGCTCAGTTTTATTCTTGCTTGTCTTTCTTAGCTCATTTTTTCATGTGTCAAATGCAGTCAGAAGCAGATTTTATTTTAGTCAGTAGATTTTTTTTACCCTGCAGAGTCATTTCAGTGCTACATTCTTATCTATTTTGTCATGTGTTATTTACTTTTTCCACACAGCATTTTAATTGTGTAACACCTGGCCCCTGCTCCACTTTGATTTTTTCAGTAATGCGAGATAATCCCTTTGCTGCTTCTTGTGGATGTTTCCATTAGCTAAGATTACTGACTGTAAACTTGCACCTGGAAGCACCACACTTAGCTTGTGCAATGGTGGTCCCCACACAGCTTTGGAAACAGAGCATGCAGCCCTCTGTGCTTATATCTACTACTCTACCACGGTGAGAGTATCTTTTATGAACCCACCCTTCCTGTTGACAGTTGATCTTCAGAACCAGCAGGTGGTCAAGCAAGATTGTCTCAAGTAAAACCTCAAATCACCATAGCAAATATTTTCCATTACTTGTAGGAAGGTGACCTGCTTCTCAAAGTCAGGGAAGTTAAGTACAGTGTACATTTGATTTAAACAATTACAGCACATATAGTGGTTTTCTTCATTACAATGTAATTACAATTTATTGTATAAATTTATATTTTTCAGTTTTTGAATTATCCATTATTTGCCCATTTCTGTTAACTTTTCTCCCAAACTTCACTCTAACTGCCCGTGCTATAGTCATATGACGTGCACAAACATACCTACTTTAATAGCTTTCTTCAATAAGGAGGTCAATAGAAATAGCACACAGTGACCCATAATTGAATGCAAGAGATTTACTGAAACTGATTAAACTTTCAGAGTCACGCACAGGCAGCTATGCTCATACATCTCAACCAGGCTGTAAGTGCACATCTTTCCTCTTACTGACTTGCAGATTTAAGAGTCATATCCTAGGTCAAAGAATATACTGATGATAGAGGAACCTGGAAGTGCCTGGATGAATAATAATAATTACAATTAATAAAATACTTTGCACAAGGGATAGCTGATGGCAATGCCAATCTTTCAAAATATGTTGTGGTTGGTAACAATTGCTTAGGTCTGCAAATCTTCTCTTCTTCATAATTTAAAATGATAGTTTAACTTAATTTAAAATGCAAAGTCAAAGAAAAAAGCATGAAGCCAGATCCCAGACTCTAGCAAGTTATACTTTGAGTGACTTGACCACTTAGTAGGAAGCCCAATTACTGCACTACCCTTTCAGCTTTTATAGAAATACACAAATGAATGAGAAAATAAAATTTGAGTTTAAGTATCTAAAATTCTGATGTCTACATATGAAGTAGGTTGGTTTTTGTAGTTCTTTTACTTGTTAGTGGAAGAAAATTAGCATTATTCATCACTCTGATTATCTGAAGAGCTTTTAATATCTGCTTCAGGGTAAAATGAATCTTTCTTGAAACTTTAAGTCTTCTGACTGTAGTGGGGCCCTAAGGCAAGAAGGTTAGATGCAGGTATCCAAATTTAAATGACCATAATTCACCCATGACAATCTCCCTTGGCTTATCAGGTAAGTCATCTGGATACTCCTTTCTTATCATATATATGTAGAAGGCTGGACTCAGAAAGCAGTTGCACTTAAGTCTCTTCCCTTCTTTTTCTGTTCTTACACTTGGACAGTTATAAACTTTAGTTCATTCTTTGCCTGTATTTCCCCTCTGCAGTATCCAACAGGGAAGCCTTGAAGATATAAACAGCTTCTCTGTTTAAAAGGTAAAAAAATATTACTTTCATTATGCTACACTTCCATTAGACTATGTATTAATCAGTATAAGGTAAAAGGCTTATAAGTAATCTAAATCTAAATATTTTTGCATTCATACAGTAGAATAATATAAAAGTTATGTTAATATAAATATTGAGAATAATTATTCTGTCTCTACACTTTAAGCAAACATTCTGGAACAGACCCGAATTATGTCTTGTTTCAAAACATCTTGTAAGAAAATAATTATGCAAAGAGGATACATAATGTTCAGAGATGTCTGTAATCATTTACATAAATTTTTCTATGCTTTTCAACTTCCTATGGACTTGCAGTTTATCTTTGAATTTATGTCTGACTAAATGGGCAGAGTAAATTAAATTATTCTATACATACATGAAACAGAAAAACTTTCTCTGTTGACCACATGGACAAAATTGCCTTCAGGTCTGAATAATCTGAGAGATTTGTAGTTTATTAAGTAATCTTTATTTCTAATCTATAAAACTATATTTCTGAATTGGGGTGTATCTTCTAATTTCATGCATATTTTATCATAAAGAAAGTTCACATAAATAAGCGATAATAAAAATTGAAATGAGACTACTCATCAGAAGCAATAGAAACTGATAGGCGGGTTGTTTTTTCAACTGACTTTTTCTCCTGTTAAAAAGCAAAAAACATTAAAAATAAATTGCACTGCATATAAAGGGTCTGCTTGAAGTGTCTTTACATGTATGTGCATACATTTAGATAGAAAATATATTTTTTGATATGGTAAGTGAATATGCCTATATGTACTGTGTTATATAGTATAGTATTGTTGTGGTTTGACACAACTGAGCATCAAGCATCTAAAATATCAATTATTTTATAAGGAAAACAAAATAAGAAAATATTGAGGAAAACTAGATGGCTGCGAGGCAAAAAAACAGGTTCACACTTAAACAGTTGCAGTATCAAGAGAAAAAAAAGTTTATTACTAACAGAATTAAAAGTTAAAAGATATAACAAGAAATTAAAACACACACACCTCCTCCGCCCCCTCCCTTCTTCTCAGCGCTTTACTCCTTTTTTTAACTAGCACAAAAGATAACACAACATAGGATTCTAGTCAGTGTTACAGTTCAAAAAAAAGGTCTCTTATGCTTAAGGAAAAAGGGTTTCTTCTTGCTTCACATGGTTCTCAAGCTGCCCCCAACAACAGACCCGCATGGAAAGAAACAATCTGCTGTGATGTAATACATCTCTTCTATGAAAAAATATCAGTTTTTTCACACTGCCACACATGGGCCATCACATGGTGTTATCAACCTTTTTAAGGATGGGTCACTTTGGCGTGAACACAAAGGCTTTTTCTGCTACAAATCCTTAAAAGCCTCTCACTGCTTCTCTGTATGTCTTGGCATAGGCACTCTCTCTTCACAAACTTCACGGGCCACACCTAAGTCTTCCATCCCCCCATATACTTCAAATGGATTAAAGAGACAAACAGTTTGAGATATTACAGTTTCTTACCACCACATGCCAGAAGTATTTTTAAGCTCTGCGCGAGGAACGCGGCACCGCCCCTTTTCTCCGCTGCCATTTCCAGCTCCGTCTCACATGGCTCACTCTCTCGGACTCCAAAACCTCTATGTTGAAAAATGGTCTTATGCAGGCTTTATGGTGAAGAAAACCTCGCTCTTTTTGTGCTGCTGGCTGCATGGTGGTTCAGCTCGAAGTGTGCTGGCTGCAGAAGGGAGGCTCCTGCCGGGTCCCGCCGGCTCCATGTGGAGAGCGGGGTTGGGGGGGGAAGGAACCTGCCGGTCCTGTGAAGCCGCTCTGGAAAGATCCCAGCTGCGCAGCAGTCCATGGCTGGGTTTAGCAGTCCATGGCTGGGTCCGGCTGTCTGGCAGTCCATGGCTGGGTTTAGCAGTCCATGGCTGGGTCCAGCTGTCTGGCAGTCTATTGCTGAGTTTAACAGTCCATGTCTGGGTTTAGCTGCCTGGGCTCTGGGATGGCTCCTTCCCCAGCAGCCCAGGGTCCGTGCTGCAGCATCTGGAAGAGGGGAAGGGGGCCGCGGCTTTGGCTCGGCCCAGCCCGGCCTGGCCCGGCGGGGCCCGGAGGCTCCAAGGTCCCCCCACCTCCCTCAGGCAGGCTGGAACAAGAGGAACTCCCGCCTTTCTGTTTAATGAGTAAATTTTAGAGAAGTGTCATTGGGCTAAAAATCTGTCTATCAACTCAGATTCAACCCACTACAAGTATAAATATACATAAAAGTGCATATATATATAAATATACATTTATATTTTATTACATTTATTTAATCAAATGTATAATATGTTGACATCAATATTTAGTAGTCACATAGGTTTGCCTTATTCATGTTGAAAAGTCATTATACTCTCACAGAACTTTATGGTAAGTCTTCTGTTAGTAATGCATTGTGCATGTAATATGAGATATTCTTTTATTTATGAACTTTGAAATGTCAAGTGCTTGCTTTTTGCTTAACCTTACTGAGATAACCAGTATGTACATTAGGAAAGAGAATTATGAAACTTTCCAATCCTTCTTTAATTGGGATTTTGATGTTCCAACACACTTTACTGAGTTACACTCAGAGTAGAGTACAGAATAAATAGAACTCATGCCCTAGCTACAGTGGCAAAAGAAGGTTTTGCTACCATTCTCTGCTTTACTGAAAACATCAGAATGAGTTGTCAGTAACTGCAGATGTTCTGAGATCTTCCATCACCTTCCTGCCTTCATGGACAGTCAGTGAACTGTAAGGTTAACATATAAATTGACATTGCTTGTTTTTTTCATATAGGTCAGAGCAATAGCTACAGGTTTAGGAACATCCAAATACCAGTAGCACCACTGTAACTGGCTCCTTAAAGGTTCAGAACTTTTGTTTCAAGCAACAATTATAGGGGCTCCTTTTTTATAAGATATTTAGGCTCTGATCTCAGCTTCAAAGGGGTGCTGTATCGTATCAGTTGTGTCAGAACCAGAATAAAAGGTAAATTATTCTTATTCAGAATAAAATCGTCCACTTTTTTCTTTTCCTGGTAAGTAACATATAAAATTTTCAATAATAGCTTATTTTTCACTCAGATCTGTACTCCTTATGCTTTTCCTCTTCCAATTCTCTCTCCCCATGCCACTGGCAGAGAGTGAGCAAGAGGCTGAGTGGTACTTAGTTCCCAGCTGATGTTAAACCATGACACTCCGATAACCCTTTCAGTAATAGCTTATTCTTTATTCTGACCTGTACCTACACTTGCCAATTAAGGCAGACCCAGAGCTTGAAATACATGTAGTTAGTTTTGATTCAAATGGATATCATATAGAAATCTTTGAGTCAAGTGTACTGTGATTTTTATAAAAATTAGGAGTAGGACTTTTGAGGATCTTGTTTCATACTCTTTGGTAATTTAATCCTAATACTCATGCAACAATACAAGACAAAATAGTACTGAGAAAAAGGAATTCAACTGTTTGAAGCTTAAAATAGTGGTTTAAATCCTGGTTTATAGGGAGATTTTTATAATTTCTCTCTGTCTTTAGTCTAATCTCTTAATCTCCTTGTATACAGAGTTCAAGGTTGTTTTTCAGGGCAATTTCATTCTGAAACACTTCCTAGAGGAAGCTATCTGAGTATAAACAGGCTGCAGAGTGATTATGTACTACAGGGCATTGGCTTTAGAGAAATTAGAGACTCAAAGTGCTCTTGTGAATATTTTTCAACTTTTCGCTTCTTTCCAACATTTGAAAAGAGACAATGACTTTTAATCGCTGAGTCAAAACCTTTGTATAAATATATAAAACATGGTGTGCTTGGCACTACTGATTTTTCCATTGTTAATTTTAACACTTTTACTTGTACTGAATGGATTCATAATGTTAAGTAGCCTCACTAAAATGGAGGAACAGCATTGGAGTAGCAGGATCTGTCATTGGCCAACATTCAGTTTCTAACACTTGAGTACCTTCATGGTTTCTCACAGAAAACTTAAGCAAGGAAATACATTAAAATTAGAATAATTTTTATTTTCATAAGAAAATATATGAATCCTTTGCTCTTGCCCACCCCCCTTCAGTCAGATCACTTATAAAAAACAAATTTTCTATTTTTCCTCAGGACTTTATGCCTTATTCTCCATCTGATGATAAAAATCCTCTATTTGAAGAATCATAGTACCATCCCTTATAGATAACTGTGATATCACTAATTCAGTATTATGATTTTCAAGTGAGAGACAAATAGCAACAGTAGATCAGCTGCAAAGGAACAAAGATTCTATATTTTTGTAAAAGTTCTTAGAAACAAAGTAAAATGGTAACAAATGAAAAGTTTCAAAAATACATAGAGTTTGTCAAAGTGTTTAATGAAACATAAATCTTATTAAAGAAGGTAACAGGCTTTTTAAGAATGGCAAATTATACTCTGGATCCTTATGTTCTTACAGAATGGATTGCAAAGAATGGTATTGTTCAAGAATTCTGAAAGAGTAAAACAAATATTTTTCTTAAGATGAGAGACACTTTCTTTTGAATGCCCTTTGGAATACAGTAATCTCTTTTTACTGGACTAAATTAGTCCAGTAGGAGAGTATTATATATGCTCACTACATACTGAATAAGAGCCAAGGATAGGCCCTATTTTGTTGGGCCTTGTATAAACTTGGATCTTCTGGGGACTTCTTCATACCTGTCATGAATATGTGGTTTGGACACTGTGGTCTTTTACTAGAAATGTCAAAGATCATATTTACTGGGTTATATAAACGCAGAAACAATTCCATTGTATGCATGTGGCACTATGCTCAAAGTGTTTCATTTTATATTACTTACATGTTGAAAGCCAATCTTTCCACACAGTACAGTTCTAATCCTGTAGCCATCACTTTTTCATGATGCAGTTGTGTCCTTTCCTTGGGTAATAGGCAAAGGGAGTGTCCTGTCTCAGGTTTGAAACAGGCCCAATATTTGATTAACAAAAAACATTTTACGATCACAGAACATGATGTGTATACGTTTACCCTCTAAGTTTCAGGGTTAAAAAAAACTGCTTGATATGCTACATTTTGCACACACTTCTCTTCTTTTAGTTTACTGAAGGTCAGAAATAATCCTCAACAGAGGTTTACAGTATTTGCCATATAAAGGAAAGCATAGCAGAATGATAAGGAGGATGTTGGTTGTCCTTGCAACAGGCTCTTTGTTCACGTGGAAGGCATGTATTAGCACTTCCACAGTCTTTCACCATCATTATGATTATATCCCACAGTATCAGTATCAGACAGTCATTACTCATTTTCTTTAAGTTTGAAGTTGTAAGGGGAAAATAATATTTAAAAAAGAAGCAATTTGCAATCATGAGAGATTCAAATTTATTTCTAAATAGGCCATCCATTTAGTGTTTAAATCACTGTGTAGTCTCATGATAGGTAGCTGTTTCTTGTTTTGAGAGAAATTAATGCTGTTCTTTTGTTAGAAAACAGAATGATGTTCAGAACATGACAGTATGGGGCTTAGACTTCAGATCCATTTGCATCAACTAGCAGTTTCCAGCTAATATATCTCCTTCTTAACCTGTACCCCCTGCCTTATGCTACTTCTGGCCTTTATCAAGCCTTTCCCTAAGTGGTTTTAACGTATAAAAGAGCCAACATAAATTTGTATAAAAATATATATTTTTCCAACTTTTTGTGACAAATCAGCTTATCACAGGATCTTAGAGTTCCAGAGACAACCCAAAGCAGGTGAAGGAAAGTGTGTAAAGGGAAAAATAAAGCAAATTAAAGAGGAATTGTTTTATCTTTTCCTGCCATGAAACTGCAGACTTATGCAGCATTTTGCCCAAGTTTTGAATTTCAAGGTAGAAGAAACTGAGATGCAATTTATGTTTTCTTTTTCCTCTTCCTCTTTTTTTCTTAACCCAAAACTTATGTGGGATTTATAAATTCCCATATGCAGTACTGGTTGTTCAGATTTCTAATAGACATTTATTTCAGTGTTTATTTTTGAGCCTTTTTATTTGATATTGACCAAAAGAGTAAGGGTGTTATTTGCTTGATCACAGATATCAGAGAGAGCAGTCCTGAAGGATGATCCCTATCGAAGTATGAAGATCTGTTAGCAAAACAAACCAGTTGCTCTGTCTTGTTTGTTATTTGTCATTCACTGTCCTGAAGCCTTCAGTCAATTTTTCAAAGAGCAAAAATGCCATGTTATAAAAAATGCCTTGACAAGTCCCAGTGCCTTGCAAGACTGAGTCTTTACCAAGGTACCCAAAAGTTGGATTTTTTCCGGCTACTCTGATTGAACAATGATGCCTGTCAAATACATTTATACAAATCAAAGCCTATTTGTGAAGAGAAATAAATAATTCAAAACTGCAATAAATAATTTAACCAATCCCAACTGATTGAGCTGCATCCCCTCCTTTAGAAGAAGTCCCACCACACCAGTACTCAGGCACAATGATTGAATCAATTTGAGCATCTTTCCCTAGTTTTGCTTCTGAGCTGTCTGATCTGGTGCAGAAAGCAGGTTTTAAATCTTTAAGACGGTTAACAACTTTCACAAGAACTAGAATACAATTTATCTAAAATGTTGCTATTGTTAATATTAATTGCATAGATATGGAGGCCAAGTTCCACTCTCTGTTTCAATGATGCATGACTTTAATAGGACTTTACAGATAGGAGTGAGAGCAGAATTTGGTCTTTTTTGACTAAAACTCTTTTCCATTCACCTAAGTGAGCTTGCCACACCCCACTAAGAATAAAAGTTATAATTTGTTAAATTTTGCATGAGTTTCCTTTTCTTTAGGACAAACAGGAGGACTGTGACCAATTTAAATCTCTTTCAGAAAGATACTTCTTGATATACATTTATGTTTACATATATATTTATGTGTGCATTTTTCTTATAATATGTTTATATCACATAGATTGTCCTCAAAAACTACATGTAATTCATTGTTACCCCACAATGCTGTTATGAGGGAAAGGAGCATATCACACATGCAGCTATGTCCTCATTGTGAGTGTAATCAAAATTAAAGAGTCTAGTCATCCAAATTATCCCATTAATACAAGAAAGCATCAATAATACACTTTTAATTGTTATAAAAGAGCAACCTTCCCAGCACCTACTGCTGTACCCTGGTAGTGTCTTCATCTACCCATATCCCTCTGGGTCTTTTTCAACAACAGTTCTCCAGAATGGAATTGAGAAGGTTTCTGACAAGTCATGTGACATCCTGAGGACTGTTCTGGGGGAGTATGTTCATGGTGGGATTTTCTTCCTCATTAGTCTAGTGGTCCACTTTGTTCTATCTTTGAACGTTTCTTCACCTCTGTCTTCTCCCAGATGACGTGTGAGTGTGAAATATTAGATTTAAAAAGTGATAAGACTTACTCTGTTTCTGAAGCACTTTGATGAGATAGCTTCTAAAGCTGTGTGCTTTGGTTATCTATTCCCTGCTTTACCATGAAGGATGCCTCTGAGATTAAAAATAGGAGCCAAATAGAAAAAAAAAAATAGAAAAAAGAAACACTGAGAAATATCTTGAGCTCACTACTTCTAGAATTATCAAAATACAAACAAGCATGTGTATTTTCCACAATATGGATAAGGTTAAAAATCTGCCCAATTCTGAAAGAAAAATGTCATATATAATAAGTTCTACTTGAGCATCTGGAAGAGTAATATGGATCTGGGTCACTACACACATTGCAATTTGTTTTTCAGCCCCTATGTCCCTAGAGCTGTAGGCTTTGTGGTTCTCTGAACTCTCGCCCCAACCCTAATAATGGCTTGGGGCTGGGCATGAGTTCCCCACCACAATAGGTGTTTAGATAAGTGTGGAAGAAACAATGTTGGTGTAGTGCCATACTCCTCTTGGCATTCCTTTTGCAGCCTCAGTGTACCTGGAGCTGTGAACTTTGTGTTTTTCTGAACCCTAACCCTAATAGTGGCTTGGGCTGAAGGTCAGGTCCCCAGGACAAGGAGCGGCCTAGGTTTAAAAACCAGGTAAGGAGCAATATTGGTGCACTGCTATGGTTGCCTTGGGATACTTTATCCAGTCCCAGTGTCCCTAGAGCTTTGTGATTGTGTGAACCCTAACTCTGACCTGAAAACAAATGAATGCTCAAACCTGAGGTGAGAGTCAAACATTCCAACGGGAGGATGGCTTGGCACCAGTATTGCTCCTTCCACATCTTTCTGATCTGGACCCCCTGGGGTGCTGGTGGCCTCAGGCTCAGATTTTACTGTTCATAGTGTTGTGGTAAGAGGTCTCTTGGAATCCTTTTGTCTTTATAGAGGTGGAATAGTGTCAGTGGCTATATATAGGTGTAGTAGTTGAATAGTGTATTTTGGGTTTTCTTAAATCCTTTTCTTATAAAGTCTGTCTTGCAACTGTTAATAAGCTGCTGTGGGAATCTAAATCAGGATAGCAAGGTACCCCTGAGGGAACATTTGAGTCAGGTGTACAGGGAGCACAAAGGAATAAAGTGGAAGAACAGTTTAGTCCTTCAAAGACTCAGATTTCACCCTTTTTCTACTCATTCTACCTTTGCCAACACCAAGTCCTTCCCACATGAATATGGACCCAGGGTAATAGCAAAAGTAGGTCCCATTTAGCAATTTTAGCATGGTTTAAAAACTTACTGACTTGCTGTAAGAATTATCAATACCTGTGTAGACAGACACAATATCCCTCTCATTTCTCTTGATATAACAGCTAGACATTTACTTCTGTTTGAACATTCTTCAAAACTGACCTTTGTTTTAAAGTTTTTAAGATGGTTGTTGTCAAATGACAAGTTTAGTATTATATTTATTATTATTTTAATATTATAAAATAATTGGAACTAAGAGGTGGATAAATAAAAAAATAAAAAACCTTGCAGATATAAACATAGGGTATATATGTTTAATATGGGTGACAAATATATTTGATTTGGAAAAATAATCTGTTCTAGGCTTGTCCTCTTTTAGTGGCAGTTGATTTTTATAATTTAATTTTAAGACTATTTGTTCTGCTTTTGAGCTAGTTAAATGTTGATATAAATTCACCCAAAGAGGATATCATAATGTTGACATTAAAATATCTGCTTGATAAGGTTAGTATGAACAGAATTTTTACACAAATGTTGATTACTAACTCTAGCCAACATTATAGTCAGAGGTGAGATAAGCAGAAATGAATAAAGCATTCAGTTAAAAGAACCCACCCTGAAAAAATAAAATATGTAAAATTATCTACATGACCTCAATGTTATTTTTTTGTCTAATTTTTGCATTTAACTGCATATGTTGGATCAGTTTCATTTCATTGCTGCATAGTCCTAAACCATAACAGGAGTGAGTTAAGTACCTGTTTTATTGTTTGTCTTTTTGTTTCTCACCAGTCAAGTCTATCTAAATTGGCTTTTTTTTTTTTTTTTTTTTTTTTTCAGAGTCCAAATCATTTTGTCAGCACTTCTAACAGGTAAGCAGTATCCTCATCTTTATCTCAACATATAAAAGATTTCTTGTTACTGCTTTTGTCCTATTTTCTCTCCCTTCCTGCTGAGTGGAGGGAAGTGAGTGAATGGCTGGGTGGTGATGCCATGATGATTTTTGGCCTTTTCTTTTATACCCCTTTTATATACCTTTTTATAGCTTTTTGTTTTCTTAGTGTTTTTTTATCCTACATTCTTATACTTATTTGTCAAGGTAGGAGACTAAACATCTTAGAAGCCTTGTAGGTAGGGATCAGAAAGCCCCAGACCCCAAGGTCCTCTCCAGAACACATTCTGTAAACTAAGATAGAACCATCCAGGGGAAGGTTCCTTGGGGAGGGGGGCTCACTTGAGCCTCTCATTGGGGATTTTTTGATAGCTATGCTAATTAGTAAGACCTATAATGTAATACCAGATCTTTTGGGGGTGGGTATTGGAGTTTGCATTTCGGTGCATGCCACCTGGACATGTGAACCTAAGGATTCTTAAAATAAATACCAAGGTAAAATCCCTTTTTCCCTTCTGATCATGTTTGACTCTTGATTTTAAGACCAGGAAAAGGCATCAGTGAGAATCTGGCTCATAGCTACTGCTGGCCCACCAAGACCATTTCAATTGTAAACTAAAACAGTAAAACATGATGCACATATAAAATATATTCACTGCCTCTAAAAGTTTGATATCTGAAAAAGGAAAACCAGTTTTAAAGGACACTAGAACTTTAGGGAGTACATTCTCAATCTCCTGATCATGTGCAGCAGAGTCTAATTCTGTATACGCTTAAAATATAAGCTTAAGATATTCAGTTTTTTTAGTGCTTCAACATTAATAATTACTGTTATAGTCAGTAAACTATTTTGGCTCCTTTGTTCACTGCTTCCTTTTTATTCCTACAACACATGAAGTATGTGTTTTGTTAAACCTGATTTAATCTGTTACTATACAGATTGTATACATAGGCACAACAATTAAGAAGTATGAACTTCACCCTTATTGAAAAGCAAGAGGTTTTGATCTAAAAGGACCTGCTTGAATAATCAATAGACAAAAAAGAAATATTTTAGAAAGTGAAGACCTGGGTGAAAGTCATATATTTTTAAAAAAATAAAGTATTTTCTCTGTTTTATGAAGTAATTTATTCATTCTCTGTGAGTGTGGTTTTAAAAGATACTCTGTGGGGACCTCTACTGTGTTTGTCTGGGTGAAAACTGGTATGTGTGTCAATTCCTTTTCATTTTCATTTCAGAGTTAATTAGGAAGTATTAAGTATGGAGGAGGGCAGGGGGTAAAGAATTTTATGAGAATTATGACAAACAGTTCTACAGCAACTCTAATTAGATTTAACTTCCAAAGGCATATAGAAAAGAGCCATCAGAGGAAAGTTATTAGAAGAACCATGCTAAACAATTTAACAGTAATTTGGAAGCTGAAGAAAAAACATGGATATTCCAGTGGGATTTACTTAAAAACCAAAAAATAACAGGCCTATGTTTTCACTCATTTTATTTCTAAAGAAAAGTTAAGAGTGTTTGTTAATGCTTGTTAAGAGTGAGTAGATATTACTTGATTTTTAGCAGAAAATATCTGGGAGACTGAGAAATGCTTAATGACTAGCAATGGGTGTATTTTCCTAGTTCCAAGCGGGCTTGGACAAAGTGTCTTGGAAATTAACACTTGGGTGGCACTGCAAAAGAGTAAGCAGAAAAGGATAACTTAACCCAAACTCTCTACAATGTCTTGAAGAGTGTAGAGACTCAGCTAGACTTGACCACTGGCAGGATTTAGTCCAATATATCTGATCTGTTGTTCAGAAGTACTGTAGGAGGCACCTGCCAATTTAGTCTTCAGTTATTGCAACATTATGAATGGTAGGAGTTTGATGAAGATTGACAGAAGTATTAAATTTTTGCCAAATGCAACTAAGTGGATGCAATTTTATTATATGTTTATCAAAAAAACAAGATAATTTTGAGAGACCACCTGTCCTGGCAGCATGGAGAGAGGGAAGGAACAGCTGCTTTGAGATATTGCCAGCTGTCTCTCCATTTAAATGATCAGATCCAGAGTCAAATGACTGTGTAGAGCTCTAATGAATTTAGCAGAGTAGCCTGCTTAGGACAGATTGCTCCCACAGTAACTCTTGACTTGCCTTAAGACTTTCTCTTAGCAATCACTTCATGAGCCATGACAGTCAAAAGCATTCAAGCCTTGTTAAATCCTGAACATCCTATGGAACCGGTATGGCAGATAGGATTACACATGGAGCTATAACTGAGACAGTAAGAGAGAAGACTTCACTCAATTTGGCAAAGCCATGATCAGAGAAAAACAAGATAAGGCAAGGCAAGGGACAAGCACATGTATGAAAACTGTACGAAAGACATGAGAGGGTAAGGTTGAATTATTTTAATCCCTCCAGAGGCAAATTTAGATAGCTATATCAATTCCAGCTTTTTTGTTTTTAGAATATGCCTGTGTCATGCTTTCATTTTACACGCAACTTCACAGGACATGCCATTCTCTTCTCTAACCCAGTCATGTTATAACTGTAACTTCTAAGACATCAAGGTCTCTAAATAATAGCTAAGAAAAAATAAGGAAACCACAATGCAAAATAGCCTACATTTTATCTTATTGGTCCTGATTTCCCTTTTTATTGTCTCTTGGGATGAGTAAGGCATAAATAGCAGTAAGTTAAGACTATATGAAATGGTCAAAAGCCACCTATCTAATCTGAGACTCTGGCAGGTACTTATGAAAAACAGACAGCTAAAAGAGAGGTATAACCCCTTAGCTGCCAAAAAAACCCTTTTCTGCCATTATTTTTTGAAGATTTTTGAACCTCTTTCTGTTTTCAATTGGTCCCAAAGATTTTTATATTTTGTATAAAAATATACCAAGTAAGCTTACTGCCTAATCCTTTACTCCCCTGCTTCAGTTCTCTAGCAAAACTAAGTAATAAGCCTGTGAAGTTCTTCTTTTTAATGCCATATGTGACTTTAAACACCTGTATCTTACTGTTTTCAGTTTCCTCTTTCCCAGGAAAACAGTTACAGTCTTTTAATCCATCCTCATCCAGCAACATTTTAGCGTATTTTGTAATTTTCTTTGCTCTCCTTTCTTTCTATTAGTATTCTATTCCAGAAGTTTTGAGATTGGAGGATGAGACCTGCACACAGTCCTAAAGACAGTAGAAGAATAAAGGGTTCCCAGATCATGGAGTAATGGCATAATGGCATTTTCTGTTGTACTCTTTATTTCTTTCTTAATAATTTGTGATGTCCAGTTTAACCATTTGAGCAAAAATGTTCACTTAGCTAATTCAATTCAATTTCAGAAATCAATCTGCTATGACTCCAGGACCTTGGGACCCATCAGTTTGTGGGTAACTAGAATTTTTTTCCTATGTGAAAAACAGATATTGCATTTTATTTGGTATATTACTGTCCTTTCCCTTTTCTCTGGATCCTTCACTAAACTCAAAGTTCAAATAAAAATACAAATAAACAACTTCCTTCTACACAGGACGTGTGCTTTTCTATTCATCTTAAACACTTTGCTGGTTTTCACTCTTCAGTAGGTCAGCCTAAAGGCAACCTCTTGTATCTCTCCAAGAAAACTCCTTCTGAGTTTTTTTTGTAATCAATGTCCTACACCTGTAGTGGGTCTTTCAGTCTCAGCTGTACTCCATTTTCTCTCACTAATGAACACCTTGTCTGTGTGTTCAACAGAGAGCAGTCTCTCAGTGCATACTCTGAGCCTTTGCCCTTCCTGAGTTCAAAAAGTCAGAAGATTGGTATCAGCTGTGCACTTGCTGATCAGCAGCTATGTGGTCCATTCTAAAATGGAATTTTGTGTGGCAGGCTTACAGTTTATATTCATGCTTCCATCTCAGGTTTCCCCTGACCTGATGTATCATCTGAGGATTATGTGGTAGACCAAACAGAACTTTCTGCTTCGAGTTATCTCTTGGACTTCAGTAGTCTGCACAGTGTAACCCGAGACAGTTCTTTCTGTAATTCTGCAAGGCGTAAAATATCAGAACAGCAAACATGGAACTGTTAGCTATGATTTACTGACTTGAGAGTTGTGAGGATCATTATGATTCTTCTAAAATTGTTCTCTCTCAAACTGCCATTCCTTAGAAGTATCTGTGTGTTGCAGTGCAGGTAAAATATGAGATTCATAGCAGAGTTTGAAAAGTTTATTCTTTGTGCACAAATCAGCTTCTCATTTGTCTAAGAGAACCAGGAAAACACTGCTGTGCTCATCTTTACTAGATATAACATTGCATTGGAATAAAGACCAGTTTCACTTATGTTTGTCTTAGGATTGACCATTGCTAAGCCTAAATGTCAAGGAGTGGAACACTGTTTTCTGTCAGCAGCATCTGTCTCCCTGGCACATTCCTCAGACAATTACATTGGCAGCTTTGGAGTAGCCTCTAAGTCTGGTATATAGCTACCTTTGTCCTTGCAACACTCTTTTATAGTGATTCAATTTGTTTCTGAATCATGTCTGCAATTTTTATGCAATTAAACTTCATCACAAATCACTTATGGGATCTCTAAACCAATCTTTTCATGGAAATACGCAATACTTATTAACTATTGACATTCTTCCTACCATTATTTGTTAGAATAAATAAGAATTACAACACAAATTATTACTTTGCCACCCTGGAAATATTCCAGCCTTTACACTGATTTAGTCCTTTGTCAATACTCCTGGTTTCTACTTAGAGTTATACAGACATTTTTCGGACTCTTATACTCAAGTTTAAGCCATGACAGTTTTATCTATTGTCAGTTAACTTATGCAATTAAAACCTCATGTAACTTGCTTAAAGTTATATTTTACCAGATGAGTCTGTGTAATTGGTTACATAATTGTTTTGTATCCAGCATCAACTTATTTTTGGAGATAAACCATTGAAAAGAAACTGGTAAAAGCTTTGGAACCAGGATTAAAAACAGAATCCTCTATGCTGATAATTATATAGGATCTAATTTAGCATTCATTAAGCCCAATTATAAGTTACTTCTTTGAGTTCACATAGATCAATATATTTTTTAAGGAAAATATAGATTTGTGAATTAATAAAAATCTTACACAAAGATTTCCTGGCAAATACAGAGATCTAGAAAGCCACAGGCCTAAAATAACTTCAAAATCCTACCTTCTACTGCTCCCAACAGGTTGATTTGAAACTTTTTATTCTTTTAGCAAATAAATTCTGAAATGATAAGAACATTTTTTGAGAAATACTGAGATTGTTTTTTTAATAAATATTTCTCTATGAAAACAGAAGGAACCCTTAGCTTCAAATAGTTCAACATCTCATCAGAATTCTTACTGATGTTATGGAGAATTAGGTACTTTATTTCTTTAAAAATCATATCAAACAGATCTTGCTAGTTATATACCTAAAAAATTGCAAAGTAGGTATTTGGATTCTAAAGGAGTTTGAATACAAATATTTTTAAGTATTAATAAATTAATAAATAATTAATTTATTTTTAATGTCAGAAGTGCTGATGAAGTTACATCTTATTGAAACACAGGCTATTTATTTCCATACATTAAAATATTTTTTTATATTAAAGAATGTCTATTTTTCTAGCATTATTGTCTTTTGTATTAAGGCTCTGAAGTAATAGCTATGCATCATGTATAAAAAGATATCAAGCAATGTAAAAAAAATATTTTTTATTAAAGCAATGAGGATACCAACCTTGTAAGTCCTCAAGTGTAATGCTTAGGTTGTAATATTAAGAAATATATGTTTATGTTTTTTGACTGATTAGTTTGAATGGTTTTTAGGAGCTAAAATTAAGGATGTCATAGCAAAAAAATGTGTAAAATGCTTACAATATTTTTTGAAAGGCTATTGAAATAGTCATGCAAAACCAAAATAAGATTACTCTAGCAAGTAATAGATAAAGCATAAACCCCAAAACAGATAAGAAGGGATTTTTAAGATTATCTAGTTCCAACCCTCCTGCCATGGACAGGGACACCTTCCGCTAGACCAGGTTGCTCAGAGCCCATCCCACGTGGCCTTGAACACATGAATACATCCTAAATAATGCTTACAAACATTTAGCTGAGGTATTCTCTGGGGATTTGCACATGTAAAATTCCACAATTTCCACAAGATGTATGATATGAGATATTTACTCCCTGCTAAGAGGCTGAGTTTATGATGATAAATGCCAATATCTTTAAGGTATTTAAGTTGTCATGGTATACAATTGCTTTTCACAATAAAACATGTTTATTTTTATTATTTTTACTTTTAGAGCAACCATTCACTTTTTAATATGTGATCAAAAGAATTGGAATAAAAAAAAGAGTCTTAATTGTCATAGTCAATTGGTCACCAGTGACCAACAGACCATATTATGTGTCCCAAATTCATCTCCTCAGAACAAAATTTAAAAGTTGTCTTTTGCAATGGATCAGTGGTTGTTGATCAATAAATTCTTCAGTAAATCCATTGCTGCATTGATTTGTGCTTGCAAAGCTTAACTCTAATGTATTTAAAAATCAACCACTTAATGTCAGGATCCAATGTCAATGCATTATTAAGGGTCAAATGCTGACTTTGATCTCACTTGAATTATTGTTATCTATTTATCCTGCTGTGGCTTCTTTCTCTCACCAGTCCCACTCCATTCTAGAAGAGTGATCTACACGACTGCATAGCTATGGCATCAGAGTCCCTAAGATGGGGCACTCCAGAGCTGTGTGCCAGACCCTTTCCTCACCCACGTCCTCTCCCACAGTGAAGCCTAGACTGAGCAAGACAGCACTTCTCCCCTCATGGATTTTAGGTGTTAAAGCACTGAAATCAAATATTTTAGATAATAACATTTGCCTACCTGTCATATCTCCTGAGCTATGCAGATATTACAGCAAAATCCAGGATGACTCAGCTGGAGTGTTAAACTGCTATGTAAGAATTTCACACATGCCTGCTGTTTGTTATTTGTTTAGGTTGCCTTTCAGATAGTTCAGATTACTCTGTAAACATTGCAAAACCAAATGTCTAATTTTCAAAACATGCAGCAGCAAGAAATTGGTATCTGCTTTGTTGGTTAGAAAAAAATGATAAAATTTTTATTCTTCCTCCCCAAAGTCATATCTGCACTATAACCATGCGCTTGACCCACTTTATCAAATTCTTCCTAGATACAGAATTTCTCTGGCATAAATGAGAACAGTTTTCAGTAGTGAGAGATCAGGGAATTATTATTTTTGAGGTTATGCTTAGGTTGTGAAGACCAAAAGGCTAACAGCTTGTAACACTGTTTGAAAACATTTCTTGCAGATGGCAAGTCTTGCAAATTGCCATTTTATCAGTATGTAGTACTTTAAAAGTTCTCAACATTTAATTTTTTTTACAAAAATTTTGCTGTGATTAATCATTCATGAAATAAAAGTGCAGTTAAAAAAAGATTTGGACTACCCATCAAAAAGAGAGAACTGAACAACATTAATTCAAAGAAATGTGTCTGTGCAATTACATCAAAACAATCTTCATATAGTTTGAGGGCGGGAAGAAAGCAGGGGAAGAGAAAGAAAAAAATTGAGAAATCCTCTTTCAAACATTCCATAGTTTCATGAAGATATATGGATACCAGAAAAGAACCAATAGCCAACCAATTTTTCTTTCAAGTGACTAGGAACACATCCTTTTCAATTTCTCTTTTCTTGTTCACATGGAAATAAAAGGTTCTGCTACACGCTTTAACTGTGAAAAAAGTCTTTTTTTGTTGTTGGTGGTAGAGTCCTTTTAATTTGAGAAAAAAGTGTAATATGTTTTTCTGTTTCCAGTTCATCATTTGTGTTTCTGACTTCAGATTTGATTTGCCAAGGAAGATTTGTGTATGTTGGATATGATTTTGCTATAGTTTGCACATACATTTGATAAAAGAAGTGAAGAATTACATAAATACTTACCAGCATATGAATGAAGCAGAAGAAAGAGTATATAGAATTTAAATGTGGGGATAAGAAACCAGGCTTTGTGTGCTCATACTCCCAGTAATCGCATTAGCACAGCTTGAATTTAGAAAGTGCTTTATGTAAAAATGTATAAAGGAACACCTTTGTAATGCACTCTCTAAGAACAAACCAAATGAAAGACTGTAGATAATTGTCATGGCATGCATTAGGTCAGGCTCTCCTCCCAAGCAGGGATTTAGTATCTCTTTTCCACCCAGAAACAATAAATACAATTCAGTGTTCTAACAGACATCCTTTTGCTTATGTAAGTGTTTTTCTTTGATTTTGTAGACTGTCACAGTTGATACTTCTGGACTGGGAAATGGATATTGGGTAGCCAATACTTGCTTTTTTCATAGTTTATATTATCTATGTACTTCCCCAAAGTAAATGTCCAAAGCATTTAAACACAAAGTTTTTGAAATTGAAAGTCTAAAGAAAAAAAACTCAACCCCAAACCCAAAGACATAACCAAAAAACCAAAACAGCAAAACTTAAAACTAACCAACTGCAATAATTCTTAAGTTTTAGCATTCTCATTTCTATTCCCACAGCTGAGGCACTAAGGTCACAGACCACAAAATTATTTGAATACCTTTGACAATACTTCCTTCTAAAAAAACAGAACCAGAAATGAAAGCATTATTAGTCTGAAACATTCACTCAAATATTGTTCCACAGGATCCAAATCCAAATATAAGTTTTTTATTTTTTACTCCAGCAGGTAAACCTTGTTGATGATGACAGCTTCTCCTGAAAGTGTAGTCTTTACAGTGGACATAGGTCAGTTTTTCTCTTCTCCAACTCATTTTCTTCTGACTTCCCTGCAGTTCTCACCCCGGTAACACATGGCCTGGGACAGGCCTCCAGGTCACCCATTCCACAGGGATATGAACTCCCTGTGTATGGTAATTTTTCATCATTCCAGAGTGTACTGTAGTCTAGGCTTCCCTGTTTACTTCCTGCGACCTTATACCTACTTTTAGCTGTAGATATATGTTTAAATCTTTCTTTGTGCCCTAATTTAATGCTCAGAATTACAGAAGAATGTAGGCTGGAAGGAATCTCTGAAGATAAATTGCTTTCTTCATACTAGGAACTACTCTACATTTGAGCACTCATCACAGCTTATCAACTCTTTTGTTTGGGCAGGAACAACTTGGAAAAGGGCAGTGAAAATTAAGAAACTATATGGCATAGGCAGATAAGAGGCGCTTCTATTGCCATACACTACCTGGTACCAGCTATGGACCTCAGCGTACGTCTTAGCTGGCAATTTTGGCAGTGTCAATGCCTGTCTTAGAGAAAATTGCTCTTCTGATCCACTGCTCCAGGTCCACTTCAGGTATCACAACAGGAGTGAGGTTGAGTAAAAAGGACAGGAGGTAACTTTACCATCAGAACCACAGATGTCAATTGCCCATCTCAGGTGTGAGAGTGTGTTGCAGGTTCTCACCCAGAGTAAAACACGTTCCATCTGTGATGTAAACTGATCTACTTCCCTTTTCATTGGAACACATTGCTGGAGAAGTCTGATACATTTTATTGAATTCATATGGGAAGAAATGAAAAGTCAAACCCAGTGGCTGTGCTTTGTTATTTAGGTACAAGAGTGCCAAAGTAAAGCCCAAAGCTCAAGTGCTCTCATACAATCAAATACAAGTAAGAGGGAATATCTAATTCTTTGCTCTTCTGAAATCATTATTCTGCATTTGATTAGAATCCAAGACACTGAGCTGCTGAGGAGGAATGTTGCCAGAGGTCAAGGAGGTGATCCTTCTGCTCTACTCAGTTGTGGTAAGGCCAAGTGTGGGGAACACTGTGTCTGGTTCTGGGCTTCACACTATAAAAGAGACAGATGGAAGTACTGGAGAAGACCCAAAGAAAGGCCACTAAGATGATGAAGGGGCTGGAACATCTCTCATATAATAAAAGGCTGAGAAAGCTGGGACTATTTAGTCTGGAGAAAAGAAGGCTCAGAGTGTATTACATCAATGTATATAAATAGCTCAAGGGAGAATGCAAAGAAGATGAAGACATGCTCTTTTCAGTGGTGCCTAGTGACAGCACCAGAGTCAATGGTCATGAACTGAAACACAGAGGGAACAGTCTGAGCATATGAAAACACATTTTTGTTGTGAGAGTGGCTGAGAACTGGCACAAGTTGCTTAGCAAGATTGTGGAATCTCCCTCCTCAGAGATATCAGAAGTCATCTAGCCACTGTGGGGAAAATTGGCCATGCTTGGAAAGTGAGGTTGGACCAGATGATCTCCAGAAGTCCTTGCCAACCTCAATCATTCTGCGATTCTGTGACAAAAGAATAAAACCTTTGCTGTATTTGAGAAAACACATATATTCTTCAAAACTCAGTGTTAGCTTACCAAATTGACTGCAGGCTCTTTCATTCTCTGTACTTCTTCCCATCAAACCCCTCATGTCTGCATGCAAGATGCATATTGATAATTTAGGCTTAAGTGTTAAATCACTGAAATTTTGTCAGCTCAAAATTTTGCTTCAGGACTCCTCATCTTTAACATCACAAAAGGTGAAAAACCCTTTTCTGAATTTGACAAACTAGTCTCACCACATACAGGAGAACCTCTCCTATAAAGGGACTCAGAGAGTTGGGCATGTTTAGAGTAGAGAAGAGAAGGCTCTGGGGAGACCTTAAAGCAGCCTTCCAGTACCTAAAGGGGGCTACAAGAAGGGAAAGAGGGACTTTTCATTAGGGCAAATGGTGGTAGGAAGAGAGGTAATGGTTTCAAACAGAACTAAGTGAGATTTAGATTATATATTCAGGACAAATTCTTTACTGTGAGGGTAGTGAAACATGGAACAGGTTGCCCAGATAGACTATGGATGTTCTATCCTTGGCTAGGAAGGATGGGGCTTTGAATAACCTGATCTAGTGGGAGGTGCCTCTGTTCATGCAGATGGTAAGATGAGAGGATCTTGAAGATCCCTTCCAACCCAAATCCTTCTATGATTCCATAAAACATTGAATAGAAAAGAATTCTACAAATAAGGAAATATTTATAATGAACTTGATGAGATTGAGTTTTATAAGATTAAAACAATACTTTTAGGAAGGTGAGGTTCATTTTAGCAATCCTCTTCCCAACTAAATCAAATGATGAAACAGTGAAATCTCAAAAACAGTACTGACTTCAGATTGGATTTATAGACATGACTGAAAACAGTTTAAATTAGCTGATAACTCAAGAAAATCAGAAGAAATTATATGAGATAAGTGAGAGGCATCTAACACCAAAATATACCAAAATCAGCTATTGTCACCAGTGCCTCGTTAGCATACACTGTGTTGTTAATGTCAAATCACTGTGCACAAAGTATGACCTACCCAAGAAAAAATATTTTGGAGGAGTCCATATAATTATGTGATCTGTCCCTTGGATATTAGCAATTTCATTTTTAAAAGTATTTTTGACAGAAATATTTTCAAGTTTTTTAAAATATAAAGAACAGGAGGTAATGATCGTCTTCATATTATGTCAAATTCCTATTACCCTTTTTTAGAGTAACTGGCACAATTATTCCAAATTCCCTGTAGACAACCACATAAAGACGTCCTTTGCAAGTTGTTTAATAGTTCCAGCTGTGAACAGTTGTTCCAATGCCTCTCAAAAAGTATCTAAAGCCAGTCACTGGGCTGTTCTATAATTCAAACTTTTGCACTTGCTTGTTGGTTAGTTTGCTCATCTTGCCCCTTAATATATTTTGCCTTCTACATTTTCACCTTTACAATAAAACTGATATAGTCAATCATCTGTTATCAGGATTTTAGACATCTTTTAAAATAATTTTAAATAAAAATGTATTTTACACCTAATTTTTTTTGTTAGCCTTCACTTTTCTGTTATGGATAAAGAAAATAAGCAATTCCTCTCTAATTTTTAGACCTAAGTTAAGACAAGGTTTTGGAGCTTCATTTTACTCTCCCTCAAACAATTCTGATATTAGATTAAGATTCTAAACTATTTTGCATGATGTAAATCATCCTAACTCTTTTTTTTGTTTTATTGGAAGAATGAGATGCACCATTTTTTTACAAATGAAGTTGCTAGCTTTTTAATGCTTTCTGTGAAATAGAATTTTCTTTTGGCTGAAGCGAGGAGAAAATTCAACATATATTTCTTTGTGTTACAAACACAATGGAATCGTTATGTCCTCAGCATAAAAAAATGGATTGTGGTGCAAAAAGTGTGGCAACTGGTAAACTGGTATAAAACAGTTATGAGCAAAATGTTCCAAATTTCCTACCTTTCTCTTCTTACTGGAAGAGTAACCCAACTTCTTAAAGAACTGATACTTATAAAAAGAATGGTTGTGGTGAAAAAGGCCTCTAATTTTGCATACCAGTTTGAACAACAGTTGTTTCAACCAGCCTCATTAAAAAATAATCTCTGAAAATAGGAAAAAAAAACACTGATGGAAAGATATAAATTAACGGCTTTTAAGCTGCTGTTGTGTAAGTTTATATTGTCAGTAGTGCCAAAATAGCCCAGGTGAAATTAGAGATGCACTGTATTGAAAAAATAATAACAAGAAAATAAAAATATTTTTTAAAATTCCTACTAAAAATATATATGTACTCACTCTTGTTAATGCAAAACTAATTCTAATTCCAAAACACAAGCAATGATTATGCTGATTTCTTAAATGAGCTGAAACAAAATATTAACACACACAGTGCATCATCAAAATTTTAACAAATGGTAAGTCAGAGAAAACTAATTCCCTACAGTATCTTAGAGAGGTTTCCTTTTTTTTTTTTTTAACTGCATCTTTAGTGGTGACATTATTTTCTATATGACTTTTTAGAAAAATTAAAAAATAATTATCAGGTGTGATGTGTATTACATGTGACTCCCAGTAAATTGAAGAATGATACGTTTATCTTTTTCATTTCGTGTTAACCATATATTTTGAACCTGTGATCATTGCAGGGAAATGTGATTTTTTTTTCCCAATGATGTTTTGTGAACTGTAGAACTGTGGCATTTTATTGGTTATATGTAATCTCTTTGGAATGTCTTTGTTTTGAAGCTATTTCAGCTTGACTTAGTTTTTAAATCCAAGATAAAAGCCTAGTTTCTTGAGGTAGCTATATCTATTCATTGAATTGATGCCAGAGATGTTAGTTCCAGATGCATTTCTTTACTTTAACTAGTTTTATTAGGCTATGATACTTTGTCCAAGTGATATGGTAAAAAAGCTGGTGGTATCCAACAGTGTCTGGGTTAAAATAGAGCAAAAGCTCACAAAATGTTCTGCAATTTCTTTGACAACTCAGTCCTAGAAATACACATAAAACTACGTGAGCATCAGAAAAAATATTACATGCAGACAAAAAAAAAGTCTTTCTACTCTTATTCCTTTCCTAATTAGTTTCAGTCCCAAGGCAACCAATTAATTATATCCTTTGAAAATGAACTTTTCCCCTCCTAAATTCATTCAATCCCTTCCTTTCCTCAGTCTTCAGGTTCTGCATTTTCCATTTCAAATTTGAAATCACTTGTAAATACTAAAATAAAATGTTTCCTTTATATGTAAAATATAAAATATTATGTAAAAATAAAATATTTCCTTATATTTTTAATGCTCTGCTGTTAATTTCAAAAGTTTTAAAACAAATGAAAAAGTCTTTATTTTTCCTTCAGTGATTATTCTATCTTTTGAAATAAGTGTAGATATCCTGAGTAACCAGGATACCTTAAAATTGCACAATGAAAGAATGCTCTGCAAAGGCTTACTAGAAGGAAGGACAGCAAGGGGTGAGAAGGAAAGAGAGTGAATGAAGCAGATCATATTGCTGTAAGCAGCCTTTGTGAAATCAGGGTTGCTGGGTTTTTTGTCTCCTCACCCACCTTATAATCATACATATATGAAAAGTGACACAGAAGCTTTCACATCCAGGATTTAAATAACTTGTTTGAGATCAGAGACTGCTGCCTTTCAGTATTTACACACAGCTCTTTAACCTGCTTTGTTAAGAAAAGCAAGAGTAATTTTTCCAAAAAGACAGTACATGCTTGAAATATATTTCAGATTGCCAACAGAATCTGTCAGTTTGCAGAGGCACTGATTGCATACATAGAGGAGTGTTATATTCTGCCAAATAATCCCAAATTTATACGGGTGATTTTTCAATATAAAAAACCACTATTTTTCCCCTTGAGATAGTGTCATCAAATACCATCTGTGCTGGCTGCAATTTTAGTCATAAATCCTTGTTGTATTTATCAGAGATTCATTTTTTTAAAATAGCTAATTTTCATCTCAGATTCAGACGCACTAATTTCTTTGCTTCTTTCTTGCTGAGCAGTCTGATATAACAGTCTATCACTGAAAGGGTTTGGCATTTGCCCAAAACAAAATTGGCTCATCTCCTTGCATGGAATTAGTTTCCTTAATAGGTCTAGAACTTGGAATTATTAAA
The DNA here is from genome assembly GCA_020086605.1 of Lanius collurio. Lineage (NCBI taxonomy): Eukaryota > Metazoa > Chordata > Aves > Passeriformes > Laniidae > Lanius > Lanius collurio. Next base: position 39,701,503 of record JACBWW010000005.1, read on the forward strand.
TACCATAAAAAATATTCTCTTCATGTAACAGAAATTATTAAAACGCCTGTGGGAGGTAACATGACAATGTTCACAATGAAATTAGTATTAAAACTAATAAAACTCTGAGGAAAAAATCATCATTCAGGTAGAAAATAAATCAAGACATAGATACATGAGAATGGAAGAAACATGGCAACAATATTAAGTTTGAGCATAATCTGGGGACTTTTTTTGGCTTTCTGTTGAAGGTGCTACATCAGATTGGTAGAGTCTGGATGACAGAAAATACATATGGGTTGATTGTCATTTAGAGTATTTGTCACGTGTGACAAATTTCATACATAATTTTGCATAACTGAAGTACTTAGAGACCCCTCAGGAAAAACTAGTACATCATGAATATAAACAGTAAAAATCATTTTTTCCCAAAATATTTTACAACATAACAAAGGAAGTGTACATTCAAAACTCACTTATTTAACCCATATTTCATCAATTAATCTGTGAGAATTATGTGAGAGACATTGTGGGAAGACTTGCTGAAGTCAGCTTCAAAACCACTGCACCTTCCCCCTCTGATGAGCTAGCTACTTCATAGAATCTGTATTGGGTTGGCATGGCCGGGTTTTTGGGATCGAGGGGGCCTACTGGGGTGGCTTCTGGGAGAAGCTGCTGGAAGCTTCCTCCATGTCTGGCAGAGACAATCCCTGGTGGGTCCAAAGATGGACGTGCTGCTGGTCAAGGCTGGGCCAATTAGTGATGGTGCTAACGTATTTAAGAAGAAAGAAAAGGAAAAGTTATTTCACAGTGGTAACTGTGGCCAAAGAAGAGCAGGGTGAGAACTTGTGAGTGGAACACCTATGCACACACCAAGGTCAGTGGAGAAGGAGGAGGAGGAGGAGGTGCCCCAGGCACTGGAGATGGGATTCCTCTGCAGCCCATGGTGAAGACCATGGTGAAGCAGCTGTGACCCTACAGCCCATGGAAATCCATGGGGATGCAGAGACCCACCTGCAGCCCATGGAGGAGCCGCGTGCCAGGGCAGATTGATGTCTGAGAGAAGGATCTGACCCCCACAGTAGGCCCATGGAGAGAGGACGCCCCTCTGGAGCAGCCCGTCCTTGGAGGGCTGCACCCCATGGAAGAGTGACCCACTTTGCAGCAGTTTGAGGGGTGCTGTTGCCCATGGGATGGACTCATGTTGCAGCAGTTTGCAGGGCACTGTTCTCATGTTGGAGAAGTTCACAGAGAACTGTCTCCTGTGGGAGAGACCCCACGATGCTGCAGGGGAATGACTCCTCTCCCTCAGCACTGGGGAAGCCATGGATGATGCACTGACCATAAGTCCCATTCCTTGTCTCCTTGTGGTGCTGGGTAGGAAGTAGAGCTGGGATGCTATAGTTTGGAGTAGGTGATCCTTGAAAATCAGACAGCTTTCCAGGATCATCTCCCATGGGATTATTGGAAGTAGAGTCCTGAATGGGGCAAGTTATGCTCCCCTTAAATCCAAGGCTGTGATCCTTCCTTTTACTATTTTTGCCCCTGAAATCCGCTATCTCATAGTCACTGCAGCCAAGACTGCTCCCAGTTTTCATATCTAAGGCCAGTTCTTCCTTGTTTGTAAGTATCAGGTCCAGCAGAGCATTTTGTAATTTTTGCTCCTTGGTCACCCAGCTCAGGAAGTTATCAGCAGCTCTCCTGGAGCATAAAACTGATTCAATCTTTTTTCTGAATGGATTTTGTCTTGTAGTCGATTTTGAGAAGCAATGAAATTTCATTTGACTTCAACATTTATGACTGTGGATTCTCAGAGACGGGATTCAATTCAAGATAAGGATAGCAAGTGAGGATTTCTGCCTGTACTTTAGGTATCTAACTTGAGAATAAGAGTATTGTTTTTCATGTATAATTTAATTAAAGGATTATGTTTCCTTGGGCTATGACAATCCATTTAGAATATATGAAGATTTCCATATGTAAGCATCTACATCTAGACATCCTAATTTCAAACTCATGTCAGACAAAGTATGAACTCCCACTGTATCTGATTCCTCAATTGACATAACACAGGATCTTAGTTTATATTTTAGATCTTCTGTTGAATACAGCTGGGAAAAAAACCCCAAAATTGAAAACAAACCCACAACAAACCCAAGAAACAATTACGTTAAAATGTAATGAAAGAAAGAGATCTAAAAACCTTTGCATTAGAAAACCAGCTTAATGATTTTATGAAATAAGTTTATTCCTTAAGTAAACTATTTGTGTTAAAATCTGATAGGAAAGAATGAAGATAATTCTGATTAAGCAATAAAATAAAATAAAAATGTGACAAAAGAAAAAATACGGAAAACCTAAATAATTTTTAATGTGCAAATCATGCACAGAAAAGTATGACAGCACTTCCGTAGATGTAGCAGAAAAACTGGGAAAAGTAAAGATCATAAGAGTCATGAAAAATGATGTACAAGAAGTGTTTGAGGTGATCTAATTGCAGAATTCCAGTGCCTAAAGGGAGCCTGTAAGAAAACTGAAGAGGGACTTTTTGCAAGAGTAAATAAGGAGTCTGGATCCATGTGAAAATACTGTAAGATCGGAATACAGCACAAGTTTGACAAAATGCAGAACAAGCAGTGAAAAACGGTACACTGAAAATCAAGAACTGTGAAAAAAAGAATAAATTATTCATTACCAACATCACACAGTATAGCAAAAGTTGCTATATTTTTTTCCTCGTTACTGCACATTATTTGAACTTTTTGAAAGCCAGACTCCAAATCAGACAGCTGTTCATAACATGTGGAGAGGGAACAAGTGATTCCAAGAGGGATCTCATGAAAACTCTTGATGCTCCTTTCTGAAGTAATGAACACTTCATTGCAGAGGAAAAAACATTACCTCATTGCATGAGCAGCAAATAGACAGGTACATATCATCAATTTCACTGTCCTGGCAAATTGAAAAGTCTTGAAGACACATGAAGGAAAGTCCTTATTACATTAAAGGGTATGTGTTGATGGGTGAGTTTATGCAGATTTGTTGCATCTACATGCAGACTGTGCTTCAGATTCTTAAACAACAAACAAAAATGTTGTTAATTTGGATAGTTTACAGTGTAAGTTAGTTTTCCTTTCATGAGAGGCTGAGGAGAGCAGAGAAATTGTGACTAAATATATGGTCTATTTCCTTCCCTATCATAATCCCTTTTTTTCTGTCTCATTATGCTGCATTATCTTTATTTTGGATCCTTTGTGTGCATTTATTATGATAAATCCTCTGTCATTTTGCTCAACTATTAGTCGATTTAACCATCAATCTATGCAGTCATTTTTCAGATTAAAGCTGTATTTTAACCTACATTTCAGATTTATTGGAACAGAAACATTTTAGTATGAATTATGTCTAAATAATATATATATAGATATTGTATGCACATAAAATCTGCTGTCATTTCAGAATCAAGGTGGAAGATAGTTTTGAGAGATAATTGTTGCTATTTATGGGAAATGAGTTCTCATTAAAAATAAAGGTTAAATGAAGAAGTTAGTTCTTTCCCCGGAATGAAATTTACATTTTCTTGTAAAGTGACAGCTTTCAATAGCAATAAAATCTAAATTCAAATTTGCTATATAATAGACCTCCTTCCTTATTAAACTTTTTTTAGACTTAATAAAACAAACTTCTTAAAGTTTATTTCTGTTCATGCTTGGCTTCCTTCCTAAACCAAATGTTTCTGGAATCTTAGAAGAAAATCCCTTCAAAGAAAGCCCCTTTAGCCACTTTATAATTATAAGATTATGAAATATATATTCTCATATAAATGCTAAATTCTGAATACCAATTTCTTGGTGGAGTAGATCACTGAAACCCAAACTTTTCTCTTCCAGAAAGGATATAAAAATAGTCCAAGGGTGAAAATAAAATAACCTGAAGGCCCCACAAACATGTGAAAAAGGTAAAGAGAGGATCTTTCCCCAGTAAATATGTCCTAAATTATTTTTTCCTTCAGCTCAGACCTTGAGGTAAAAAAATTATGATGGTCAGATAGTTTAATAAGGAAAAGGATTAAAATAGAAGTTGCAATGAGTCCAAATGATTTTGTGACAGTACCACTGCTGAAAAAACTTTTCTGCTCCTCAGTGGCAGAGCAAATTAAAATCTACTTGCCAGAGAATGGTAGCTCTGCAGAATGACAGCCTAGACATTAAACAAAATAAAACCAAAAAATTTCTAGGTAAAATTTAGTATCAATAAAGTTGCTAACTTTAAATTGGATTATTCTTGAAAGAAATATCACATGAAGTCTTGGTTAGAGATATGCAGAAGGAAGGACTTTTATGTCTATTATTTTGGCAAATGCTAAAAGAGAAGTTTCTGGTCTAATGGATTTTCTGGTTTAAATATAATTATCAGCTGATGTTATATTTGCGACACTTTTTTTGGATGATAATTTCAAATTGTGTGTTCTGAATCAAACTGAGCTCAAATTTGCAGAGACAGTAGCTGAGGAGATAATCTTCATGCAGCTCCAAATATCAACTTCTATATTGAAAATTCTTGATACATGGAATATAGAAGCTCTTTAAAGAACTGTAATGTGGTAAGAAATAACCATTGATGAAAAGGTGCTCTGGTAAAATACATTCTTTTGCTAACGGTCTTGCTTTAAAATTGTGAGGAGAACTACAAATATAAGCACTGCATTAAAAACCTTGAAGAAACTTCATGATTTAACTTTTCAGTTTTCCATTCTTTAGGTATTAAAGGAGTACTTGTTTTTCATTGTGTGGCACCTATAAATTTTACTTTTCTGTATCTACTTAACTCTTGATGAAAAGTTCTGTTTGGATGTTTCTAGACTGTTTTATTTACATTTTTAAAAAATAGAAAAAATAAAATGGATAGAAAAAAAAAAAACCACATGGATAATGGCTTACAAATTGGTGGCAGCAGGTTGTTTAACATAATTGTGCAAAAGTAACTGAGGCAAGAAAGAATAAAACTCTCCAAACTACAGAAAAGCCAGTGTGAGAACTACCTAGAGAGCAAATCTTCTAAACCCAGCAATTCATTCTCTGCTATCTTTCTCACTGCAAGTGTTGCCTTCAAAACAATGCTACCCAAGAGAGATACAATTGCTGTTTTAATTACAACTCACAAAAGAGAAAGCAACAGATGTATAAACATATTTTAAGTATTTATTAAATATCTGCTGAATTGTTATAGTCCTGTTGGCTCATTAGTAAAATCTCCATGGATTAACTACTGATTCCCAACACCTTCATCTACAAAGAAGTAAGGAAGATTTGCATCCTCACCTTATGTACACTCATTATAATTTCTTTTATACATTGCTAATTATAAGACCTTATATTTCTTTCCTCTTTTCTTCTTGGTGAGGTCTCATAGAATTGCTGACTATAAATGATCCATAAAAGGGTCCACTGAATAAATATACCAAACTATTAAGTCCTTTTTCAAACTGATCAAGGTTAAGATTCATCAACTAACAAACAAAGCAAAAACAAAGGAAAAGTGGGGTGAGGGGGCAGGGAAAAAAAGCCTCAGTTCTTGGAAAATTAACACTGTGAGGATTTTTCCTTATACTGCCAAGGATAATTTTGATCCCACACCACAGAGGTTTAGAATTTCCTGGAAGAATTTTCTTCTTTTATATTATATCTCTGAATATAATTCAAGACTGACAAACACTTAGATTTCTTAATATGCATAATCAGGAATAACGGCTGTACATTTTGCATAATAATATGTGAACTTTTCAGAGGACACATTGCAAATTCCACTTTCTGGACCCATGAGAGTTTGTATTAAAAGTGTATGGCCCTCAGAAGTGGATTAGAGAGGTTTTTCCCATTTATTTTCTCCACCATTCCACAGGATTACCTAAGGTAAAAAAGATATTAATCCGTATTATTATAATGTCTCCCTGTGCTTGATATCAAATTAGTAGCTTCATCCCTTAGCTTCCACCCAAATTTCACAACTATCCAATATTCCTTCTGTTTTCCTCTGCTATTCAAGATTCCATTCCATAGGTTAGCAGTACTTGAACTATAATGCATGGACATGTCTATCTTGAAGAATATCCTAAGCAGGAATGACTGAGATAGATTAAACAAAGAAGGATATTCATTGTATTAAGCAGCTATTAATTACACCAGGATTCTTTTGCATTTCAATTTTTCATTTATCAGATAAAAGTTTCATGTTAAGTAAACATACTGGGAATGAGTCATTTTCCTAAATATAAGAATTCAGTTTAATTTAAGTGCTCTGGTCTTCATCTGCTGCTGAAGACTGAAAATATCTCTTGGTCATCTGAGTTCAATGGGGATGCCTATGATATGCAAGAATATTTCAAATGGTACCTGTTAGATTTATCCAAATAAAAGAAACAATTCTCAATGGTGGGATCACTTTCGAGATTAGCATTACTACACTTAAGGTTTTACATGTAGATATTTACATGTGTTTGGGAGTCTAGACTTCACTGGAGATCCAATCTGTACAGATGCTGTAAAGAGAAATACAGATGGCCAGCCTCCAGTTTTCTGCTTAAGGGTGAGTGGGAACATCCTTTACTGTTGGAACCCTGGGCTTAGAGAATTTAGGTTTCTGGCATATAATAATATATATGTGTAACAATATGGAGGTGTGCATTTGTTCTTCATCTTTTCTCCTTCTTCACAAATCTGTCTGTTCTGACATAGGGTCAAAAACTGCAGATAGTGAACAGATAGTTATTGGACCATAAATAAAAACATACTACTTAGCATTTTATAATTGGGTGATTTGGACCTTAAAAGGACTTGAAAGTTAGAACTCAGGGCTGTTTTCCACCTTGTTAACTTGGAGGCACACTCTGTGCAGCTGCATTACAGATAAGATGTAATAAACAACTAAGTCCGAAGAACAACCTAGCGTTGTCTGCCTTTTAATCCAAACTCTGAGTAAAAGAACTCGCAATTCAGAGGCAAAACAAAATGAAAATAGAGGAAATTAACACTTCATTATAAAGACTCTGCCAACCAATTTTCATTTTTTTTCTATTTTTATTGAAGATTTAGACACTTTTTTTATAAGCAGATACACAAGTTTCGGGGGTTTTTTTTGAAGACAATTAACAGCAAAAATGACATTTATAAAGCTTATGGGAAAAATATCAAGGTTTTTACATTTCTGGAAAATGAAGGAATTGTCAGAAGACAACATGTAGAGGAACTTGTGATTGGTCATATAAACAGTGTTTTATTGAAATCATGATTTTCAAAACAAAGTGGAGCTATGAATTACAATTCCCAGGCTCATCAATTAAGCTATTTTGCTGATCTCATTCAAGGATGGAGAGATATAGAATGTAGTATTTTTTTATGAAAAATATTCTTTTCATGGTAACTGGGTATTTCTGTCCTTCATTGCTTGCCTGAGTTCCTTCTTGAGGACTTTCCTGAGGGCTCCATGAAACTTTCAACAGGAGATTAAAAGTTAATGACTGAGGCTGTTATACCTTCCACCTTTCAGTATGCTTATACTGAGCATACAGTGGGCTGAAAACTGCTGCAGATTTGAATTGATTCAGGAGTGATCAGACTAGTTTTATCTTAGATGTAATAACAATGTCTAGTAAATGATAATGTAGGTGTTTTGGTTTAAACCCAGCCAGCAACCCAGCACCACACAGCCACTTGCTCTATCCCTCACCAGTAGGATCAGGGAGAGAATTGGAGTGCTAAAAGCTGGAAAAACATGTGGATTGAGATAAAGACACTTAAGTAGGGAAGGCAAAAGCCACAAACAAAAGGTGAGAAAACCAAGGAATTAATTAAGCTTCCCATGGACAGGCAGGTGTTCAGGCATCCCCAGGAAAGCAGGGCCCCATTCCATGTAACAGGGACTTGGAAGACAAACATCTTCACTCCAAATCGTCTCCTCTCCCTCCTTCTTCTCCCAGCTTTACATATTGAGCATGATGCCATATGGTCTGAAATATCTCTTTGCTCACTTGGGGTCACCTGTCCAGACTGTGTCTCCTCCCAACCTCGCCTGCATCCCCAACTTCCTCACAAATATGGCCACATGAAAGGCAAAAAAGGCCTTGGCTCTGTGTAAGCCCTGCTCAGCAATAACAAAAACATCTCTATGTTATCAACCCTGTTTTCAGCACAATTCCAAAGCTCAGCCCCATACCAGCTACTGTGAAGAAAGTTGACTTCACCCCAGAGAAAATCATCACAGTAGGACAAGTAAAAGTCTGAGACTTTATTCAATATCATGTCTGCCACCTCTTTTTTTCCCTTTGTCTTTCTTCCAAAATGCATGAATTACACTGGGTCTATTTCCAACAGATTTTACTCTCTTACAAAATACTTTTAGTCAGACCTCTAATTTTTGCTTCTTCCCAAAAGAAGTACTTTCTTTCTTTCAATCAAAGAAGTTTTGATGACATAACACCAAGTAAATAAAAAACATATTTAAGTATTTTTTTTCTGTATATTCCTGGACAAATGTAGTTGTAAAAAATCTCATCTCATCCAAATATTCTTCATGATTGCAAACTACTTTAATACCATGATTGATTTTATTTGCATAAAGGGCAATGTCAAAATTGGTAGGCAGTCCTGGTATTAAAATCCAGGATTAGTCTTCCTGCTTAAAAAAAAAAAAAAAGGAGAGGAAAATATTTATTTATGGAAAATAATAACAGTAAACTATAATGTGAGACAACATTACTGAATTTGATCAAAAGGTCACTTTTAAAGATCCACTGTTTCTTTTCAAAAGATGTGCTCCATAAGAAAGCGTCTCTGTAAAAGTTTGAGGAATAACTATAGGTACTTTTGTCATGATAGGTTAAAAATCTATTTGCTAGTCACAGTTGTTAAGTTTGCTTTACTTTTGATGGCAGCACAGAATGATGACATAGGAAAGCAACTGAAATTTGGACTATTGAAGTGGAGAAATATGAGAGATTGTAAAAAAGAAATTTACAGTCAACATATTAAAAGAAAATATGGTATAAGTATCAAAGACAAGAACCTGAGTCAGTCTCCATTGAATTCTAAGTCAGGCCTCCACTGACCAGAACTCAGCCATTCCAAAGAGAAAGGGTAAGTGGATTCTGACTTGTAAAGAAATGTGTATTGAATGAAAAAATGATTAATTGCACAGAAAAGGTAATAAAGAACTCCAGAAACCAGCATGAATCTACTTGGGTAGCTGAATGAAAGATACGGGAAAGTGTTGTAATGGGGAATCCTTACAAGTATAAGACAGCGATGACCGTTGGAAGGAAAGATGAAGCGGTATTTTTATAGATGTTCAGAGATGATTTATTCCTCCAGCCACATGGCTGGAGCTCCCAGGCAGACCCCAGTCATGGGACCCTGCTCTCTTCCTGGGCCCTGGGCACCCAAACCACCCAGGTATGGGGCACATGGGATATGGGGACAGGGACAGACCCGTACCCTGTAGGGTCCCTCCCCCCAGGACCCTGGAGGGAGAGGTACCTCAACAATTCACCCTTTCTTTTTAAATGAAGAACATTGGAAACAGCTGGATATACATAACAAAACAATTTCAAAAGAAAAGAAACCACTGTCTTGAGTCCCCAAATGTCCAAACAGATTTTCTTTGGAGTATCAGAAGGGAGACAGGACTTGAGCATGCTTCAGATGGAAACTGAGTCAGGAGAGGGTTTTTCCTTTTGTACCTGTTGGAATCTTAGAAAATGACAGTTAATTTCTTCCCTCCCTCCTTTTCATCCCCCCATCAACATTGCAAAGGGATTAATGGTAAATGGAAAAGCCTGGTTTTGTGAGGGGAACCAGAAAGGGAAATTTGGGCTGGGCATATATGGGGGATAAAGGGGTGTGAGATAAAAAGGGAAGATGGGATAGGGGAAAGGATAGGGATTATGGGGATATTGTCTAGCATATCTACTACCTTTCACAGGAATACCCCCAGGGCCTGTAACATATGCGGCCTGTGGGCCCCTCCTTCCTTGCACAATTTTAAACTCCATCCTTTCTCTTTCTAAGCTTGGAACATTACTTTTGGGGTTATTTTTCACAATAGCAGATTTAAGGACAAAAATACTTACTCCTGTATCACATCTCAATATGAAACCATAATTTATCTTTACATTATACCATTTTACAGTTCCAAAAACCTTAGTTGTGATAAACTTCTTTTTCTGCTTTGTCTTGTTCTTGCTTTCACTTTTGCTTGCTCTTGCGCTGGAGCTGCCGCAGCTGGGACCGCCAGGACCAGGGACACCAGCGCATTCCTGCCACGGGGTTTCGACTCCTCAGGTTCTCATTTGGGGCCACGCAGGTCCAGTCTGGCCGTGCTGCTGCACGCCGCCACTGCCGGCTGCTCCGCCGTTGGCCCTCTCTGCACGGCTGCTTGGCGCTGTGCTCGCTTCTCCTCTGGAGCTCTGCGCAGCTGCTCCACACTTTCCAGGCTTTGGTGCAGCTTGCACGGCCGTGCCCTGTGAGGTGTTCTGTTCCAGCACGTGTGCACAGCTTTGTACTACTGGGGCTGCCACCGCTGCTGCTGCTGTCGGCTGTGTTGCTGCTGGGCACTAGCATGGTTCCCTTCTTGCCCCCATGCTGCTCCGGCTCTGCTCAGCGTGGCTCACTGCAGTCGCCATAGCGACTGCCGCTATCACTGCTGCCTTTCTCAGTGCGAGGCTCAGGCTTGGACCCCCGCTCACCACACAGTGTGGGGCAGCCACTGCCGGGTCACACCTCGGTCGCCGCTGCTCTTGCCGCTGCCCTCACTGCTTGCTCTGCTGCTCGTGTCTCTGCTCTCACTGCTCGCGCTTTGTGTTTCTCAGCAGCTAGTTCTACCAGCTCTCCTTCTTTATTCACTGTAAGAATACTTCAGAGACCCCTAGGAATGCACTCTCACATCCAGCATTTTCATCGTCACTCTCTCACCTGCTGTCACTTGGGAGTGCACTCCGATACAGGGATGGGGTCTGCTCTATGGCTGGTGTTTTTAGGGGGGCTGGGTGCCTCCACCGCAGGCACCTCAGCTGCAGGTACCTCTGTGTTACTGGGACCGAGTATTTGTTTTATGAGAGCATCTTCAATTGCAAAAGATGCTAGGATCAATTCTACTACCGTTCCACTTCTTGACTGAATTATCAACTCATTGATTTCTTTCCAAAAATTGTTCCCTCTAGTCACAGGAAAACCAACATCAAAATTAAGTCTCAAGTGATATAAAGGAAATTTTTGAAAAGCCAGTCCAAAAAGTGTTCTAAATGTCCTGAGTCCAGTTTTGCATTTTGTTTCACTAGTATTTCTTTCGCTTCCAAGTACATTTTTCTCTGCGGCTCAGATAGCCACAACTCCTCTGATTTCTCCATCTGGTCAGAAAGTACAGCCAAAACCAAGTCAATAAGAAAGTTCAGTTACTCACAATTCACATCAGTGTACTCCGGACCTTTAGAAATCATTTTCAGGGATCGAATGTCTGAATATCTCCACCATTTGTTGTAATGAGGGAATCGTTACAACAAGTATAAGACAGCGATGACTGTTGGAAGGAAAGATGAAGCGATATTTTTAAAGATGTTAAGAGATGTTTTATTCCTCCACCATGGCTGGAGTTCCCAGGCAGACTCCAGTCATGGGACCCTGCTCTCTCCCCAGGCACCCAAACTACCCCATCAGGAACAGGTATGGGGCACACGTGACATGGGAGCAGGGACAGGGACAGACCCGTACCCTGCAGGGTCCCTCCCCCTGGGACTTCAGGGGAGAGGCACCTCCACAGGAAAGGACTTCAGAATTCCTACACTTGTATTAAATTCTGTTTTCTCTCTGTATGGCACATTTAACTACAGATATCATAAGACCATAGAGCTCATTAAATAACCAATTTCAATCTCCTCCTTATTTTTCTTTTTCTCTCCTCAAGATATATGGAAAAAAGAATCCAAATATATAAAAAGGTTTAAGCTTTCCTTTTTCTTCAGGGAGAAAGTCTCTGACAGTATGTATCTCATTCAGTTAGATGGGAACAGGTCAGCACTAGAACAGCACGATATCTAGCATACCTGACTCCTGTGCCCATGAAAGGTTCTGCCTCGTGAGACTGGTCACTTCAGTTAATCTTGGCACTGATATTTACAGAACAATAATTAGACCAAACTTTGGATTATTTCATCCCAAAGAAAATTAAACAATATAATAAATCTGTGACTCTTCTATTGAAATCTCCTTTACCTCTGAAGTAGCCATCTTATACTGATATTCTGATAACTAACTCCGTTGTGATTTGACATTAATATGCTTACTTCCCTTTATAACTCAATGTCATCTCCTATGAGCAATTAAAAAAAGGAAAAGAAAAAAGAAAAAGATCTCCAGACATTGATTGTTCCAATTGGTCTTTCCTTCTTTCCTCCAGATATAAGATCGTCTGAAATGCCGTGAACTTCTCTGTGGGTGAAATGTCACTGTGTGACAACACAGAACTGTAGAACCAAGGGAAAATGGTTTCCAAATGCCTAAACATTCAGGTGAGATGGATTCATGAAAGCTTGTATGAGATATGACAAGTTTGTTGTATGAGAAGTAGAGATGAGTGATTCTTTGCTGATGAGGGGAACAGCCTTTTCAAAAAAAGCTTCATAGAGCATGAAACCTTTTTCATAAAGGCTTCAGAGGCATACACAGGATTTAACGTCCAGTGAAATTTTCTTCTTCCTTACTCAATGTTTGTTGTTTCCCACTGGGGTTGATTGGAATCCAATTCACAACTCATCTGAAAAACAGCTTTTTCTCCTTTTTTTCTTATTTTTTCATACTATAGTACTTGTGCTGCTTCCCACTAAAGCTGGTGATGGCAACAAGATAAAATTAAAAGAATAGAGAGAATTTTATAAAAAACACCAAACTGAATTTGTGAATAGCTGAGGCAATCAACTTTGATAATTTTCGTTTAGTTTACGATCATGGTCATTCACTTGCCAATCACATCTGTTTTCTGGACAGAAATTTAGTACTCTCCACACAGCCAGGGGTCAGGTTTTAGTCAGTCATCACCTTTTCTGCAAATCAATACCACATCTGATAGTGACACACTGCTAATTTATTGTGTTTGTAGAATTTTGTATAGGAATTACTTGTTCCATTTCTTACAATAGAGTTTCACTGCTAATCTTTCATTCTACAGCTTGCCTAGGTTTGATAGTTTTGGTATATGGAAACTGAGAATTATGTATCTAATGCAGGAAGAAAAAGGGGAAGAAAAAGACAAAAAAGAAAAGAAAGGAGGCAGCCTTGTTATTTCTGTTACATTTCATTTTGGTTTAGGGTGTGTAAGAGGCAACACTGGAAACGTTGAAAGGAGACAAAGGAAGTACAATCATTTCAATATAGGTCATATTTTATTAGAAAACAGTACTTTAGATTATTTGAGCTGTGACAGGTAAATAGAGGAGTAATGATATTTTTTGCGTATCCACTCATGTTTTAGATATCTGCAAGGATGGAGATTCTGCAATATCTCAGGGCAACCTATTCCAGCGATTGATCACAATTACAGTGTTGGGGTTTTTTTGCCCTTATGTTTAAGCAGAATTTCCTGTATTTTGGATTGTGCCCTTTTCATTCTATTTTCCTACATCACCACTGACATGAATCTGACATGAGTTCCTCTATGTTCTTTATTTCTCCCATCAATTATTTATCCACACTGTGAAAAGGTCCCTGTGCCTCTTCTTCAGGCTGAACACATACAGCACTCTGAGCTTTGTCATGTGCTCTAGTCCTTTAATCATCTTTTTGGTTGTTGATTGAATAGCTCCAATGAATATATATATATATATATTTTTTTTTTTTTTTTTTTGCTCTGGAGGGCCCAGAAATGGAAACAGCATCCAGATGTGTCACACCAGTGGTAAGCAGAGGGGAAAGATCACCTTTTTTTTTTGGTCTGCCAATCAGCACTCTGCATAATGTAACTCAGGAGGCAGCTTTCCAGCTGATCAGTCCACAGTTAGTACTGCAGCATTTTGTATTTTGTTTTGCAGATCTTTACAGTGTTCTTGTGTTCTTACTTATCCATTTCCTCAGCTTGTAGAAGTCTGTCTGAATGGGTCCTGAGCAGTCTTCTAGGGTACAAACCACTCCTCTTGTTGTCTTTGGTGTTCTAGATTTCTATGAATTAGTACAATGTGACTGCAATACAGGATTTTTAAAAGAGTAAAAAAATTTAATTGAAATTGTGGGGACCTTATATAATTTCATGATTATTTTAAATATATTACTAAGTACTTTCTTTCTACAAATAACAAATAAACAACCATTAAATTATTTAATCAAATAGTTGACAGATGACTAAATTTAGACAGAGCACTGGTTTATTTCTATACTTGTTTAAACATCAAATACCTTTATTTCACCTTAGCAATCAAATAATCATATGTTATTTAAAGAGAATAATAGGATTCAGGAGACATATTCCCCTCTGTAGAGAATGATATAATAGTTATAAGGATTGAAATGTAAGTCTTCTTGTCTAGATGTACACAGATTTTATTATTTTCATGCATTCTCAAAGATGAGTATACTAGCACTCTTCTCTAGGAAATCAGTAAAAATCATTAAAGAAAAAAGATTTTTTACATTTTATCTACTTGTTACTTTTTCTACATATTCTTTTGAGATTTTCTGATAGTATGTATATCAGAAATCCCTGTATATTAGTCAATGTAAACTAGAGAGGTCCATGAACATTAATACCACTGGGTTGCAGATGGGTGATTTAGGATCATTCAAAGAATCACCATCAAAGGAATTTGCAGAATGGTTTTCATATGAATTTACAAAAATACAAGTTAATAAAGTTCAATGGCAAAGTTCACTCTATTAAAGACTATGTGGAAGGAACATACTTGGAAAAACTGTATCTTAGTCCACAATTTGTGATTTGAAACCTCTTTAACCTTGCTTATTTTGTAGTCATTTATGTTTGCAATAAATGAACATAAAATTAATCTTTCATTTTGTTAAATTTCACACACAATGAAGAAGTACATAACAAGTAGTACAATAGTGCATAAAACTGAGTTTATGGTGGAGTTGTAATGATTCTAAATATCTTCTAAGGGAAATGTTTAAAATAGGCACAGAAGAATAGGACTAACACATTTAATCCAGATTTGAAAGTCTTTATATTGATCTTTTCCCTCCAGTGAAATTTTGTAATTGTCTCTAGTACTGGGATAGAAAGAAGTTTGAAGACAATTTTAATCAGAAAAATTATTTTACTGACAAAAACAATTTCCTTCTGGCTTCTGGCTACAAGACTTATAATTTTAAACAAGATTTTAGTCATCAGTTTCTACAAACAAGCATAGTATATGCCAGTTTATTTGCATTATGTTAAAGGGTTTAATTTTCATACTACACAGTTCTGTTAAGTGGAAAAACTGTTAGGGACAGTAAATGTAATAATAAAAACTACGGTTGTTTGGGTAAGCTTTCTGGTATACCAACTGCTTTTGAACTTCAGATGTATTTTTATATAAAATGCATATTTTTAAAAAGCAAAAAAAATAACATTAACTTAAATAGTTATAGGCATTTAACACTGGTTGTCAGCTAAGACACAGAGCCTCTTCTCACTCCCCATAGTGGGATGGTGGAGAGGATCAGAAGTGTAAAAGCCAGAAAATTCATGTGTTGAGATAGAAGCAGTTTAATGGGGGAAGCAAAAGCCATGCAGAAAAGCAAAGCAAAACAAAGTATTCGTTCACTCCTTCCCACGGGCATGCAGGTATTCAGTCACCCAAGAAAAGCAGGGCTTCATCACATGTAATGGTTACTTGGGAAGACAAATGCCATCATCCATCCTGGCTCTCCACCTTCTACCCCAGCTTTATATGCTGAGCATGATGCCATATGGAGTGGAATATCCTTTTGGCCAGTTGGGCTCAGATATCCCTGCTGTGTCCCCTCCCAAATCCTTGTGCTTCCCCAGCCTCCTCACTGGCCAGGTAGGGTGAGGGGTAGAAAAGGCCTTGACCTTTTGTAAGCACTGCTCAGCAGTAACAAAAACATCTCTGCGCTATCAACACTATTTCCAGCAGAAATCCAAGACACAGACACATACTACTTACTGTGGAGAAAACTAACTCTATCCCAGCCAAACGAGTACCAGTGTAAACAAACATCTATAGGAAAATAAAAGAAGCCTAAGGCCACTCCTGAAGTCAGGTTGTGGTGGGTTGACCCTGGCTGGGTGCCAGATGTCCACTAAAAATCACTCTGTCACTCCCCTCCTCAGCTGGAAAGCAGAGAGAAAACATGATGAAAGGGTTGAGATAAGGATAGGAAAAGATCCCTCACCAATTACCATCATGGCCAAAGCAGTATTGTATTGGGGAAATTAATTTAGTTTGCTACCAATCAAATCAGAGTAGAATGAGATGAGATAAAAACAAATTTTAAAATACTTTCCTCTCACCCTTTCTTCTTCCTGGATTCCACTCATGATTTCTCAGTTGTACAGGGGGAAGGGAATGGGGGCTGTGGTCAATTATGTTTTCTTATGTTTTCTCTTCCTCTCCTTCCTCCTCACAATCTTCCTCTGCTCCATTGTGGGGTCACTCATACAGGTTGCAGATCTCCATGAACTGCTCCAGAATCCCTTGCATGGAGCACAGTCTTTCAGAAAAAAAATTGTTTCACCATGGGTCCTGTGGGATCACAAGTCCTGCCACTAAAACTGCTCCAGCCTGAGCTCCTCTC
This sequence comes from Lanius collurio, assembly GCA_020086605.1. Taxonomy (NCBI): domain Eukaryota; kingdom Metazoa; phylum Chordata; class Aves; order Passeriformes; family Laniidae; genus Lanius; species Lanius collurio. The sequence goes on from JACBWW010000005.1 coordinate 39,718,275, forward strand.
CTTCACAGGGTCACAAGTCCTGCCAGGAGCCTTCTTGAGCACGGGATTCCCAAGGGGTCATGGTCTCTTTCAGGCATCTACCTGTTCCAGCATGGAATTGTCTGCAGGAAGAGGAATGGAGAGCAATCTCTGTGCTTGGAGTGCACCCTTCCCCTTCTTCACAGACCTTGGTGTCTGCAAGGCGGTTCCTCTCACCTATTCTCATTCCTCTCTCTGGCTCCTGCTTTGCAGAAATTTGTTTTTCCCTTCTTAAACAGGCCATCCCAGAGGCACTACCACTGTCAATGATTGCCTTAGCTTTGGCCAGGAGTGGGTCTGGCTTGGCTCTGTCTGTCTGGCTTGGATGGTATTGGTTGTATTGAACACAGGGAAATCTTCTGGTCTCTTTCCATAGAATTCACCCCCGCAGCTGAACTGCTGCCAAAATCTTGGATTGCAAACACTGTAGACAGGCTTGTATTGGATCACACTTCTTTGGTGTCAGCATAAACTCAGCTGGAATGAAATTTCACAATTGTACCTAAAGATCACATTTGTACCTTGACATCTGCAGTACCCCTATGTATTGATCACTTTGGGTGTCAAAATCAGAATTTTGGGGTATTTTTATATAGATGTAAAGGTAAATGATCAGTAAGACAATATACCTTCTGAAGCAGTAGCTTTTCCAACTACTAAAAATCACCAAGCCATCACTGTTTTTTTTCTAAAACAAGTACTCTCAGTATACCAGGAGTAAAAGTCTCATAGAACTCAGAATCTTTCCCATTGAGGGGAACATATTCCCAAGCCACTGCTTCATTCCCATCATCTCTGTCTAGTAAAACATTTCATTGTGCTCCATTACTGAACAGCAGAACTTATAGCAGCCATGTGGGTGCTCTGATAGTGGAGGATACACTGGCCCCCAGCTGCTATGACTAGTAAAATGCTCAGCTACATGAGGTATGAGGGCCTAAGTAATTAAAAATGGTCAATGTCCTTTGGCTTGGTAAATTAATCTGGGAAGATGGGAAGAAGTTCAGGGCTGCAAATACATTTTTATAACAAGATACATTTTTACTGCCCACCATATGGGATGATACATCATTGTTTCATCAATATTCAGAAAAATTGGCAGAAAACTTACAGCCATTTTATCATCAGAACTACTGATTCATTTTCTGCAAAGTAGCAATCCCAGATGTTTTGTTTACTATAGGAATTGCTTTGGGGAATAATTTTAATAATAGCATGACTTGTGGTTAGGGGACTAATATAACTAGATAGGCAGAAAAAAATTGTACTCAAAAGTCCAAAACAATAGTGACTAATGAATGGTAAATGTAAGCAAAAATGGGCATGATCCTCTGCTGCCTGGTATGTGGCAATGAAAGCCCAAAAGTTCTTCCCAGACTGGCAAGTTTCCAGAGGTTAGAAACTGCACAAAACAAGAAAGGGCTATGAATATCATCCTCTAACATGAAGAACTGGAGAATGCATACTAATCTGAATGAATGGCTATTTCATTTTCACAAAAGAGTTTTTGAGAATGAAAAATCTGCTGATTTTGCACACAACTTCAAAGATATCCCAAAAAAGAGTTTGGGCAAAAAATTTTTAAAAACTTCAAAATTAATACTATATCAGTTTTTTCAAACAGATCTTCTATAAGAAATTTGCAATAAAATCTTACACAGAACTCAGATGACAATATGGATATAAAAATATCTTTCAAATAATTAAAAGCCACCACAGAGAAGACAAATGTCCTTTTTCCACCAGCATTCACTGTGGAAAAATCAGGAAGGTTATTTCATTGGAACTCTTTTTTTTTAGAGACCCAGCAGTTGTGCCTGAAATTGGCTTTAAAAAGGGGTTATGAAGCAGACTGACAAAATAAGCAGTAACAAATTGCTAGGACTACATGGCATTCACTCAAGTGTTCTAAGATAACTCAAGGATGAAATAGCTAGATTACTAATAGTAGTGTGTAACTTGTCTCTTCAAAACTGCTGTTGCAGTTTAGAATTTGGAAATGATAAATGTGATGCCAGAGGAGATCCACAAAATTTCTCCCTGTGGCAGGTTGTGGCATGGTTGACAGCTAGGTGACCAACAAGCCTGTATATTACCCCTCCTTCTCGAGACCAGGGGGATAAAATACAACTAAATACTTGTTGATTGAGATAAGGGTAGAGAGGTCACTCAGCAACTACCTCCATGAGCAAAACAGACTTGGTGAAATTAATTTAATTTATTGCCAAATAAACAGGCATGGTCCCACCGTCTGATATGAACTGACACTTGGAATCTTTGGCTGCCCAGTGGGTGGGGGACATGGTCCCACGCTTTGATGTGGACTGATCCACTGATTGAACCGACTCTACAAAGGAACCAAGAGGGGTCAGTGCGAAGATGACCCCAGTTCCTAGAGATGAAGATTGCTCCTAGAGATGAGTAAAGAAGACCTTGCTCCTGAACGGCTCAGCCTTAAATTGACACCCCGTGTTAGCTCAAATTGAAACCTTCGAAAAGCAGCTGTGGGAAAGCGGTGATTCGAGGTTAGGGACTTTTTCACTGCAAGCAGAAACCTCCTGGGCGGCTGTTTTGCTGTGATATTGAACCCATAAGAGAGTTGTCTCTAGTGGGAATGTGTCCATAAGGTCAGCAAGAAAGACTCAGAGACTCCTATCTCTTTATGTGAACTGAAAAGATTATAAAGGTGGTAAACTGACTGAAATCTCAAGGGTTGTTTTTACATTATCAGCGTGGAGAAACTGAGGGGAGGAAAAGTGTTCTAAGGGTTTAGTCTGATTCTAACTTTTGTTTCCTTCTTTTAGGTCTGCTAATAAACTTCTTAGAGTCTTTTAATTTTGTGCCTGTTTTGTTTTCTCCTAATTCTTATGTCACAGAGGTAAAATAAGTAAGAGAACTAAACCACTACAGGAAGCAAGACTACTTTATCAGCAGGAGTTTTTCTGCTAAATCCATTGAAAAGCTGATATTCTTGAGGAATCTTTTATATAATTATACTGAAGAATCAACAGAGGCAAGTGTCAGCCGAGCCAGCAGCATTATACAGGGCTGCAAATAGAAGAACATGGGTCATACTGGAAGGGCTGTCAGTCTCACAGAGTGCTGAGTTCAATGTTTTAGTCAAAGAATCGTTATTTATGTTTCACAGATCCTCTTGATTTACTTTTTTAACTATTTTCTTGTTAATTTGTTAGAGATAAATTATATGCAACTTTTATGCAGCTAGGTGACCTACTTGGCCATCTTTTGATTTTCATTCTGTAAATAAAGGATATAAATTTCAATATAAAGAATGTATTTTATTCTATTTTCCAGTCCATTACTTTTTCACCCAGTGATTCTTATGATGAAAACAAGTCCCACCACCTCTTATGAACCTCACACGTATTCCTTGACTTAGTCCTTCTTTTCAGAAAGTTGTTCCTTGATTCTCTCTTAAAAGAAGACCCAACCTTGACAAAGTTTCCTAAATAAGCAAAATCGTTTCTATTTTAGCAGATATATCTTACTCTGGTAGGTAGAGATTATTATCAGTGTTAGAGAGATTAAGGCAAATCCATTACTGTATGTGTGTGACCAGTGCTCAGGATTGCTCAGTTTAGTGTTTCATACAGATGAATGTTTAAAAAATGCTGAAACTATTGAGTAGAATACTGTAGTTTTGGGTCAGTTTTGGATTTTTAAGTAGCAGACACATTGTCAATTTTAAACTATGTTCATTCTTATTAATATAAGAAAAATAATCTAATTACAGTTTTTAACAGAAACTATATTAAAAATAAATAATTTCTAAATACTCGCTAGAAAAGGAAACATATCTCTTTACTGAATCTATATTTTTGGTAGGTTTCAGATAGGTTTTTTCCAACAAAAAACTGTGTCTAAGAAAAGACACACTTCTTTGAAAAAAAGTCTTAGTGAGAAAAGGTGTTCAACCAGGTTTTTGTCAGTCATTACTAAACAAAAGTGTTCTTTTATGTTGTGATGATGCAAACATAACAATGTGAAGAGTGTTCTGAGGAGAGTAAACATATTGAACAACCTCCAAATTTTATTTGAAGATTAGGTTATACATTGACACAAATTTTAAAGAAGCATCCCTACAGATTAAAAAAAAAAAAATCAGATGCTACCAATCCTTCTTTTTATATCCTTTTGAATGCTAATATTTTTACCTGACTTCAATTTTTACTACTTTAAGTAGTTTCATTTAAAGCCCTGGATTCCTACCAAATTAGAATATCTCTCATATTTTCAAAGTGCATTACAGGACTATGAAATGTCTTGTTTCTGTTAAGAATTAACAATAGATATTAAGGAGGGTAGAAAGTAGAGTGAAAAATTAATAAACTTTTTAAAAATCGTACATATATGGATTCTAGAGTATAGATTATAGATTCCAGATTATAGATTCCAGATTCTAGATTCTAGATTCTGTGTTGATTTGAACCAGTTTTGTTCTGTAATACTGTGTGACTGTCTGAAAGTCTCCATGAAGATTTTAGAGTGAAGTTGGATAATATGATTTCATTAACTGGTACTATCAAAAAGAACTCAAAATCACTGTCTATGGAGCATCTCTGAACCTTCATCTGTATGGATCACATCAGGGACCTGGTAAAAAATCTGTAGACTTCTGACTAGGAAGGATTTTTCCAGTGAGTGAGTTGATCTGTGCCAGTAAGTGCCATAGCCACTGTAGAGAAAGGGAAAACCACACAAGATCTTAAAGTAAGATTGCCATTCTTGGGAGCAGTGAACTTTCAAATCTCAACTCCATCAAGGAACATCATCTTTAGGATTTTTATTTAAAAGATTTTTTTTTTTTTCATCAGCTTAAATAATCTTTTAAGACAATTGAAATAATATTTATCCTAAGATTTCAATACTCATGATCTCACTAAATAAGCATTGAAAATTTTTACAAGAATATTTTTTATCTGAGTCTCCTTTTAACTATATTATTGCCCAAATACTCACCAAATGAACTAGCTCTAATAAAGTTATAATATTTTATCAGAAATTTGGTTGATATTAATGTTAGATTGTTTTATTTGATCACCAATGAGGTAAAAAAAAATTTAATTTTCATCAGACTTCTCCTGATAACTATGAAATATTTTCTCATATTACACTTTGTCATTAATGGTCAGATTTTATTTAATGTCACTTTCAACTGACTGTGGCAATTTTTTAAAGCTGATTAAATTGATTTAATCTGATTAAATTGATTTAATCTGACAGGCTTTGGTGGATTACCTTGTGATGATTTGATAGAATTACATACATAGTGTTAGTAGCCCATGAGCAAAGTTTATGGACGTCAGTGAGAGAAATAACAGATTCCAAGATCTCCATACAAAATACACAAGATGTAGCTTCTTTTTAGTTTTGTTTTTCTCTTCTGATAGTTTTTTTTTTTTTTTTTTTTTTTTCTCATTTTTCTGTTCATCAGCTTCCAAATTAAATATAGTCATGGTTTTTTAAGTATGGACCATAAAGAGAAACAAAACTTATGGACAAAACCAAACAAATGGACAAAGCTCGAACTCTGGTAATGCTGCATAAAGGTAATAACTGTGGCTATAAAATTAGAACTTATCCTCTAACCATTCAGTATACAGAGCTCAAGTAATCTTCATTATTTAGTTAAACAAAAAGATAGTTGGACTTCGTTATCTGAAATATAACTGAAAACAGAAAATTATTAAATTAATTGTCAATATTAAAGGAACTAGTATGGGTGTGGAAGACTAGACTTTAACATCTGATTTCTAATTATGCGTGTTTTTGCTTTTTGTTTTTCATCCTCCTTACCAAAATTTCTCATTTTACTGTTGAATGGTTAGTCCACAGAAAAACATATTAAGTTAAAATAAAAAAGTCAAGAAGAAAAACTCTTCTATTTCATTCCAGATGTGGCCATTTGGCAGCATTTATTTAATATTTTTCAGTACACCTTCTAAAACTCTATACTGTGGAGGTTTCAGTTGCTTGTTTTTTAGACTCACAGAATTTTTAAAAGTTTTTAAGTACAACAGATTTTTCTTTAACATGGGTCTGTTAGTTTGAATATTTACTTTTCACTTTACTTATACAAGCATGAAGTAATTGAATGCTGGAGTTACTGCTTTTGGTGATGAGCAATCTCTGCCACCAATAACATCCTCTGAACATAGGCAGGAAAATACTCAAGCTGTTTGGCTACTGAGTAATTCCCCTTTAAAATAAGATGCTTAAAGAACACAGGATCATACAGTACTTCTTGAATTTTAGCAATCAAATCCCAATTTAGGGCAGGTTCATATAAATAGAAGATTGTACTGTATAGTAATATATAGGAATTGCCACCTCAGAGCATATTGACTCTAAAAATAGACTTTTTTATATTTTTTTTTCAAAATAAGTTTTGTTGAACTTTCTTTAATCTTAAAGTACCACATGAGCTTTTATTCAGAGAAGTTAATTATTACCTGCTCTACTACATGGCTTATAATTATGTTATTTAAAGCTCAGTACATGTAAAAAGAAACAGCTCTTCCCTCCTGCATATTTGAAAGAGACTACTAGTTTGTATCTCTTTGATTACAAACTCATCTGTACTTTATAAAACCTACTTCTTCTGACAATTCAGCTAAACTCTTACACTATAATCTAACTACAGAGTATTCAAAACCTAGATCCAAGTAGAAAATGCCATTGAGCATTATAAGTGTATTCTTGATTGTTTATTTGTTTCCAGAAATTCTTTACGAAGTTCCAGAGGTATGTGATGGGAGCAATTTCCTCTTTCAAGATGACTCACAAGGGACTGCTGGGACACAATATTTGGCAGCTTATCATGACACAAAGTTAAATCTGAAGCCAGAAGATGGTGGCCACTCACTACTCTTGTGAATCTAAGCTGTTTTACCTAGGTGAGAGGCCTAGGGGCGGGATACTATTCTAAACAGCTATTGTCACCATGTACATTTGTTTTTAATAATATATATACCAAATTCAACCAAATAAGTAAGTCAGGTAGGTTTTGAATCATGTCATTTAAAAAATGAAGAGTTCTCAAACAAACAGTATATAACTTACTGAAAATTTAAATTTACCTGTGTTATTGTTGAAAGATTTCCTAGTAATATTGTCAGAAGTAAAACAACACCATACTATTTGCAGTTTTGGATTATTCAACTGTTTTTCCAGACATTCATCATATCCACAGCTTGATTCATTTCTGCAGTTTGTTAAGGACCTTGAAGTTTCTTCTCTCTCTTCCTCCCTTCTTTTAAAAGATTAAATTTGTTCTCAAAAAGCATCTGGTGAATTATCAATAATTTTCATATGCTTGAAAGTGATTGAATCAACATAATCACATGCTACAAATGAACAGATGCTGGAAACATGGCTTCAGACACTTCAGAAAAAGATCAAACCAGGCTGAATAAGCTTAGTTACAAAAGGTAACGTTTTCGACATTCCATCAGTTTTAAAATACTAGGACATTCTGAAAATTATTTTATTCAAAACATGAAGAATTGGTTACCATAAATCAAGTTCTTTGTAAATCTGCCTTCAGCACAGGTATTTACAGAATACTGGTGGTTTTATCCCACCTTTTCACAGTCCTGAGAAACACTGATGGGAAAAAATTCAGGGAGGTGGGAGGCGGTTTATGAAGACATTTTTTGCTGTGCCTCTATGCCTTTGTTTTAGAAACTAGCAATATTGTGAGTTTTAAAATAATTTAACAAAAGCGCTCACAGCTGTCATTGGGGCTTCTTATTTCCTCTAATATTTAACACTGAGGTTACAAGATAGCAAACCTTGGTTTCATCTCTTCCTTAAGAGCAACTTTCAGTGTTCCTCTGCAAGTAAGAATTCACTGATTGGAGCAGCAGCTGTCAGAGAGTGTGAGACTGGCAGATGTTATCATTCCAATACAGACAAGAGCTGTTAAACCAACCTTTTGTCAACAATATTAATATTTTTACATAATACTTTTACAAAGAAACTAAGAGAAAAGAGTGAAGGAAAAATGTATTTATCTAAGTCTATGAACAAAGCTGTATCTCTGTAAACTTTCTCACTTGAGGCAATGTGACTAATAAGATAAATAAACAGATGCTCCACACATGCTGTCTGAGATATACTTTAAACCATTACTGTGTTAATGGTGATTGTTATCCCTAATGCACCAGTAAAAGGACTTTTTCAACTATCCTGATCAGTTCTCATTTCCTAGGCAAGTCAGTTCAAAACTGCAATTTTTTTTATTCTGACCTCATATAAGGGCAATCATCTATGCCTTCATTCTAGTATGTGAAGTCAACTGGCATGTAACAGATATTATCATATACTATTTTTGATTGAACACAGTGGAGATTCATACATATAAATGATAAATATATTTAATTCTATTCCTTCCATTACATCTAACATAAATTCTTATATAGTAAGCTCTGACTTGTGCTGTAATTTCTTTCACCCAAAAATCAAGATCTTGATTTATTTTATTTCTTTCTCTATGCACATTTCCATTTAAATTCCATAGTGGTGTATCCTGTCCTAAATCCAAGTTCAAGTGGAGATAAGTCATATATATTCACCACAAAACTATTCTCATTTCCCATAAAGTGCATCTATGTAAAAACCTAGTCCTTCTCTGAAACTCGAATTTAACAGTGCAGAAATAACAAGACCTGACTTAAGTCACAGTAACAGTTAAGAAACTCATGTTTTTACATGGCCAGGACGCTGTTAAGATCTTGTGCCATAAGCAAGGCAGCAATGCCATTGACCTGATGAAGGAACTTGACAACTCAGTTTAGGACACGTACATGACAGGCTGTTTTGCTTTTAAATATTTCTTTGGACCCCTACCCTGTCTCTCCAACGGATTTTGGTATTGTTTCTGTGTTCAAGATTAATGTACAAAGTGACAGACATTGAACTTCTCCATCTCAAGGAAGTTTTCTATCTGCATGATTACTTTCTCCATCAAGGCCTGAGTAACATGAAGCAATATGAGCGACAGTGCAACTGAATTACATGTATTGTCTCAATACTTGGTGTGATGAGATATAGACTCCAAGAAAGTTGTGGGGGTTATCATAGAAGCTAATTTTATTTTAGAGCATCTGTTTTGTTCTGGGTTTTGTCAAAAAGCAGTTTGGTTCAAAGGTATTCTACACAAGGCTTTGTTTCATGTTTAGGCATAATTGCTTTTAATTTTGAGGCTATGCTGTAAACAGAAAAATATGAGACTTCCTAAGAATGTTGAAAATGTAAGTCTATCTATCTTCTTCAAGGAAAACCATAATAATGATACTTATTAAATTAAAAAAAAAATAAGAAAAAAAACCTTGAATAAAAAAAAAAAATTTTTTTTCCAAAATTTATCCCTCATCATGACGTCGTAAATCTCATGCTACCAGTAGGATGATCCAGTCCTTCCAGAACCGTGTTTTCCTGCCTGTATACTCACATCTGTATAGAGTATGAGGTCCTAGAACAGAAGGGACAGATATCAAACCTATTTCCTGTGTAATTCCATGCTCTTTCATTATGAGCACTCTCCAGCAGAACTTCCTTCTTCTTTACATTGTCCGACTCACACACGGAAGTTTATCATAAGAAAGCTTACATCAACATAGAAGAATATATAAAAATTTGCATGACAAAAAGAGCATGTGTTGCTCAGAAGGAGTTCTTCAAGATCTCTTTTAATGAATGGAGAATGATGAATATGAGTAAAGCATACAGTGATACGTTCCCAGGATACTTTTCAAGGTTCCATGAATTTATGATGCAGTGTACATATCTCAGCTGGAGTTGATGACTTTTGCTTTCTAGAAATCTTTGATGAATTTTTCTCTCTCAAAATTTCCAAATATTTCTGGACTTATAAAAACTTTAAGCATTTGTCTTTGGACAAATAATTATTATTTTCTCATAAGCCGTGTGAAGAAGGAATATTTTCTGTATCTCTCCTCTGCCCTAGAAATTTTTTTCTATCTTGAGACTTAATACAAAATTGTCCCACTGTGTGGTAAAAATGCACTTATTCAGAGTTGTTCAGAAGAGCTGAGATTACATTAAAGATACCAGTTCAAGACAAATAAAATAAAATAAATTTAAAAAATAGAAATGATATCTGTATATTGCATGCTTAATCTGTTAATAACTCCTTATACTTCAAGGATAGGTAAATACCCAACAAAAGACTCAAATAAAGAGAGAGTCTAATTTAAATTTCTCAACTTTATCTAACAGATATAATTCAGTACCATATCAATATACCCCAAATTATTAAAAAAAAATACTCCGAATCTAAATAAATTCCTTTACAGGATGGAGTCAGGAAAAACATCAATGTTGTTAAATGGATGGAACAATTGCAATTGTAGTAATCCACTTTTTTTACTTAAAACCCCACCCACATACACACTTCATGTCTTCCCCTCCCACAAAAGGCTGAGCACAGAAACAAAAACACACACTACCAAACCAAACAAAAAACCGAAACCAACCAAACAAAACAAATCAAAGCAGGAAGGGGCAACTCCAGTAACAAAAGAATGAGAGAAATTCAGATTTTTTCAACTTTTAGCAGAATGGAAAAGGGCAGCAGTGTATCTATCTCCATTTTTTTTCTCCTTTTATAGCTTCCCGCTCATCCCATCGTGTATCGCTTACCCTTTAGTCTTTTTTTTACCTTTTTCTGTATTTTCCTCATGAAGAGAAATATGATTTTTTTTTTTCAAAAGTTATGTTTTTAATGTTTAGAAACACATAATTTCCAAGAATAACTTATCAATGACAAAAATTAAATGTTTGGCTGTGTAATAACATCTCCAAAATATCATTTCATGGAAAATTGACTTGTAAGATTGATCCCAGTGATTTGGTAGAATTGTCAATGTGGAGGAATTCTGACGATATGAAAAATCACCAGGAACTGGCAAGAGTTTCAGTCACCTCTATTACTTCCTTTCCTGTTCACTCATTATTGATACATGAACAGTCCCAAGTAAAAAGGGACATGAGCTATTGCCTCCAAAAGAAGCTGTTTTTAAATTCATCCAGTACTGAATATACTGTTTGTGGCAGTTTTAAAACAGCCTAAGGGAAGTCTTTGGTATGTGCTTCAGCCAGGTGAGCCATATTTTACTTTAATATTTATATAATTTATTTTTCTACAGCAGTACACAGTGTATCATACTTCAAAGATTGCCAGCATACAGATACAATCTCCTGAAGAGCAGAGCTAAGATAAGAGTTATCCAACTCCCCCTCTTTCCATAAATATCTACAGTATATTATTTTCAAGATAATGTACATTTTTGATCTTAATTCTTTTCTTATTATTCTCTCAACTCACCCTTGATTCATTCCTTAATATTCAACATCCCTGTTTTCCTAATGGTGGGGCTGCTGGGAGCAGTTATAAAGAAAGTGGTTTCCCTGGAAACAGAAACTGTGATGTAATATGTAAAAGTTTTTGAATATTTCCATTTACTTCCAGCGAGCAGATTTCATATATTTTCAAAAAAATGGAAAGTCTGCCACTTTTTTCTGATCAATAGTACCACTCTTAAAAATGTTCAAGTATGGTTATTCAGTCTCTCCACCCCACAAGGTATTTATTACTTCTGTTGTTATATGAAGCATAGTTTACTTCATATCAACACGTTTTACAACTATCTTTTATATAGATATAAGATGTGCTAGCTCATGTTCAAGGAGCATGTTTTCTTAATTTTCAATAAGACTGCTGCCATTAAAATAAGTATCAGCTTGGACTTGAACAACATAACTGCACTAAAAGGAACTTCTAGAGGTTATAATTTGCATCCTCCATCAGTATTATTTTGCTCACTCTTTAATTCTAGCTAATTATAACCCCATTTGATGAAGCTTTGTAGCAATTTGATGAGGGCAAATCAGAAATACGTATGGCTTTATTCTGAACTCACTACACTGGAATCAGTAATTATCATGCACATATAACAGAGTCTTTCTCTCTTTTCTCTGTGTAGTCACCTCATAGCCCTCCTGAGACAGAAAGACTACATTTCTGGAAGAAAATTCTTGAAAGAATTTCCAGCTTAGAATTTGTATTTATAAACTAGAAATCAGACTTATGAATTTTGAAAATGTGCTTATTGAATTTTCCTATTGGTGTATAATAGGATAAACATAGAATAACATACCAGCCTCCCAAGCAACCCATCACATCTGTTTAAGAATAAAGATCAGAAATAGCCATCTGACCAAATTCATCTCCAGACAGGTATTTTAAGTCTCTTTCATCAATTTTCTAATCAGGGTTTCAAGCCATGCACCTGCACCTACCAACTGGGAGGGACTTCTTGTCAAACTTTGTTTCAGTGTGTATGTAAATTACACAATTTAAATTGCCATAGCAAGGCATAAAAAGTTTTTTTGCATTCATACATCTTATCATTGCATGCACAGTTGGTTATGTAAAGAAGTACAAGAACAAATAATTGTATTCTGAAAATTACACATTCTGCCTTGTTTATACTGACACTATGTTTTCAAAATTTTGTCTGCAATGTTTGGGTTAAATTGTTTTTCTCTTTAACTGTGCATTTCGGTTTTAGATATATTCTTTTTTTTTTATTGTAGTTGATGTCTTTCTTATCTGTTTTTCAATTTAAAAGTTTATTTTTACATCAGTGACTTTTCATTGATTGTGAGGAGCCAAAGGCTGTGGCTTTGTTATTCTTTTTCAAAGATAAAGAATGCATTTCCAGTTTAGCAGCACAAACAAGCTTTTAAATCACTGTCATGCTACAGAAAGTTTTTCAGTATGACTTGCATTACTTTACATTTACAGGAAATTATAGTACTTCATTCACCTGATTATCCTAAAACACTTCTCGAGCAGTCATTCATTATTATATGCAAAGTATAAGCTAATTAGTAATATTTTCTACATATAAAGATGAAAAACCTTAGGTCAGAGAAACAAAGCAACAATAGTACCTAAATTGTATACATCAGAGCAGAGAATAACATGACATGTGCAACAACCAAAGATTTGCTACTCCAGTCACCCACTGAAAACTACGTTTTTATGTTCATGAATCCACTTTTTATTGTTGTTGGTGTGCTTTAGTGTTTTGGTTTTTTTTTTTCCCTAATAACCAAGACCTATGTAACCTCACCTATGTTACAGTTCTGACTTCATCACTGTCCAAATTGTTGACATGGGCAAGGCAAATTGGCAGTGACACAATATATCTTTCCAATTTTTGGAAAGTCTAGATAATTTTTTTTTTTTTTTAATGGCAACTTTTCTAGTCCTTCCAAAACTTTTATTACTTTTTTGAGCAAACTATTTCATTCACCAGTATTTCTAATTTACTTAAAAAAACTCAGTTTACTTCAGAAACACATAGTGTCTGTATGTGTTTTCTGAAGAGATAGAGGCCAAGGATGTTTTCCAGATTCTGGCGTCTTCCATCCTAATGCCAATGCATCAGTTTAACTTTTCTACTTTGTTTTATTTATTTAGGGTAAAAAGGTGTATTAATATCTTTTCAAAGATCATGTTCTTCAAACAGTACATCAAAATACACAAACATCATAGTGACAAGACTTTGTCTCAATGCAGAAGGAAAAATTGTGGTTAGTTGCCCTGTATACTTTTTCAATCTTGTTCTAAAAAGCATTAGAACATTCATACAATGCAATAACCTGCACAACGTGATAGTCAGATCACTCCTAGAGGTGTGTGATTAATCTTCCTTTACCAAATGCTATTTTGTCAAGCAACAGCTCCAGGTCATTTAAAATAATGCAGCAATGAATAACAAATGCAGAAAATTCCAAATCAACTGTGACAACATTTCTGGATAGAAAAAGAAGATATATCTGAAAAATTAGGACTACACAGCTAGAGTACTTACAAGTGTCAGCTTTCGTGACTAATATGTTTAAAACTCTGTTGCTGAATTAAATCAGCAAATATATCCTGTTTTCAAAATATTTAAGACTATTTAAATTTTAGAATTTTCTGCATGCAAGAGAACTACCAATTGCTTATCTTTTGGTAAAGGGTGAGGTAAATAGTAGAATGTTTTTGTTATTTGGTTTTGATTTTGTTTTTCCAAATACAGAATTATCTTATCATTAGAAATATCATCAAATAATAGAAATTATTTTTTTCTCACAATCACAATTTCTTTCACTCCAAGAAAAGAATAGCTTTAGATAAAATAGCTGGTGTATTTCTGTTATTTCTTCTCTTGTTATCAGAGTGTGTTGGAAGTGTATCTATCTAAGCACAATTGCTAGATATAAAGAAGATCATTGAGATTATTTGTAATGTACTTCAGCAGAATTCCTTGGCATTATTTGAAAGATTTCTTAGTCATATACTAAAATTAAATCAGTAATTTATGTGCAGGCTGTTGGTCTCAGTCAAACTGTTATCTCATAATCTGTCTCAACACTAATCAGGATAACAGTTGTGAAATAAGACCTGAGTGTACGACTGCTGCCCATTTTAGACTGACATTGAAAGAGAATTTATTTTGATAGTACACGGTGTTGTTAGCTTGTGTCAATTTATGACGCTTTGAATCTGTTTCATCTTTTTGAGAATTAGACTTTGAATTGACATTTGCTTTATCAAAGCAAAGGATAAGCAAACAGAATGTATTCTAGAGTCAGCTGAGAAAAATAACTTTTTTTCTGGTGCAATCTACTATAAATTTTTTGTGCAATCTACTATGATAACTCAAATTTCACTTTGCAATGAAAGGTGGAGCTATCTCTTAGACTAAAACCTGCAGAGAAAACTGGTAGGAGCAAGATTTTGGTTTGCTTGTTTTGTTTTATTGTTTCTGTGTTAAACTAACAAAATTTAAAGCTAGAAATATAAAGACAAGTGATCACTGAGCTCAGGGACATACCAATGTTTAGTGAAGACACTAATAGGAAGAACTGCCAACTCTCTGTTATAGAAAGAGACAATCTTATGGTAAGACTTCATACACTGTTGTCATGAAACTGTCACCAAAATTGAGTCAGGGAACCTGCAGAGTGAAAACAAAGGAGGATGTCTAAGGAGGAATATCTCAATTCTCAGAACAAAAGCAGGGCAAAATAACCAAACGAAAAAATTGACCTGAAGAAAAGGAGGAGTATTTAATACCTAAACTATTCTTTCTGGATAATAGAAGAACAAAAATTCTCCGTTGTAAGAGCTTTCAGTGCTTTAAATTCTGATATATGCATAATTTCTCCCTTTACTTTTAGTTTATTAAATCTTCAGAGGTTTATTGCATTTTTCAGCTGTAGCAGGAATTCTTGAAAATGTGTCATTTCTCAAGGAGACAACCTAATGTGATGAAGAGAAAAAAAAAATCTCAAGTTACAGATTTCAAACTCCTTTGTGTTTTGGACCATGGAGACTATCATTTGCCATCACAAATTCTGTATTGATCAATGATTATAGGATGACAAATAACTCTCAAAGCACAGTAATTCAGCTTTCCTTTGTTTAAACACTCTGGTATATATGCCTGTTTCTCAAGGCAACCCCGAGGCAGCCTTCAGGGTAAGATTTCAGTACTGCAAGGCTGCACATGCGGCTCCAGGAGGAGTCAGCAACTCACTGAACCTTTTCCAACTGGCACTAGCTTGTTGTCATAGTTCTAGCATGATGCACAGGCCTCTAATTTAATGAAGATATGTGAGATGTACCAAGACTGAGCTAGCAAGGCTTCTTTAGAAAAGACTTCATTACAATATTTTTCAAAATTCTGTTTATGATCTAGCTGGAAATATCACCCATTCAGTTTAAACAACAGCATGCTGCATTTCTGCCCAAAATATACCATTAAATGGTGATATATTGCCTGGGATTTAAGCAGGCCTTTTGGTATATCTCTGTATATGAAGACCAAATGAGGGTTAAAAATATTTATATATAAGAGAAAGCAAACTGACATACAGATCTTTTCTTGGCTGACAAATTACATTCCAGTCAAATCTTAGCTCCTTTTAGCAGGTCAGTTACCCTTCTGCTATAGGCTTCATCATAAGCAGTTTGTTTGGACTGTTTGCTTATGCTTATGTTGGGTCTCTGGCAATTCTTGTCACAGAGTATTAATTTCTCTGCATGTCTGCATGAATGAAATATGCTAAATTATAGAATAGCACAGAAACAGTAATGAGCAATCAGCAAATTGTACTAATTTTCTTTTAAAGAGATATTTCTGCAAGAATGACTGAAAACTTCAGAACCAGAAAACATCTATTGAATTTTTTGGACAAGTTTCAACTAATTAGTCTAAACCAGTAATATAGCTACAGCAAGTTAGTTTTTAGTTGAGAGAAGAAACTCATTACTTATTTTGGCTCTATTTTTATTTTCTGTTTTTTTCTTAAGTCACCTTTAATGCTTGTTTCACTTAAAAATTAAACAGGGAAAAGATGAGGTAAAATATTTGCAATTTAATAATCATCAAACAGATATACCTTGGTTTTGTTCCTAGTATTGGAACAGCTTTAATGGATTAGAGAATTCTTAAACTGATTAGAAAGTTTCAACTGACAGTGATCATGTCTAGCCAAATGAAGCATTAAAGAATGATTCAAAGAAAATTGTGTCTCCAAAGGCAGTTAGCTCTCTGTAACAGACTAATTAAATGACAAAATAAGTTCTCATATACTTCCACATTACTCAGGGTTATACATTTTTATTTATTATTTATTCAAGAAAGGTAGCTTTTCTGCTTTTTTAAAAGTTAAAAAGGGAACTAAGTTTACTGCCTATCCTGTTTGAAATGCAGGGCCAATGACTGCAGTATAGTACAAAGCCAAAATCCATATAATGATAATTACATTTTATTAAGATTCCTTTGAGGAAGAGGATGAGCAATAAAACCATTTAAAACAATTTGGCTGTCTTGCTGGACTAGTAAGTAATTTTAAAACATCTTTTTGCTAAGATGTGAGTTGTTGGGGTCCTCCACCACCAGAGTGAGTGGTAGCTTCTCAGGCCTTCTTGCACAATACAAGGATAACAACAATATACCAAAAAACAGATTTCAGCCAGTGTAAAGAGGAATAGGAATCCAAATCTGACTTTTCATATGCTTTATAATTATCATCTAGTAAAATCTTGCAAGACAGCACTTTATTTTCTTTAGCAATACCTATCACAATACTAATCTTTCATGCATGTGTGGGTGTGCTCACTGCAGTTACAGAGGCCATCAGAGGCTTCACATATTTATGTCTACCTTTCACTCTTGCTCCCTAATGATTTAACATAAAGTACTGAAACTGAAAGCTGCAACTCTTGTGACTTAGAGCCTGTGTTCAATACTGCCAGAATAGGTAAAAAAAGGTAAATAACACTATGAATTCACTTACAGAAAAACCTAGGTGGTGACTGCATCAGGAACAGTAGCAAATAGCAAAAAAAGCTATTTACTAGGAAAAAAAAAATCCTGGCAATACTGTATGTACACGTTAGAGTAACAAGAACATCATTGTACAGAGGCCATGCTTTGCTGTTTTGTGATTCACAACAACACCTGTACATCTTTCAAGCAAATGATTGTAAGGCTGAGAATGCAGGAAGCTCAGTCATTGTAGGTAGAGTTGAAGTGATGTCCTTCAGAACACAAGTGATTAGTATTTTGCTGATAAGGATGCCCCAGTTCTTCAAGACACACCTATGTTAGTGTAAAATAGAAATATGTAGATTAAGAAACGTTTGGTATGGCATCAAAAGATACATATGTTACTGATAATGACTGGTATTGGAGTACACGCAGTAAATGATTGAAGAACTTACCAGAACACATGCAGGATGCCTATAATGAAACTGATCACCACATACTGAGAAGTTAATGATCCAGTGAACCATTATCCTGAGCAGGTGATGCTGTGCTGCTCTGTGCTACCCATATGTCACTGTGCCATCACACCTGTGCTGTGCTGGGCCGGGCTGTGCTGGGCTGGGCTGTGCTGTGCTGGCTGCACCCCTGGCTGCACCCCTGGCTGCAGGAGAACCTCAGCTGGGCTGGGCTGTGCTGTGCTGGGCTGGGCTGGGCTGGGCTGTGCTGTGCTGTGCTGTGCTTAGCTGGGCTGGGCTGTGCTGGGCTGGGCTGGGCTGTGCTGGGCTGTGCTGTGCTGGGCCGGGCTGTGCTGGTCTGGGCCGGGCTGGGCTGGGCCGGGCCGTGCTGGGCTGTGCCGTGCCGGGCTGGGCTGTGCCGTGCCGGGCTGGGCTGTGCCGTGCTGTGCCGGGCCGGGCTGGGCTGGGCTGGGCTGAGCTGAGCTGAGCTGGGCTGTGCTGTGCTGGGCTGTGCTGGGCTGTGCTGTGCTGGGCTGTGCTGTGCTGGGCTGTGCTGGGCTGTGCTGTGCTGGGCTGTGCTGTGCTGTGCTGTGCTGGGCTAAGCTGGGCTGGGCTGTGCTGGCTGTACCCCTGGCTGCAAGAGAACCTCAGCTGGGCTGGGCTGTGCTGGGCTGGGCTGGGCTGGGCTGGGCTGNNAGAACCTCAGCTGGGCTGGGCTGTGCTGGGCTGGGCTGGGCTGGGCTGTGCTGTGTTGGGCTGGGCTGGGCTGGGCTGGGCTGGGCTGGGTGTGTACCCCTGGCTGCAGGAGAACCTCAGCTGGGCTGTGCTGGGCTGTGCTGGGCTGTGCCGTGCCGTGTGTACCCCCAGCTGCAGGAGAACCAGAGCTCATCCAGGGTAACACAGGAGCCTGCAGGCAGCTCCCACTCAGTATGGGCAACTACAATAAGTACATGACCTTGCCTTTATGTAAAAGTGTCACCACAAACTCTCACATGATCATCTTTTCTGTTTCACAGTAGACACTATGTTTTCTTTTAAGAAAATCTTGTAAGAGCTCAAAAGACCAAGATGAGGTAACTTTTTCACAGATGAGATCTGCACAGTGCTACACCTTGATTAAAGGCCTGTTCAATATGCCAGAATTTAGGTTTTCCATCATCTGAAGAGATTAATACTGTATCATCCTCTCTTTCTTTATAACTTTAACTGTAGCTGATAACAATAGCTGATAACTGTGACTATAATATATGATAACTTTATTGATCATTAATATCAACAAATTTAAGAAATGGCGTTACAAACAATACTTTATGGAATGCAAGTACCTTTCTTACAGGAATCATAACGGACCAGGATCTACCAGTCGGAATAAGTCCTCATAGATGAAAACATGCACTAGGAAATTAAAGGTACATTTTAGACATAACTAGAGAATAACGTTTGGGAGAGCTGAATAAAAAACTAAAGTGAGGTTTTTTTGAGTCTGTGATAAATATAGTTGGATGAGCTCCAGTTTGATGGAAGAAATAAACTGAGCAGTCAATTTTAACTGGCCTGCAGGCAAACTGCAATTCACCAAAATGGGAAACATAAAAATCCAGATCTCATGAAAAAATAAGCCAATTTACTCAATCATGTAAGAATACAAGGGTTGAAAATATAAATAATCATGGAAAAAGGGATTTTATATTGCATAAAAAATGAATAGGTAGAAATAAATGATGTATGATGTGGGGCTGTACTGCTAGAGTATGGACAAAAAAGAGAAGAAAGCGGGAGCTCTGTGAAGCATTCTGATTGTTCTTTTTTGAATTTTAGTTTCAAATTGAAAATTATTATGCAAATAACGTTGCATTTCATACCTTTTAATTTCATTGGCATTCAGAAGATCATAGATGTACTTCAAAGGAAAAAAGTGTATATATCAACAAACATTAGTTCTCATTCAAAATATGATTAACTTAATTAAAAACAAGTAGTTCCCGAAACCAAGAATTTAGCAGGATTTGCAGAACAGTTTGGATATATAATGGGTATGAAGAGTGTCCTCGAGTCTTTCAAACAGGAAATCAGAACAATGGAATAGGAGAAGGAAAAGAGACATGCAAAAAGAAAATTATTACCTTGCATCATAATTTAAACCAAATTGTTGAGATCTTTACTGATAGCTCCCAAGATGATTGGCCAGGAAAGATCCCTAGGCAATAAATTATGGGAAGATAATGTTAATTTCAGCACAGAATAAGTGACAAATATAGTATTATCATCTATGATCAAACTACACGTCATAAAAAATTAAATTGGCAGCATAAAACTGGAAAGGGAATTAGAGAATCACAATTAAATATATGTCAGTTGCAGAATATTTCAATATGTGTTTTGTGGGCAAATGCATATATCCAGTATATAATCCCAAAATGTATGCCCATTATGGTAATGAAAACTGTCATCAGAAACATAGAAGAATCACAGGCTAGATGAGAATTGGATTCCAACAAGCCAAAAGGAAATCACTTTTGGGAAAGAAATTGAGGCAGAGGGAGATTGTTACAGATAAAGAGCAATGCTGATGGAGGACTTGGAGCACCTTGAACCAACATTTAATCAGAATCCTATTTTTTCTCCTTTCCATTCTGTAGCTTCAAGAAATTCACTCAGGCTATTCTGGCTTGGAGAAGAAATCTTCAGTGTAGGCACAGATTTCTTGTAGTTAACTCCAATTTGGTGTGAGTTTCTTCTTCTATTCTTAGCATACATATATTGCTGTAATACACCAAAGACCTTAACTGAATAAATAGCTTCAAATGAGGTTAAGAAGCTTTCAGCTGTCTAAACATGGACATCAGTGCTCTTTTAGATTCTGTTGAATATCTTGCCAGTGCTGCAGTTGGAGCTTTGGATGGTACAGGTCTTCCATGAAAACTGTTATGCATCTGCCAGCAGACATCACATGATAGCCTAGACCATTTTGAAATGTCCCGACAAGTCAAGTCCTTCCCGTCTGATTTGCATGCTTAGAAAATTCCTGAGTGGACAAAACAGTTGTGAAAATCAGACTTTTTTTTTTATGATTTATAAAGAACATGAGTATTTTGTTTTAATCAATCATTTTGTTGAGAACAGCTGAAATCATTAATATAAGCATGAAATTTAAAAAAAAAATGATGAGGTGGAGTAACTTCTTCCATTCTTGGTTTTGTTACGATGCTGAACCTGCAGCATCTTCAAACAATCTACTTTCCCACTTACTGTTAAAAAATGAAAAATTATTCAGTGTTCAGCAGAGATTATTGAGACATTCAATGTAAAGTCAAATCAACTGTGGAAAGAATTTGTACATATATAATGGGGTTAAAATCCTCAGGTGCTGTGGCCTAAAAATTTTATTTTATTTCTTGATGATAGCAGACCGTTCCTCTAAAACCCTTGTGCTTGTCAGATAGAAAGCAAAGTAGAGAAACTGCTTAAATGACAGGAAAACAAAGAAAGTGAAAATCCAAGTGCAGGAGTGAAGGAAAGGCAAGGTCACATAATATTACTCTGTTTTTTCTCAGAGGACACTAGTTAGTTTTTGCATAGCAAGGGAAGGATACTGGATGAGGGGAATGAGGATGACTTGAAAGAGAGAAAGTATTGAAATAAAAGCTAAGGCTAAAACCACAGGAATTCAAGGGAGGAAATTAAGTGAGTCATGCATATTCTAATATATATTTCTGAGGGGTACAGACAGAAAGCTTAGTGATATGGCCAAGTGGGTGAATTCTGAAGTAAGAGAATGGGACAAAGAACAAAAGATATAGAAAAATAAAAGCCAGGAGAGTCAGTCATCTGTAATAGATGGTAGAACTTTTTTATTTGTTTGCTGATAGCTTGCTTTATAGAACTAGTCCTCTCTGATGGGAGTGGGAGGTCACATCTTTCCCAGAAAATGAATGTGAGTGGTCAACTCTGGGAAAGTTAAGAAGCAGCCAAGAGGAGAGGCAGCAAGGATGGACAATGCTGCATAGGTGAAGAGACTGAATCATTTTGGGTATATTGGTGTATTATTTTTTGAAAGACGGACAAAGAGAACAGAGCTGTAAGGACCTAGATAAGTTGAAGTCCCATCATACCACATCATACAAGGAAAGAGAAAAGACTTCAAGAATAATGATGCAAAGACTGAGCAGACACATGATTAATGCATATAGATTAGAAGTCCACTGAGAGTGCTGACAGACCAGCATTTGATTTTGAAGGAAGAAGGAAAAAGCAATGCCAGCTTGGTGCTGCAGTGGTTCTGCACTGATTAAGTACTTAGTGAAGGGTTAAGTACTTATAGCTCCCTAAGAACTTCACTCTGGGTTAAGTGCACTCAGCATGTGGTTCTGTGAGCGTTGAAGAGCAAAAAAACCCAGTTATTGAAGCTATAGCTGGTTGCACTCTGCAAACTTGTCAATATACTGTACAAAGCATGAATTTTTAAAATTAATTGCAAAAATAAGTAGGTTTCTTTATTTAATTAATTTGTTTCTTGCATCTTTCTGCATTTATAATCTGAAATTTGGCAGTGAAATAGAGTGTCATTATTTATCTGTGAAGATATGAAGACTAAAATTGAAAATTTGTGACCAGAAAATATTTTGTTTCCCAAACTCTTCTGAGTAGCCTAAAGTACAGCTACAGGAAGTATTTTTGCATCATTATGTTTGAACCTTTACATATTATCATAGATATGTCTAAACTCCGGATATTTATTAAAATAGTCTCTATTTTAGTTTGCCTACTCCATGAAGAGTTTTTCATTGCCATGTGTCCATTGAATATGTATATTTCATTGCAGCCATGTTCTCACACTGGAATATGTAAAATTCCTTTGATTAAAAAATGCTCATCTTTTTATTTAATATAAAAGCTCAATGTCGTATTTGTTTCATTTTCATCAATGCTCTTTAAATGTAATAACCTTGCCATAATACCCCTTGTGCTTTGATTACCACTCATTGGCAGAACTTAGTAATTAGCCTTGAGGTGAAATCTCTCAATTTGACTTATTAATCAGATTTGGAAAAAAAATAATCCAATTACTGTGATCAGAAAAAAAAAAAAAAAAAAAAAAAGAAAAGAAAAAAAAAAAAAAAAAAGATGTTGTTACTGCAATGCAGTTATAGATACTTTTATAATTTGGTTGGTAGATAAAGCTGTATCAGGTTTTACATGGCAAGGGTTTTTTTGGGGTAGACTGCAGAACTGACCTCTGTGAGAAGAGGTCATGTGATAGACACTGGCAGTTCCAATATGGACCTGCTGCTGCGCAAATCTGAGCCCATCAGCAAAGCTGGTGGTGCCTTGGTGAAAACATTTTAAAGAGGGTAAAAGCCACAGCACAGTCCAAACATAGAAAAATGGATAGAGAAAAATGTAAGATAAACATCCCCGCAGACAACAAGGTCAGTGAAGAAGGAGGGGAAGGAGGTGGTGCAGGTGCTGGAGCAGAGATTCCTCCACAGCCAGTGGAGAAGGCACTGGTGAGAAGCTGGACACCCCATCCCACTGAGGACCAAGGTGGAGAAGATATCCCCACCGCAGCCTGTGGAGGACCCCCTACTGGAGCAGGTGGACATTCCCTGAAGGAAGCTGCAGCTCTTGCTTGGACAGCCCACATAAGACCATATTTTCTGGCAGAAATTGATGCTCCTGAAGAGAAGCTCACAAAGGAACAGGTTTTCTGGTGGTAACTACAGTGTGTGAGGAACCATGATGGATCTGTTCCTAAAGGAGTGAACACAGAAAGGACACATGATGGAGTAGTTTTAAAATAATGTCAGCCCATGGGAATGACCACATCGGAGTGGTTTGTGAAGGACTAAATCTTGTGTGAGGGAATCTATGCTGGATCAGGGGAAAATGTAAGAAGGGAGTGGCAGAGTTATGAAGAAAGTGTTATGAATTGACTGCAGCCTCCATTCACTGTACTCGTGCACTGCTCAGGGGAAAGAGGAAAAGGAGTCAAGAGTGAAGCTGAGACAAGGAATGAGGGAGGGTTAGAGATTAGGTGGTTTTAGTTCTGTCTTGTTTCTCATAACCTTACTCTATTTTTTGTGGGATATATATTAAATTATTTTCCCCAAGTCAGCCTGTTTTGCTGATAATCAGTAAAAACTCCTTGTCTTTATCTCAAGCTAAAAGCTTTTAAGTCTTATTTTCTCCCCCTGTCCTGTGTAGGAGGAGAGTGAGAGAGTGCCTTGGTTGTCATCTGGGAGCCACCCAAGGATAGCCCACGGCAGTAGCTCTTTATGCTTTAATGAAAAAAAAAAGCAACCAAATAGACAACATAATCAGAGTAATTTCTTTATGGAAAATCAATCAGAAAAATGTTAATTACATAATCTTTGGTAGTCTTGTATTATTTTTTTAATAATTAGAATGAAATTCAAATCAAAAGGCATACCTGCCTTTTTCTTGACTGACAAGACAATGTTCTTAACAATGTTTTGTTCACTTCATTAAGGCTGCTTATAAATTATTTCAGATGCCCAGAATCTTAATGATGCAATAGAAACAGTATTTAATTAACATATATATGGTAATTTTATTTTAGAGACACATAGAGTAAATTTTTGTTATCTCAAATGTCCTACCAATAAGGTGAATCATGTAGACACATTTTTTTGATTATTATTTTACTCTTTTAGATTATGTTCAATGTGCAAGAACACAAATATTTACCAGAAACACTAAGGTGCAGTTAGTGTAATGTTTAAAAAATAACATGAAACAATTAATTCTACACACATAGAATGTAAGTTCGTAGGTGGAGTCATACCAGTGTTAATAATTATTTGAGTAGATTCTTGAGCCAGAAAATAAAATGCCTATAAAAGACTTTGTCTTAAATTCTTCCTCTTGCATGAGCCCAGGAACTTTCACAAAAAGGAGATATGTGCAGTTATGTAGAGTGTGGTAATTAATCTGAACTAACATCAAGTCAGTTTGGGGTTTGGGTTAGTAAATACTGGTTGACAGATGTCTTTCCTAAATCATTCTTAATCAAGCTTCCAGGGAAGTCTTGCAGCATACAGGTGTTGACTCCAAAACACATTTAGAGAGAAGAGAATTAAAACCTGAAGCTCCCAGCATTTCAGGAAATATTGTACACAGCAGATACACAGTTATACGGAATACAGGTGACTTTATACTCTGCAATCTAAAACAAATCAGGTTTTATCAGAACATGAAAAGAACTTGGAGCCCCAGACAGAGGGAAATCTGTTCACTGAATCCCCAAAACAGAATCACAAATTCCCCTGAACGATATAGGAACAAATTCAGGGGGTTCCTTGCACTACAAGTGCATATAGTATAAATTGCATTACACACCTTTTAATATTCTACTTAATAAGATGTCAAGACAATGGACAAGAGTCAGAATTAATTTCTAACATTCGATTTTCTTTTTCACCATTAATAAAGCACTGATCATATTTTCTTCAGTTTTCTAGAATCTTATGTTAGAAACCAGATATAAAACACTTTCACACTTCACTGTGAGAAAAATTTTGTCAGAAAAACTTTAATCTTGTAAAGTTTTCTGTGATCTAAAAAAATTTATTTGTCTTCTTCCATCATACTACTCTTTTTTAATGAAATTCTTCTGGTGATTTGGTGTTAAGGTTATTAACATTTATCATTTCAATTATCCTAATTTCTTTTATTTCTCAGCCCAGTCTTCTAGTTCCTCCATCTTATTAATTCTTCTATTTAACTATCTTTCCAGAATTTTAAGTATGTCTGTTTACAGAAAATTCAGAATTAACACCTTATTCATTACAATTCATTGTCATGTCTCACCTTCAAGCCCCGTTGGAATACCATCTTTATTTTTCCATCACCTTAATCTCAGGTTTGTCTTAGCACTGCTAGCTCCCTTGTTTCTCCTCTCTCCTAAACAAAGAATTTACAAATCCCTTTTCCAGATGTTTAAAGTTTTGCTTTATTCCACTCATGTGATAAATTTTATACTTTAACTATTGTTTTCATAACCTTAGTGTTTATTCCTTCCTCCAGATCAGTAAGAAAGCTGTGATATCACTCTGATAAAATAATTTACTTTCTAGACAAAAGAAATACAGTCGATCCACTTTATCAAGGCTTCATTCTGGTGACACAGTTCAACAGCAGATAATAGCGTTCAATAAAAAGAATAATGGAACAGCTAAAGAAACAGCTAAACAAAAAGCAACAAGTATTTCTTAAGGGAGATCGCTGATGTCTGTTCTTGGGATCAATTTTATTTAATATTTTCTTTAACAGTCTTGGAAGAAAATATAGAACAGCTATAGTGAGATTTTCAGACAACCACACAAAAATGTTGCACAGAGAAACATTTGAATATCATAAAGGGACAACTGGATTATAGTCAGGGCAAAATTAATAGAAAAGCTATGAAATTTAATAGTTGAACATGCAAAGTGATGCAGTTAGGGACTTAAAGAGCTATTTTTTGTTTGTTATAAATGGGATTAATTGATTTTAAAATAATAAATGAAGGAAAGGCAGTGGATGTAGTTCTTCTGTATCTTAGTAATTTTTTTAATACGGAAGCTCACAGCATTCTTCTGGAAAAGTGCAATTGTGCCATGAGCAGCTTCCTGTTGTTCTGGGTGGAGAACTGGCTGAAAGGTAGGGCTCAGTGTTGTAGTGAATGGGGCTACATCTGGCTCAGAAATGGTCACTAGAGGTGCTCCTCAGGGTTCAATTCTAGGGCGAGATGTTTTCTACATATTTATTGTTGTACTGGATGCAAGAGTTGATTCACCATTATCAATTTTGCTGATGATACCAAAATGGGAAATGCTGATGATTCTCTTGAAGAACAGGAAAACTTGCAGAAGGCTTTAAGTACATTGAGCTATGATAAAAATTAACAAGTCAAAATGCTGGATTCTTCAGCTGGGACAGAGTTATGCTGGACATGAGTATAAACTGGGAGAGCAAGCAGTGGTTGGAGAGCAGAAAGGGATCTGAGGGTGCTGGTTGGCAGCAGCTCAGTGCAAGCCAACAGTGTGCCCTTCCATTCTGGAGTGCATCAAACACAGTCATAACCAGCCAGTAAAAAGAGGTGTTTATCATGCTATATTTAACACTGGTTTGGGCTCACCTTGAATCCTCTCCCTGTTTCTGAATCCCACAATTGAGGAAAGGTTTGAATGAGTACTTGAATGAGTCCAGAAAAGGGCAACAAAGATGGTGACAGGGCTGGTGAAAGGCTAGAAAGGGCTTAGTCTCCTAAGAGGAGCACCAAGGACTTTGGAAGAAGAGGAGACTGAGGGGCAAACTTGTTGATCTCAGCAGGTTTCTGAGTAGGGGAAACAGAGAAGCAGGTTCTGATCTCTTCTTCCTAGTATCTGGTGATAGGACAGGTAGGAATGTTCAAAGCTGAATTAGGAGAGGTTTAGGCTAGCTATTAGGAAGCATTCCTTTACTGAGAGGAACTGAGAATTTCTTTGCACTAGAACAGGCTACCTAGAGAGGTCGTTGATGCCCTAAACTTGTCAGTGTTTAAGAGTCATTAAGGACATATTTTAACTTTTGCTCAGTCCTGAAGTGGTCAGACAGTGGGACTAGATTATCATTGCAGGTCCCTTCCAACAAAATTAATTCTATTCTATTCTAGAGACAGAGAGATCCATGATGCACCACTGTGATGCTACTGGCTGAAGAACTAGTATGGCTGTGGATAGTAGGAATCTGCAAGCATTTTTTGCAAATGTACTTTTGAAGTTTTTGGAAGCATTCATGTAAGCCACTTTAAACTAACAAATGTTGACACTTCTCACCCATAAATCATCAGGGAACTCTCTGTAGTTGGTAGAAAATAATACACATTCCCTAAGTATACTTTATCTCACTTAATGAGTGCCAATTCAATATTGAAAAAATATTAGCATAGGGGTTTTATTTACTGAGAAATACTGAAATAAAACAAAATCAGATATAAACAAGTTCATTAAAATAGATGCTTTTTAATGGAAGAATTTTAAAGACTATATTTTATCTCTATGTGTAGATTGACATGTCTAAAGAATCTGAAGATACTTTGCATTTGGCAGTTCTTCAGAATAGTAGTGTTACTGTATAATATTGGAGCTGAAGATTGTTTATTAGCTTATATGTGAAAAGTGGTAACTCAGCAAACTCCTGGGAAGTCCTAAAACACATAACTGTATTATGGAGATATATATATATATATATACACATACGCCTGATGGATGCTCATAAAGATGGAATCAGGGTCTTTTCAGTGGTGTTCAGTAACAGTAGCAGAGACAGTAAGTACAGCCAAAAGCACAGGATGGTCCACCTGAACATCAGGAAAGTCTTTTTCACTATAAGGGTAACTGAACATTGGAATAGGCTTCCTAGGAAGGTTGAGGAGTCTCCATCTCTGGATTTACTCAAACATCATCTGGACATGGTCCTGGGCAAGTTGTTCTGGGTGATGCTGCTGGAGGAGTTGAATGTGGTCCTTTCCAACCTCAACCATTCAGTGATTCTGCGCTTCTTAAGTTTGGCCTAAGACTGTCAAGACACATATTGGATAAATAGACAGTGGAGTGGGTGGTAAATTAACTGACATGTTGCACTCAGAATGAAGTGGTCTCTGGTTTTATCTCAGTCTGGCAGACTGTTGCAATGATACTTCCCAGTGATTGACACAGGCCCCCAACTTGTTCAACATCTTCACTATCAATCTGGACCATGTGACTGAAAACTCCACTGCCTCATTTGCTGATGACGCCAGGCTGAGCGATGGGCTCAAAATGTCGCATGTATTGAGCCATGTTACAAAGAGACATGTCCAGGCTGAAAGAGCAGGCTAGCAAGAACAGTATGAAGTTTAATAAAGATGAGTGTAGAGTCCTGCACCTGGGATTGAGCAATCAAAATGTCCAGAATTGTCGCCCTGGTTTCTAGAATCTTTTAGCCTTCTGATATTTACATTCTAGTTACACGCTTTCCCATGCTTTGTTCTGTAAACACCTAGTTGTTTGCATTCCTTCATAGAGGTGGAGAAGGCATGATGGGTTGGTAATCTGTCCAGTACCATGGGAGAGGTGGCCCTTTCTCCCTCCAATGCCCTGTCTCTTTTGTAAAACTATAAGTAGTGGAGTCAGATAATAAACTTCCTCTTTTCACCTTCACCTTCAGCTGTGTGAACACGCGTGTGCTTCCGTGTCCTACCACGACACAGAATAGGCTGGGATATGTTGTGGTTGGAAACAGCCTTACCATAAGGAATGTGGGGTTCATGGCAGAAAACAAAAGTCAGTAGAATGTCACATCAGTAATAAAGGGAAGAGCCTGAGCTGCATCTTCAGGGGCATTACTAACAGAAGTAGAGATGTGATCATCGCACTCTATTCAGTGTTTTTTGGTCTAACCCCAAATGCTGTGTCCAGTTCTGGTCCTCGTATTTCCAAAAATATGTAGACAGAATGGAGAAGGTCCAAGGTAGGGCCATAATTATGGTCAAAGGACTGAATAACCTGCTCTATGAGGAATGACTGCAGGAGCTAGCTCTTTTCTCCCAGAGAAGACCTCAATGGACCTCTTCACAGTATTCAAATACTTAAAGGGTGCCTACAAAGAGAATAGAAGCTCTCTTCACAAGGAGACACATGGAGAAGCATACAAGTTGCAGCAGGAGAGGCTTTATCTTGATATAAGAAAGAAATTTTACACAGTGAGAGAAATCATTCACTAGAACAACCTCCCCAGAGATATTTTGGAATCCCCATCACTGGAATTTTTAAAATGCAATTGGACATGGTGCTGATAATCTCATCTGGGTTTCCTCTACCATGAAAAGTTGGAACAGATGATTTTTTGAGTTCCCTTCCTACCTGGGCTATGCTAGTACTCTAGGATTCTTAATATTTTATTCATGAATGATACTTACACATCAGTTTTCTTGCATAGAGAGTAAGAATAAATTCACTAAAATAAATGAAAATAATCAGTTCTGCAAGCTTTAGGGTTCTATATTGTAAATCAGACACTTAGGTTTTTTTCTGTTTTATGTATATTCACAGCCTAAAATTGACATGTCTAGATTAATCCAGCCTTTAAGGACTCAGTACAACAAAGACAATATCTCCAGTGTTTGATTCATCAGACTACCTGTAGACAGATTTCACAGAGTAAGAAGATATGTTCTCCTTGAGGTGTCTATTCTTATTTCTTAATTTTGATTGCTTCAGAGTAGGCCTACATATTGAACAAGTTAGGATATAACATTTAAAAAAACAAGAGAGTTGTTAAATATGCACCCTAGCTTGGATCACTTTGAAGAATTAGGACTGACTTTGCTGCCAATAATGGACAATACTGCAAAATAGGCTTTATAATAGAAAGCGCTGGATACTGAAGGATGCAAGAATGAAGTACATATCGCATGAGCTTAAAGAATTATTTACATTAACTGCATATTTTCTTTTTGTAACTACAATATCTAAATTTTACTTTATGCAGTGTCCTACTTTGTCTCTTTGCCTCTCTGTATCTTGCTTTCCTCACCTTTTCATTTACTGTGTCCCAGCCTGACTCCAGCAGTTCTTTAGAGCCAGAAAAAAATCAATTTCTCAATTTACTTACATCCACCTCACGAGATGTCTCCTGTCATCCAAGTGTTTAAACCAGGAAGTCTGGTCATCAAACAAATATTTTTTACTTTCTGTCTGATTTGTCTGAACAGTATCTCCATTAAAATGACAAATTAGTACATATTTGTTTGGAGGGTGCATCAGCTTCATTGTTTCTGGTTTAGCCTATCAGCTACTTTATGCAATTAACTTTTTATACAGTCACAAAATTATGTAATTAATTAATCAACTTATTTATGTATA
This sequence comes from Lanius collurio, assembly GCA_020086605.1. Taxonomy (NCBI): domain Eukaryota; kingdom Metazoa; phylum Chordata; class Aves; order Passeriformes; family Laniidae; genus Lanius; species Lanius collurio. The sequence continues at coordinate 39,749,013 of JACBWW010000005.1, forward strand.
ACTCTTGTTTGTTTGCATAAGATATTTAATATTATTTAAACATCTGAAGCATCTTCTTATCAAAGAATCAGATAATGGCCTGAGTTGGAAGGGATCTTAAATATCATCCACTTTCAAATCCCTTGCCATTTGCAGAGGCATTTCCACTAGATCAGGCTGCTCAGAGCTCCATCCAACCTGGCCTTGGACACTTCCAAGGATGGGGTATTCACTGCTTCTCCAGACAACCTGTGCCAGTGCCTCACAGCCTTCACAGAGAAGAATTTTTCCTAATATCTAATTTAAACCTAACCTCTTTCAGTCTGAAGCCATTCCCTCTCATCCTGTCACTTCATGTTCTTGTACAAAGCCCCACTCCATGTTTCTTGTAGGTCCCCTTATGGTAGTGGAAGGTCGCAGTTATGTCACTCTGAAGCTGCCTTTTTTCCAGGCTGAACAATCCCAATTCCTTTAAGCTTTCCTTGTAGGAGAAGTTCTTCTTCCCTCTCGTCATCTTTCTGACACTCCTCTGAATCTGGTCTAAGAAGTCAATGTCCTTCCTGTGCTGGAGACCCCAGAGCTGAATGCAGCCCTCTGAGAGGGTCTCACCAGAGCTTCTTTTGTATGATATGTCTATGCATTTATTTAACTCATGTAACCTATTGTAATCTTGGTCAAATAAATGTAGAGGGAAAAAAACCCAACAGCTCTGTCACTTCAAATGCTTTGTTGTGCTCTTATAGATATAAATCCAAACCAATACCAAAGTTCAATAAATGATAACTCATGCAAAAGGAAAATACAATTGCTCACATTTTCTGTGGTGAAAAGATATTTGTAATGGATACGCGATTTCTCAATAAATGTTAAGCTTATATGAAATTAGGGATTTACTCCCGCTTTGTTAGCAGAAAGGGGCCAAAAAACTGGGGAAAATAAAGACTCTATAAATGAAATTATCAGCTTCTTGACCACAGTATTGTAAAAAAGGATTTACATGTAAAAATTATTTACTGTGTCCCTGATAAGTAAATAGGTTAAGGTGACTTTGACTTAATAGTGGGAATACAATCAGAGAAAAGTTACATCATTCTGATTTGCCTCTTGGTAAAACCACAGGGAAAGATGTGATTTTACAGTGACTTGGTCAACTATCTTTTCTGCAATTTGTACAATGTCATATAACTCTGGAATAACATGAAGCAAAAGAGAATATTTGCAAGGAGAGAAAATTCTATTGTTCTGTCACCAACAAAGAAGAGAGTTCAGGGGAGAAAACATGAAATAAAAGATCACCATATGGCAGTGCAGAGTGGACACAGTCCAAATGTGATCTTTATTGATGCAAAATGTTCTTGTCTCTAAACATAACTCCTTGATAAACTCAAAGCACGTTTAAACAAAATTAAGTTTTTGGAATTTTTTTTTTTACACAAACAGACCACTAAATTATTACGTGGCCAATAACAATATATATTTTAAAATTATTTAAAAATTCTAGTATGGTCATTGTCTTTCTCCTTTACTGAGGTGGGGTGCAGGAACTCAACATTTCTGTACAATGAATCATTATGATTACACAGAAGCTTTAAAATGCTCTAAAATATGCATCACCTCCTTAGGCATCATGTGGGAACTCACACATCTTCCAGTTTTTACAGTAATACCTTTCTTGTATGTTTTGCTTACTTATTTTATCCTTACACATTTTACCTACTTACGCATAACATATACAGTTCACCAACTTATACATTCTACTCTTCTTATACATCTTATTTAACTTATACATAACTCATCCATAATACAGTACGTACACATTTTACTTACTTATACATTGCACTTATTTAACACAGTACTTCTACCTAACACAGTACTAACACCTTTTACCACTGTTACCTATAACACAGTTCATATACATTTTGCAACTGCAGTGCATGTTTACACCTTGTTTGATTAGTCCCTTTGTCCAAGAGCTCCACACACACTCTTCAGATAATAAAATTGGTTCCTAATCCAGTGCAGCACAGTCCTTTTTATCTATTCCTTGCTGTCTTGGTATTTAGCCTTTCAGCTTCTCCTTTCCCAATTCTTTTTCAATTAAGCACAATTTACCTTTCAGTCCTTGATGAAGTCCTAAGGGCTCTAACAGGTGGACTCTAAATCCAGGCAAGCCAAGTTAGGATGGTAACAGCAACAAAACCTATCCAGTGATCAGCAGCCAAGCTCCTCCAAGAAATTCAAACAACCAGCCAGAAAAGAACAGGGACCAGATACAAGCCTATCCCACCTCTCTTTCCTCTTATGACTGAACCTTCTGACTGGGCTTAAAAACCCTCAAGGAGCAGATCTGGTGAAGGTGGATGGCCAGGTGAAGCTGGTGAGGGTAATTCCAGCCTGGTCTCACTCTGAGGGCTCCAATAGTGGTTTACCAAAATATGGATATTGATCTACTATCAATATCTAACTAAGCCAAAAACTCTCTAACCATTCAGAGTAGAAAGTGTGTGTTTAATAGGTGCCAGACAGCTGTGTGGAAGTTTATTTATCTACAAAAGTTATGAATAGTCAAAATACAAATAGATTTTCAGATCAATAACACCTCCCATTCCCCTGCTCCGTATGGTAATTAGTTTAAATGACATTGGGCATGTGTCCTATTGTCTCTAAATTGAGTTAGTGGTCATTTTCAATTGGGTGGAGGTTTTGGTGATGAAGGCTACATAGTTTTTCCTCAATTTGACCTTTTACTTTTCAATATAAATGACTTTTGGGGGTCATTCAACTCCTCCTTTATGACTTTTGAGTAGGTTTCCAGATGGGAAAAATTAGCAATTGTTCTGATTTCTTTAGGTAAGCGCAGCTGAGCAAATATAAAAAGACAAGTAATTAATAATTCGTAACTCAGAAGCTTAGTTCTAACTTAACTCTTATTAACTCTTAATTTGTCCCAGGTGACTTTACTTCTTCTACCTACTTCTAACAAAACTAATTTCCTACTAAAATCTTAAAGTCTTTATGTGTCCTAATACTTTTATAAAGCCTGTGCTTCAATAGGCATAACTACAGATGGTTTGGCTGGGGCACAATATCATGATCCTAAATACCTTACAACAGTGGGGCCACATATATTTTTTCCAACAAGCTATTCTTTATTCACTGTCGAGAGGGGAGAAAAAGGAAAAAGAGAAGCACTGAAATTAAAAAGAAAGAGAAGAACAAGAATAGTGAACCTTCTAATCTAATACATAATTAATAGTATGAAAAATTTCTACGTGATTAGAAAATGGTTGCTTTCAAAATTTGTAGATTTTCAGTTTACACAATTTTAATACATTTTAATGATTTTTTTAAAAGAAAATGTTATTTTTTCATTGGAAGAATATATGTGGAAGATTTAAATATTTTAAATCATAAATATAACATCTTGAAGAGAGGTTACTAAAACTTTCTACTTTCCACATTCCTTATACTTTTAAATCTAACAGGCTGAGGATTTAAATCTTATTTTATAGATCGAGGAAGAATAATGCCAGTACTAGTTCCCTTCCTTTGTAAAGGAAAGTGAGATCTAGAGGTGATTTGCTTTCTGTAGTCTATTTTAGCCATTTAAAATCACTGTCTAAGATATGTTACTAGGTTATTGTCCTAGGTTACAATGTAAGATGTAACCTAAAGTATATATTCTATCATTTTCACAAGCTGTGAAAGCAGGTGGGGCAATGTTTGTTATCTCCTGTCATGATTTATCCCTGATAACTCCCTCTGGGGGCTATCTCTGTTTAATGTGCAGTCAAGCATCCATTGCATAACTCATAGAATTACATCATCCCATTGTGAGATGCTCCACCTGGAGGGGAGGAGCCAAGCATTCCCACCTGGATATAATCTGTGGTTTAGAACAGCACAAGCAGTCCTGCTTACTGGAGTCCTAGAGGATAAGAACTGTCACTGGACCTTCAAGTGAAGACCAGACCCTTCTACAGGATCATACTTCAACAGGACCACTTCGTCTGGACTGCTGCCACCACCCTGACTGCCAGCGTGTCAGGTTGTATCCTGACTCTGTCAGTGTTCTTGTACTATTGTATTTATTTTAATTTTCCTATTAAATTATAATTCTGACTTGTGATCTCCCACTGGTTTGTGGCTTCAAACTAGTACAGTTATTCATACAATTTGTTAAAAGATGGTATCCTGCAAAGTGACAGAATTGCTTGAAAGATTTTCCTGCTGCCACTATTAGCATTTTTTAATCTAATTTTGATTGTGGAATACAATCAATTTACTTTGCTTAAGAAGTGATCTAAGCTGTTTTTAGTTGTATAACATTTGTTAAAACTTTAAAAGAAGACAAATATACTTTGTATGGCCAAATATGGCTGATTTCAAATTGTCTGATTTGGGGAATATAATAACTGTGAATATGACTCTAACAGTTGCAAAATATTGTAAAAGATGAAATTTCACAGCCATCAGTGGTGAACCCATAAGTCATGGTTCCCAGCAATTATCTTGCTATTCAAATCAGTGAGATTGCAGCAGACTGATAGATTTATTCTGTCACCTATAAGTGGATCAGAGGGTCACAAGTGGATTTGAGAGAAGCATGATGGAATAGCATGCAAGCATTGAAGTCATTACCTTTATATAGGCTAAAAGCTATACTTTTTCAACAGATCACATTTATTGCCATTACACTTTCTCTCAAAATATCTCTTTCTAAATTTTAAAAAAGAAAAGAGAATCAACTGTAATAGCACATGGAAAAATGTGCCATGTTAACACCTTTAAATGTAAGTCACTGTTTGAGATCAGTTTTAAATCCTAGGTATTACTTTCCTATTTGGAGAGAGAAATTACTTTGAATTTTTTTTCACATTTGTGGTGGTTTTGCAGTTTAGAACACTTGGTTCGTATGGACAGAAGAAAGAAACAGCTGCTTGAGCTGTCTGTGACTGTCACAGAGCCAAGTAGCTGATGGGCAGGTTGCTGGACCAATGCAACCGGCCCCTGTGATGACATATTTTAAAGAAGGAGGAAGCACGAGAAGTCAATTTTTTCCCTGCTTCCCCACTGAGCTGTGGGGTGAGGAGGGACCTCTGGGCTTCCTCCTGGGGCGGGTTGCTGGGGCCTGGAGGTGCCAGGAGAACCACCCTGGAGACACAAGCAGCTGTGAGCAGCTGGGACCGCATGGCACGGGCCTCTGGGGCCGGCACAGCCCATGGGGGGCCAGCGGGCCCTTCCACACAGCCAGTGCGGCTCATGCTGAACTGGGCAAGAAACACCACGCAGCTGGCAACGAGAGACATGGCAAGTATTTCCCCGATGCAGAGCCCAGACAAAATCAACTTCCCAGCTGCAACTTAACAGACACCAATTTTCTTCCAAGTCAGAGAGAAAGGAAGAGTGAGGTCACGTGAGGAAGAAGGAAACATGGCGGCACCAAGGTCGGTGGAGAGAAGGCAGAAGAGAGGTGGTCCAAACACAGGAGCTGAGATTTGCCTGCAAGCCATGGTAAGGACTATAATGTAACTGTTTCTCTATAATTCATTGAAGTGCATGGGAGGTCCACGTGCAGCCCATTAAAAAAAGAGTGCTCACGCTAGAGTGCATAGATGTTGTGAGAGGCTTTTAGAAACTGAAAAAGAGAGCCTTTGCTTTCAGGCTGGAATAGCTCATCCTTTAAAGACCAAAACCCCATGAACCATGATGACCAACACTGGCAGCTGTGAGAAGACTGTGAGACCAGTGAGAGAGGTTTTTTTCACTGTAGGAGATTTGGGTAGGACTGTTGTTTGTGAAGTTTGAAACCACGCTAGAGGAGTTTGAAGAAAACTGTCTTCTGTGAGAAGAATCTCATGTCACAGCAGAAGGAACTCTTTTCCATAAACAGAAAAAAAGACTTAATAAATTAAACACTGACCAAAACTCCATGTTTGTTTCCCTTGTGCGGGTTGGTGAAAAGAGGGAGGTACTAGAAGAGAAAGGTGTTCTGAAAGTTTGCTTTGGATTCTCATTATTCTTGTTACTTGTAATTCTGTTAGCAATGAATCTTCTTTATACTGTTTAAGTTTAGACCTGTTTTGCCTTGAAGTTTTTCTTTTTCTTCAATAATCCTTATTTCGCCTCATGAAAATGAAGTTTTAATTTCCCCTTCTCTGCTCAGCTATAGCAGATTCAAATTAGTTAATAGTTTTTTGTGGTGCTTGGTGCCTAACCAGCATCAAACTTCCACATCATTTTAAGATTGTGTAAATGTTGCTGACTGCTTTCTCTGTAACTTTTTAAAGTGTTCCTTCTCCATATTTAAACACAAAATTCTTGCAGGTAGCATAGAAATATGAGCCAGCTGAAAACAGATTTGGACTCTGAACGTTCAGATCTTAACACAACGCCCTCCAGGAAAAGTTCTAAATTCCTTCAGTTAGCTTTTATGAGTGCTTTTTTTATGAATTACTCATTATTTAATTTTCTTTATTATTATTTCTCATGTTTCTTTTATAAATTTCTCATAAATTTGCTTCCATTATATTTATAACAATTTACTAATTGTAGGGTATAATAACTCTTATTTATAGAACAAGTTATGAAAACACTTCAGGTAAAGATTTTGATCTTTTGTTTTTCCCTCCGGAAATACAGTAAAAGATAGTGTTTGCAGGCTCGTGAGCGTTTCAACATTCATGGAATCATAGAATGTTTTATGTTAGAAGGAACCTTAAAAATCCTTTATTTCCAACTCCCTTGCCATGGGTAGGGACACTTCCCATGAGATCAGGTTGCTCAGAACCCCAATCCAATCTGGTCTTGAACACCTTCAGGGATGATCCCTGGGCAACCTGTTCCAGTACTATACCATCCTCATAGCAAATTTTTTTTCTAGTCTCTAAGCTAAACCTACCCTCTTTAAGTTTGAAGTGATTCTGCCTTTTCCTATCACCACATGCCATTGAAGAAAGTCTCTCTTTCTTGTAGGCTCCCTTCTGGGACTGGAAGGCCCCAGGTAAATCACCCTGAAGCTGCCATTTTTCCAGGCTGAACAATCCCAATTCTCTTAGCTTTTCCTTGTAGGAGAGGTTCTCCATCCCTCTGATCATCTTGCTGACCCTCCTCTGGATTCACTTCATAAAGCCAATGTTTTTCCTGTGCTGGAGATCCAAAAACTGAATACAGCACTCAATGTGGAGTCTCACCAGAGCAGAGTAGAGGGGCAGAATCACTTCTTAAAGCCTTAAAACCAGGGTAATTGCTTACCGATTACCATAGGAGGTGAAACAGGCTCAACTTGTGAAGAGTAATTGAACAATTTGTCAATTAAAAGCAGAATAAGATGATGAGAAACAAAGAAAAAACTAAAAGTATCTGTCCTCCCCCTTCCTCATCTTTCTAGGTTTTACTTCATTCATAGCTGTTCTGCTTCTTCCCGCTCCAAGGAGCACAGGGAGATTAGGAATGGGGGTTGCAGTTAGTTTACAACACTCCACCTCTGTCATTCATTCCTTATCACAGTTTTCCCATGCTCTGGCAGGAGTTTCTACAAACATCTGCAACATCAGTCCTTCGCATGGGCTGCAGTTCTTGAAGAATATGTCCTATTCATGCGGTGCAGTCCTTCAAGGATGGACTGGTCCAGCATGGGGCCCTCATAGGCCACAGTTTCTGCCAGGAACCTGCTCCAGCATGGATGCTCCATGGGTTGCAACTTCCTTCAAGAAGGTCCTTGACAGACAGCAGCATGGATATCTCTATTGTATTCTTCCAGGAACTGCAAGGGAACAACACGTTTCACCATTCTCCATGGACTGGAGATGCACCTCAGATCCATCACCTGGAGCACCTCCCTCCCTCCTTCCTCACTGATCTGGGAGTCTGCAGCATTGTTTCACATTTTTCTAGCTCCTTTGTCACAGGTCCTGTATAGCATTTTTTTATTCTTAAATATGTTTTCACAGCGGCTGCACCAGCCCAGCTGGTGGGCTCAGCTATGCCCTGCAGTGGGTCCCTTTGAACTGCCTGGAACCATCTGTGTCCAGCACATGACCTCTTATCACTGAGGCCACCACTGCAGCATCCCTGTTACTAAAACTTTGCCAAGTAAATCAAATGCATCTAGAGATGTCTAGAGAGAAATTAATGCCATTCCAGGATGAATCTCAGTGATATTTCTAAAATGTGTCTCAGGGAAAATTTGAACATAGAAGAATAATTTAGAGAAGCTTAACTCAGTGGATCAGATGATGTTATCTCATTTCAGAATGAATCTCAGGAGTGTTTGATCCTCATGAAACTGATAGATCAGTGGATAATTTGAACAGCACACTCAAAAGTAATCTTGAAGTGATTGGGTTTTGGCTAAACTTGATTAGGGAATGCATTCTAATTTTTTCATGCTCTTCCAAAAAATCAAATTTTTCACTTAACTCTGTCTTGACTTCCTTTTTTTCCCTAAATATAAAACACAAAATAAAATTCAAGGGGCTTTCATCCCCAGTGGTGTAGGGTAACAATTAAAAAATGCTTTCAGAATTCTTTATAAAGCAAACTCACCAACTTCATACTTCCACAGAGTTATGGTTTAAAGAAAGTTTTCTAATTTGTTTTGTCTTTGGAAACTACAAAGTGACTGATGGCATTGCAGCACTTTGGTAAGCAGCATATTAGTCACAATGAAAGATCACTATCACAAATAGTACATTGCTAAATTAGGGAATTACAGCCCTAGTGGAGCTGTGCAGAAACTTCCATACATACCTGATAAAAAAGAGAAAACTTTCTCCACCTTTTTTTTTTCTTTTTTTGCCCAGTTTCTTTTAAATTTCAAGTTTTTGAACAATTGATGGATGAGTCTTTTTAAGCATTCTCTTGGATTTTGTTCAAAAGTTCAAACCAGACTAGGAACTAAGACAGACATTTGATGGAACCTTACGACCTTGAAAATAAAAAGAATATTTTCTCAAAGTGTCATAAAAAGTGCCAGGCTCTATCAAACGTTACAACTAATGTAAGGTTTTAAAGGTACGTATAAAGGTTTTATTATACTTCGGTTAGAAAAAAATAAGCATCTAGAAAAACAGAAGAATCAAGACATTACCTTACATAATAGTAAGTTCAAGATTTTTAGGGGAATGTTGCCTTTTGGAGGAGCTTCTGTTAAAACTGTTTTCAAATGCTGAGAGAAACATTTATTCAACTATAAGGAAACTGGCCTTTAAAAAAAGACTTGGAGATTAGGTTCCAAATGTTATTTGTTGCCAAATGCACTGTTAAACTTACTGAAGGATATTTATGAGCAGCACTGCATTTCTGGTTTTACAGTATGTTTTTATGTTGTAAACTTTGAGAATAAAATCTTCAGTTTACTCATGGAAAGCAGTGCCTGAGTAAATGACATACAGAGGTCAGAGTGTATCCTAAAAATTAATATAATTATTTAGGTAAAACTAGCTTATTATGTTCGTATCGTCTCAAAGTATGTAGGAAAGAGAATGTTAATTCAAAGCTTTGATTTTTCTCTCTCCTCTGTTTTCAATCAAAACAAAAAGTGGAAAATTAAAAATTGCTTAGAGAATTTTTTTAAGTTTCTCACAGTCATATCATGCTTGCAATTTTTGAGTAATTCTACTGTTACATTTTTTTTTCTTTTTGTTAACATAAGGGCATTTTTATTTAGGGGAAAAAAATTCAGAACACGTTTTGTGATAAGTCACTGGGACCACAAGACAGTTTGTAAGCTGTAAATCAGAATGTAGTGGTGATGGTATAATATTAAATCAATCATACTATATTAAAAGAACAAAACCCAACATTCCAAAACCAAAAAATCTGCTGCCATGTTTCCTTATGACATCTATCCATGCTCATAAGATTTTTTTAAAATTTAATGATCTTTGTGTAGCAGTCTCAGTTCTTATTCACAAGTACTTTTCAAGGTCCATGTCAGACCCTGTGACAGGTAATCCTTCATAGAAAAAACCAAAGACTTCACATGATTTCAAATTATATATTGAAGGAAATGTTTCAAAATTACTAACCTTTAAAATGTTTTTTTTTTTTTCCAGTAAAAGAGTAAATTCTTTAATCTCTAAAAGTTTTTAGTTCACCTTGTCTTTAACAAGACAGGAAGGCCTCACTGTCTGCTCTGTTAATTCAGCATCATATCTTCTAAAGGCATCCTTTTATACATCTCCTTTCACAAATGTTGCTTTATCACTTCTCTGCTTTTTCTACTAATATATATCAATTTTACAGCAAAGGTATGAATACTAATACCTGAAATGTCATTGACTTGGTAAAATGCCTCTTATAACTGATTTTCTAAGAAATATTTTGAGAAATACAGATTGACCTTTTACTTGTCTTCCTACAGAAAAGCATTATTTCTGTAATCCTTTAGTTTGTATCCTCAAAATTTTCCAGCGTATTTTGTAATCAAATAGTCCATTGACAGATGCAGAGATTTGGATGAAATGGGAGCTGATTAATCATTCTTTATAAATATGTAACAATTTATAGTATTTTTATTCACTCCAGTGAAAGAGAAGGCATCATAATAGCACTTTCTTTGTATTTTAACCTTTAAAAAGTGGATTTTAGTAAACATAAGTGGGATTCCAAAAAATCTTGGCATTCCAAATTCCCTTCTTTTGCTATCAAGGTAATCACATTAAACAGGTAAGTACAGTTATTTCTCCTGCTCTAATAAAAAATACCAAATACAGTCATAAGGAGTTAAATTTATGAACTATAAACTGAGCTCATCAGTGAACAAAAGATATTGGTGATGTGTTTTCCTACACTCAGCTTTACTTCGGATGGAAAGAACCTGCTGTAGAAGATGATCACAAAGGAAAAACAATGCAATAAAATACACAAGTGCCTTCTATGAAAATAAACTAAATCATTGCTTCAACCTATACTGATGCCTTATATAAATTGATGAATTAGACAAAAACAAAACCAATAAAAATATTAATGGAGAATTAATACATCCTGTTTGTGGTTGCTAAAAAGCTGGCAAAGGGGTTTTTCCTAAGAAACTTTCTAGCTTTCTCACATTCTGTGAGAATTATCTCCTTCACACGGAGGCTAGAGCAAACAAAACAACAGTTTGGTCAACTGTCCTGTCACCTGCAGAGTTGTTTTGAGAACCAGGAACTTATTTTCTTTGCTCTAAGAATAATATTTAGATATGAGTGTCTTGCTGTTCAGCCCATCACCTTTGAGAGGTAGTGGATGAATAGGCCAATCATGTAATTTCTTTATTGTTAACCACACTATAAAAAAGAAGCCTTCCATTAACTGAGGGTCTTAGCTATGCTCTGACCAGCCTCTGACCTGCCTTCATGTTGTCTTTCTCATGGTCTCTGGGGGGTTTACAGCAACACCTGTTAATGTACTTTTTGATTCTGGTGCCACATAAAAATAATTTGTTACGGAACCTGAAAATCACATAAGAGTAATATATGTAGCATATTGTGTTCAGGAGTCTAAAACCACCATTCATTATAACCTTGAAACTCCAAAAATGAAAATGACCAAAAAAGGCTACACGTTACTTGGAAATATTTGTTCCAACAGTTAAAAACAATTGCAGTAGAAAGGATGATCTAGATGAACACGTGGCATTTCAGCAGCTCTTATTGTCCTCTACTCACTCAGCTTCATCCTGTTTCTGTTTGGGTTTCTGTGTCTTCTACAACAGTACAATCTCTGTATATATTTGCTCAGGAGACATCAGTTCAAGAGGTACTTTTTTCATTTCCCGAGAGAGAATAATTAATAAGAACATTGTTTATCTACAGTAAAATACAACATAGTTGACCAAAACTAATGGATCATGTTTGAGAAGTATTGTTAAGTCTTTATTCCACAGTTACAGAAAGGATAAGATTAAATTACACAAATTGGCTCTGATGAACTGATTGTGAAGTTACAAATACATGACTCTCACTGCTGAAATGTATTTCTTAATTATTTGAAGATATCCAGAGATACCTGTGTTTTTTCTTTCTCTATAATAGCTTATTTTCTTTTATATGTATTAGATACATTTCCTGTGTTTCAGAATGGTTTGAAATTGCATCACTTTGATTTTTGAGATAATATGAGATACACTAATAATATGTTTTATAAATCCCTTAACACACATGCACACACAAACTTCATGTGACCTGGGAAGGAGCAATGCTTTTGTTTAAGCTCTTCCTGCTAGCTGTTGTGTGTCACGCAGGTACTAAACAAGGCCATATTGCTTTACCAGTCTCCTTTTGTTGGTGGCAAATACACAGCTGAAAATAGTGTTGTGTTTTCTTGTACACTGTCATGTTGACTGGGAACTAGACTACCACATGCTCTAATAACATGAAACAGCTTGAATATTGCTCATTTGACAGAATTTCTCAAAACACTTAAAAAAATAAATCATCAAACAGCATTTTGGGCTCCATTTAGGAAAAAAAAGTCCTCTTTTTTCAATATGCAAAATGATACTCATAGGTTATTTTCAAAATTAACTCTGTTTTCTTTCCTAAGATTTCCAGTTTATTTTAAAAGCCAGCCTCACAGTGACAGAAACAGAGGAAAATTGCAGCCATTAAGTGCAGACAGGAAGTGTGTGCACCAGCTTTAGCTCAATGTGAAAATTAAATCCAAACTGCTCCAAACTAGGTCTGGGTTTTAATGTTAATTGTTCACATGCCCTCAATACAAATTATTCACACTAATGTACTGCATTAGCCAAGCCTGTCACTTTCACAATATTATTTTGGTTGCTACTGTTGTTGTTTTGTAAATGCCATCTCATTTTGTGTCCATTGCGGGAATTTAGGTAAGCTGCTTTAGTTGTAAGAAAGTTCTGAGCATAACATTTAAGGCTGCTGCTGCAGTTTCATGGATCATTAACAATTTGCTAATATTGTTTTAGCTTGCAAATTAGTGCAGCTTAGTGACTAAGGAAAGGTTCCATAGCTGTCATCAATCAGACTAAAATTCTTCATGCATGAGATGAAAAACGATTTTTAGCCTTTGAGGCTCAGATAGCAATTACTGTAACAAAAAAAAAAAAAAAGTAAAAAAAAAAGTGGGGGGGTAGATGGAGGAGTGAAGGAGAGAAAGCAAGCTATAGAAAATGCTGTTAGCAATTCTATTAAATTTATTTCTTGTTGCATTAGAAAAGAACTAACTCATGCCGTGTAATCATTCTTTAGCTTCCTGCTATATTAATGAAGTGACAAATTTTAGAGGGAAAAAAGAGAACCTTTCCTAGGAAATGACAAGAGATTAGAGAACAAAGAAAGAGAATTCCAGAAAATCCCAGAGTCCCAGAATCAGTAAGGTTGGAAAAGACCTCCAAGATCGAGTCCAACCTTTGCCCCACTACCACCTTGTAAAGTCGACCATGGCACTAAGTGCCATGTCCAGTCATTTCTTGAACACCTCCAGGGATGGTGACTCCACCACCTCTCTGGGCAGCCCATTCCAATGCTTAACCGCCCTTTCAGTGAAAAAAATTCTTCCTGATGTCCAACATAAACCTCACCTGGCACAGTTTGAGGCTATGTCCTCTTGTCTTGTCGACAGTTGCCTGGGAGAAGAGACCAACTCTCACCTGTCTACAACCTCCTTTCAGGGAATTGCAGAGGGCGATAAGGTCTCCCCTGAGCCTCCTTTTCTTCAGACTAAGCACCTCCAGCTCCCTCAGCTGCTCCTCATTAGACTTGTGTTCCAGACCCTACACCAGCTGCTGGACACGCTCCAGCACCTCCTGAACAAAGGATTTGTGGTGTGGCCTCAGCAATTCCAAGAACAAGGGGACAATGACTTTCTTGGTCCTGCTGGCTACCCTATTGCTCATAGCTTGGTCTTCTTGGCCACCTGGGCACACTCTAACTCACGCTCTGCTGCTGTTGACCAGCATCTCCACAGATTTCTGCTGGGTGGCTTTCCAGCCACTCTTCTCCAAGCCTGCAGTGCTGCATGGGGTTGTTGTGACAGAAGTGGAGATTGTCTTTTATTTTGTCTTTAACCAAGCTTTCTCACTCAAATTTCTTTTCTCCCATCCATCATCTTCATGCACTCTCCCTATTGCCTTTTCTGTACATCTCTTTACAGCATTTTCCTGTTTCATACTTTCTCAAAATCTTCTATCAAATCTTCCCCTTTCCCGTTCCTCTCCTCTGTCACTTCTGCTGCCTGTCTTGATCTCGTTGTAGCTGTACAGTCTTCTCTTTCAAATATTTCACTTCTTTATGGAGGCTATAAACTCCATATATCAATATGCAAACTGCATTAAAGAATTATAGAAAGTACAATAAAAACTGCCAACAGTATCACTGTCATAACACCCTTTGTCTTCAAAGTATATGCTTCTCTTTATATCAGGGGTTGTCAAGGTTGTTTTTCACTTGTCAATCAGAAATGCATGTAGGAAAGGACATGTGCCTGTACAGCAGCCATTGTGGGTCTTACCTGTGTTTAGCACATAACTCCGGTGTCTTTGGAAGACAGGTGGGACATTAATGAGAGATCTCACTGCAGTGCCATCATATTTTGTAAAATTCTTTCGAGGCCATTGGAAAGAGACAACAAAATTTTCAATTTTATTAGAATGCTTTTCAGGATTAGAATGTATTTTTTTTTTATGTTTAGGGAGAGATGGAACTTAAGTCTCAGATATAACTATCCATAAGGCTCCATAAACAATGCATACACTCAGTATTAGCATTCAAGATCCTGCACAAGTATGGAAACAAAACTGAAAAAACTCTATTTTATCACCGTGCCACAAAGTAGAATCTTAAGATAATAAATATCTTCTAAAAAAAACCTTACAGACTACTAGGAGAAAAAAATAAAAAAGTATTAAAATATTCTTTTATGTTTCTTTTTGGGACTATGTTTGCAAGAAATACCACCTTTTTTTCCTGCTTTCTAAAATATCCTATTTCTATCTGTTTTCCAAGTGTCTCAGATCAGTTATCTTTCTGAGGTACAGAAATCACAACATTTATGTTATGAACCAAAACCCAATCAATACTGTAAGAAACCAGGAGGAAAAAAAGGGACAAATTAGTTTTGTAAACAAGAAAAAAAAAATGTTTTTCTAAGTTATTTAATAGAAATTATTTGCTGAGGTGTGCTTTAAAATAAAAATTAAAAAAGTATTATATTTATCAGTGACATTTGATTAACCATTGTTATTGCAAGACTTCTAATGAGTAAAATTTTTAAAAAATATATATCTTAAAATGGTAAAAAAAAAGTTCCCAGCTCTGATTTCAATTTCAGCTTAACTTAATGCAAAATCAGTGATCTAAGTAGTGACACCAAAGTACATAGATATCTATAGTTATCTATGTATATCTATATATATGTGTTAATTCTATGTCAAGTAATGCTGGAGTTAGAATCTTACATTTGCCTTAAGTTTTGTGCAAAGGACTACTCCCAACACAATCAGAGCTTTCTCATCACGTCCAGTTGTAAAACTCAGTAGTTGTAAAACTTATCTCTGCACCAAAAATGTGCAGCATAAATAAATTATGTCAGCTTGTTAAATAAAATAAGGGTCACGATTTCAAGGGGTTTTTTTAAAGTTTCTCTGAGTGATGAATTTTAAACTTAGGAACCATTAAAAAAAATTAAAATGCTGCCCCTTAGTGAACCAGGGAGGAACAATAAATAAAATAACATTTCAAAGAAGGTTTTAACTGGGTTTTGACATTGTCATTTTGAAGATAACTATATGCAAAATAGCAGGTGATTGCATTTTAACACTTCACCTTGATTGCTGTAAAAATTACAGTATAAACAAGAATCTTAATTTGTCAAAAAGTTAAGTTAATCATGTTTTGCATTTCAGAAGATCTCAGAGGGTACATAGATAACATATTTTTTCAGTATGCTAAGAGTTAATCACACTTCTGGTACTATAAGTCATGTATATATTTCTAATTAGGAAATTTATAATAATATCCAACAGAGCAGTTATTAAAGTAAGATTTATTTTATACCCCTACTGTATCTGAACAACATAATGTAATCCATCAATCAAAAAAGTAATAATTTATTGCTGTTTCTTTTCATTTATAAATATATTTTTTATCAGCTTGACAAAATGAGTTATGAGTCCTATTTTTCAGCCTTCACTTTCCTTTAAAAGTTAATTTAGAAACATCAGATACTTAAAATTAAAAATAAAAAAATAAAAATGGCTTAAATAAAAGAAGAGGGAGAAACAAAACATTTCTCTTTAAACATTTTTAAGAGTGTCTTTTACTTATTGTATTTACTACTGCAATAAATCTGATGTTCTGTTTTACCTAACAAGAACGTGTCAACTTGTTATGGTAAAATAATTTAATTTGCAGTCAACCCATATTTATGCATTTAGTACAAGGAAAAATAAAAGAGAAAAAAAAAGAATATGAAGTATGTATTCAAATATATAACAAATTTTGTACTTTATATTTCAGAAAATGATTAATCAAATATTTCATTCAATAGGTGTTGATGAAAATATCTAAAATTGTAATCGTAAAGTAAATTAGTAAGGCTGGGGGTTCGCCCGGCCGGTGCTGGTTGGGGTCTGAGGCTCAGACCCAAGAAGCCGTGGCCGGCCCAGAGAGGTGATCCCGTGAGGAACCGTCTGCAGAGGTGATCCCGTGAGGAACCGTCTGGAGAGGTGATCCCGTGAGGAACCGTCTGCAGAGGTGATCCCGTGAGGAACCGTCTGGAGAGGTGATCCCGTGAGGAACCGTCTGCAGAGGTGATCCCGTGAGGAACCGTCTGCAGAGGTGATCCCGTGAGGAACCGTCTCCCAGGGCGTCATGGCTTCTCTCAGTCACTGGCCGGGGGTGCCTGCAGAGATGCCTGGCTCAGCAGCCATCAGCTCTTAGTGATTCAGCAGTGATTTCAGCTCTGCTCTGCAAGGCAAACCCCCATGGCCAGGCCCGGACAGAGAGAGGAGAGGTCCTGCTGGTGGTTCCACAGAAGTCGCTTTATTCTTCCATCTTCTGCGAAGGGGTGACCAGAGACGGATCCTCTGCCGACTCGGGGCAGAGGGGTCTCTTTTATGGGGGTACAGAGGTGGGTGTGAAAGGGTGAGAAACCAATGGGTATTAGGGTATTTTACATACAGTTTCCTAGAGGATCATGGGTCTGTCTTCTCTTGCCGTAACCAAAAAGATTCTCTCTTTCCCCAAGAGGGGCCTGCAGGGGGATTGTGTAACCTCCTTATCTCCAGGCCTCCCTGCCAGGGCAGGGGCTTATCAGACCCCACATCTGGAGATGCTGCAGTTCCCTTTATCTAAACAAGGGCTTCCTGCCAGGACAGGGGCTTGTCAGACCCCACAATAAAGGTGTTTTGTCTTTGGGTTGTAGAATATGTCTTTCTGTACTGACAAACTTAGACTATTTAATTATTTATTTCTTTTAATGTGCTTGTTTGATTATAAATATTCCATTCATGTCTAAATTATTACACATTTAAATTTTCAAATTTTCAGCTCAGCAGCCAGGATGATCACTGATGAATTAAAAACTAAAAAAACTCCCTCATTTACAACAAGTTTTCTCCATGACACACAGAATGGAAAGTGAATAGAAAACAATAATATTTTAATAAATTATCTCCTTACTGGGAAGCAATTAGGGATGATTCTGGTGGAGCTTGCTAAATAAACTGTCTAGTATTTATGTGGAATGAACACTTCCTAAATAATCTGTAAGTATTAGTCTAGTGTCTTTAGCTCTTCTAAAGACACAAATGAGAACATTAATTAAAGAAAAATGTATTTGTTTTGTTGAAAATACTCAAATCAACAGAAACTCACTAGGCTCATTGCAAATTTGTAGAAACAATATTCACTAGGTCATGGTTTAAAAGTATTTAAAAAATTTAGAATAATTTACTAAGCACGGTACACCCACCAAAATAATACTGTAAGGAGCATATACAAGATCTGCACTAGAGCTTAGAAATATATTACTCTTTTTCCAAAAAACTGGAATGATTTGTAGTTCATTCCTCATTAATATTTTCTATGCATAAGGTAAATGAAACTCTTTTCCTATTAACCACAAATTATACTATTTTAGCACAGGATATACTTGGCCTATATTCTGTCAAAGGCCATGGAAATCTTGTTAAAGATCATAAACAAGTAAAAATGACAACCAAAGCAAAATAAACTTGAAAATGCAACTGTCATCTGTTTCATTTTCCAAGAATGGTCATGCACATCTTGTCAACCATCACAGGCAGTAAAATACTATTCTAAAAATTCAATATAAATGTTGTTATTTAATAAATAGTCTCACAATACCTATCTTACAATACCCAACAACACATTGCAAATGAACATAGCTCAAACTATGCTGAAAGCACTGCTGTAGGCAGAATAACAACAAGGCATAGACTCCTTTCAGCACTCAGTATTTTTTATGGTTTTTAATAGCATGCCATAAAAAAGAAACAAGGAAACCCCCCCAAACCTAAAACACATCAATGAAAAATATGATTTAATCGTTGCTAACTATTTATTATAAACATTTTTATAAAAGTAACAGACAATGTGGTCTCCATCTCTCATTAATATTTTAACAGGACTAAAGCTCTGTTCAGAATGTGTTTTCAAAAGTCAATAAACTACATCTAACAGCAAACTAAGAGATGAAGAACAGGTTCATTCATTGCTTCCTATGCAGGAAGAAAGAGGATTCCAATTAATATAATTAAAAATCTCTTTCTATGGTCATTCTGAAACTGAAAAGAAATTACATGTTCCAGATATTTGCTCTGCATTTCCATCTTCAAAGAAATATTGAGGCATGTAGAAGAGTTTTGTGGGAAGATAATAGGCCTCAAGAGCTAAAAGATACAGTATAGTAAAAAATACAGGATTATTCTTTTCCTCATAAGAGGACTGAACATGGATCACATCTTGAAAAGAGACTTAAGAAGACTATTAGTGACCTGGGAAAGCCATCTGTTGCTTACAAATATGAAATATCTATGTATGAATTTATCCACACATATATATACATACACATAAATGTGCATGTATTTGTGTATGTGCATATATAAGTACATATGAGATATACATATGTTGACACATTTGAGACTAATGTGAGGGGAGTGGTAAGACTGAAAAATCAGACAATTTAAAACTAAAATTATTAAATTAATTAATTAACCCTTTGATTAACACAGAGAGTACATTACAGAGCTGATGCATGGATATGTAGGGTCATGGAAGATACTTGGTCATCACTACATTCATACCATTATGGTAAGTACATCTTTTTAAGGAAATTAATATTTTTATATTTTGATTGTAAATTAATATTAACTATATCCAGGTTTATACAATTCTAATTAAGAGGTGTGAGAGGCTTCTGCACAGGCAACAAATAGAGAGACAAATGAACATGTATTTGACACAGTGTTGTTATTTTTCTCAGAAAAGTAAAACAAAGACTTTCACATTTCACTGCAAGAGGAATCAGATGATACAGCAGCTATGAAAACTTACACATTTATTTGAGTCAAATTTATTTCTAATCTTAATAAATTTACCATTCATAGGATACAAATCTCTGGCCATTTCTTACACAACATGATGAAAATTCTTCATGGTATATGTTCCTAGGAAACTGAAACTTTGTCAAAATAATACCACAAAAGAATGAAAACAACAGCCCAAAAGTCATAGAAGTCAGAGGATGTATAGATATAAGAAGCAAAAAACAACAACAACAACAAACAAAAAAAAAAAAAAAAAAAAACCCAAACCAAACCAAAACAAAACAAAAAAAACCCAACACCAAAAACAGGCAAACATACCCTAGCTGCAAATATTACTACCTGGTTTAATGCATGATACTGGGAGGTTTTTGTGTGAACGGAATTCCATAGAACTACATCAAGTTCAAAAAAAGAGGACTCCTATCTGGCAGGTCTAGATGAATATTCCTGCTCTTTAGGTCTAACATTAAATGTTAGATTTGCTTCATCTTCCTGATCTATGTAAATAAGTTAAATTTGCTCCTTTTTCAGACTACACTTCTGTAGTAATTCTGAAGTCAAAGAAAACCAAGTTTAACTAATAACTTAACTTTTGGATAAACATTCAGGTCAGCAAAAATCTGTACTATGCTAAAGTTATATGTAACTCTTAATTATTTCAACTAATTTGTTTGTTACTATAAATTATGGTGTTGGTTGTTTCATTCTAAACATTTAACCTGACACACACATTTTAAGACATCATATTCTTCACTGAAAAAGAACCCTAAACCAAAATCAAACACTTCCCCCCCTGCCCCACCCTGAAAAAAAACCCCAAAAAACAAACAACCCCAAACTTCAAAAGAGATAAGACAAAAGGCAAAAGAAGACATCAGAAATAGGGAACAGGTTATGAGATCTTTGGTAATTTCATGTGAAGAAAGTTTCATTTCCCCAAACTGGTAGATAGTTTGGCAAATATAACAGCCTCATTTAGTCTCATCTTTAGAACTATGCTTTTTTATGTGAATAAAGAAATACAAACTGGATTTGCTCAGTTTTTTTATATCCTACATGAGGGAAAGTTATTTAATTCTGAGTTCAGTCTTATAGTGGCCAAATGCATGTTTAGTTTTATATACACATAAATTGCCAGCAAGATGAAATACCGAAGAAAGAGATTGATGAATTAGGCACAAAGCTGCAATATAAAAGAGAACCTGTGAAGGAGGTATCCTGACATCATCAGATGAGTTTGCAGCCAAAACTCTCCTATGTAATTCTTTTCCTATGCTCTTCAATTTTAACTGAAACTTTTTTAAGTTTGTAAAAATATATTTGTTTAAGAAAATCCAGTCTATACTAAGGGATTTACTAAGGGCTTTAAATATATTTTTTTTCTGATGGAGAAAAGTATGGGGTTTTAGTAAGTTTCTGATGCCTTATAAGTAAGAATAGGAATAAACAGATGTTTCAGAATTAGAATTCTGATTTAAATCTAACCCTGGCTCCCAAGGTCCTCCAATATTTGCTGTCTCAAGCAAGATCAAATATGTATTTCCTCAAGATAGGAAAACATGGTATGTATGAAGCACTATTTATTTTACTTCCAAATGAACAAAAGAGAAAATGACAAATATATCACAATGTAATGTAACAAAGATGTCACAGGACTACAGGAGAATCTGGGAAAATTTGCCAGCTATTTTGACATATAGGAACTTTCAGTATGCAGTACAGGTCATCTTTGTGTCAGTCTCAGGATCAAAAAGAAAAAAAATATAATTTCATACCTAATTTTAAAATCAATTCAACAAAACCATTAGTCCATCAGATGAGCTTTTTACTAGCAAGTAACAGCAAGCCTATATTGCTGTGCATGGAGAATGGAGCCAGGACCTGGAAATGCAGCAGGCAGGCAATGCAGCAGCTTCCCCACTGCAACACTCTTACAGAGTACAAAAGCAAGAAGAGATGATTGGTGGCAGTGACCAGGGTGAGCCAACAGCCCTGGGAATGCCAGTTATGTCCTTAGTGACAGTTCAGGTCTGATACATGGCCAGGAAGCCAAGTCATTGAGGCCAGGTCAGGGACAGTGGGGTGGAATGCCAGGTATGGGCAGAGCTGCCACAAAACTCTCACATGCACAGAGGTCAAGGGCCTGAGCTTAATACAGCTTTCAAGAAGAGAGGGAAGAGACCATAAGCAAGGGGCTCCCTCTTCAGATTCTCATAGTTTATATTTTCACAGCAGTTTGATCCCATGTTATACAGGTGAGCAAAATCAGAGTTGACTTTGAACATGGTCAAACTGTTAGGAGCTGGGGAAAGAGGCTGTGGAGCCTGTTAGCTCCCTCAGCATCATGGTGCCTGCAGCAGTCAATTTTTTCCCCAGCAAACAGCAGTTAAAATACTGTGAGAATTTAAATCCTTGGCCTTTGGAGAAAACAGAACATTTCACAGAATATTGCCTAAAGATTTTCCTATATTTGGCTCAGGTTAATAATGCACAGTCTTTTCTCTTTTGGCAGGTTCTGAGATTGGAGAGTATAAAAAAATTATGAAAATAAAAACTAGCCTTACACACAAAAGAAAAAAAAATCAAAATGTAGGGAGTTTTGTACAATTTTGAAGGATTCCATTTTAACTTGCTTTGTAGATATGAAGAATTGGGAAATGGAAGTGTATATAGGAGTTCCAGTTATCTAACTAATTTTTCATCTTTTAGCCAGAAGAAGGCATTCTTCCATCTTTCTCATTAAGATTTTCAGGATACTGTAATGCATTCAAACTGTTCCAATGAAATTTGATTATAGCTTCTTGTTTAAGTCTTCTACCAAATTGTGATTGTAATACAAATTCTTCACTGTATTTTTTACATTGAAGAATATTTTACTTTAAAGATGGGGAGATGTTAAAGTGGGATATAGAAAATCTCACTATTTCCGTATTCCTTTACCACTTTGACTAAGGATCCTCCTGAAGATCAAATTTAGGACATTTTTAAACTTTAGGAGCTGAAAATTGGACAACAAATTTCTACGTCACATAGTGAAATGTTTCCTCAAAACACTACTGGTTCATGGGTAGGATGACTACCAAAGATGTGAGACTTCTGTTCATCTCAGAGAAGTTTTTTCTTTCTGTTAGGCTGATTTGGACATTATGAAGTTTAGTGCCTTTCTTAGTGCAGAATTCTGCTATGTCACCAGGACGGTAAAATCTAAGGATCACACCACACAGCTTTCTATCCTAAGGTTATTGAGTCAAAACACTACCATCATGCATTTCAAATCTTCATATTGTAAAGTTCATTTGCAAAATTTATTTGGTGTACTTGGACAAGAAGTTATGCTCTAGTGTTTCTTCCCCTCCACAGTAATCTGCAGAGAGGTTTATTGAACTCTTTTAAAAACAGAAGGCAATAAATAGAGCTAAAGTATTTCAAAGTAATAATTTTTTTGAAACTAAAGTCTGTCAGTCTGTTTCTAAGCATTGGTTTAATTGCTGTGAAACTGTGACTTCTGGTTGTGGTTGATGGTATGGATAAAGTATGTGATGAGGTCTAAAGTCAGATCACTACCAGGTGCTACAAATTACAGAAAGATTAGTTACTTGCTTTGAAAAATTTATTTCTAAATAATACCTAACCTGCTTGAAATCTGTTCCTTACAGCCTCATTTTACTTGTGACACTTAACAGCAAAAGGAATAAAGCCTTTTAACTCAGCATAATTGAATTAACACTAATCAAAATAATGAAAAGAAACATATTTTTTTCCATGTTAGAAAACCCCAATATAGTAAACATATGTCAAAATATAATTAGGGTGGTTTGGAGAGCTACATTTGTTCCACTTTTTTTCCTCCAGGACTAGCTCCTTCCCAGGGGTATGAAAAACTGTTTTGATATAAAATCAGGTCCACATTACATTTCCACAGAGTAAATCCAGAATCATACTGTTCTATTCATGAAGAAAAGACAACAAAACCACCTCTGATATTCTATGCCTGTAATCACATCTATGAAAGCAGATTAGGAACATTTTGCTTTTGCAAATTAAATGCAAATGTGCTAGCTGCAGAAGGAACAATGCACTAGAGAATCAGACCTATTGTCCACAGAAGAGATCTTCAGTTAATGCTCAACATCACAGAATTCCATCAAGAAAGGAAGAATTGGTTACAAACTGCCTGGGACTTTTTCCTCCATTTAAAACAACCTAAACCATGTAATTTGTGATAAAACTTCTTGCATATAGAATTAATTTTCATTCTTTGGCAGGTTGCTGACCATTTAGGACATGATTAGAAGGAGTCATAGTAATTTAGCTATTCCAGTTGAATCTCTCCCTGCTAAGTTGAATCCCCCCAATTACCATAATCAATTTACAGCAACTCTCTTGAATTTTAAAATGGCATAGCCTTATGCTTATTTTTATGTTGAGTGATATAGATAGAAACTTGAAGACTACATGAGAATTTCTTATGTGCGTTTGTGAGCTTCTCATTCTCTGAGTTCCTGGGAACACAAGGTGCTTTTCCAGAGCTCCTCTGACACCTTTTTCAGTACAAAACATAGGTATCCCAGTTTCGGCTAAATTGCCTCTGATAAATTTCCTTATCCTAGCTGTTCTCCTAGTTTTCACTAATCTACTAGTTTCACAGTGAAAGACTCACCATGTTTGCAAGCTTGGGATTGATGATGTGAGTGAGATCAAATTGTGTTAATCACCAAGGAAAATGACACTTAGGAACTTCCTGCATTGTCTCCTGCCCTTGGCCCAGGACCTCTTTTCCTCCCCTCTAGTGCTCTCAGTCCTTGTCCCAGAAATGCCCTAAGAGGACAATCCTGGACCAATCCTGGACCAATCCTTGGCCCATCTCCGTCCCCATGGAGATGCCCAATTCCCCCAGATGGCTCCTGGACTGCTCTGTGCCCCAGCTGGGAGCAGGCAGAGACAGGATTCCCATCCAGGCTCCATCCCAATGGCTTTGTCTTTTGGCAGTGGGATTGGGCATGGAGCCCTGTCCTGACACCCTGTGGGGCAGTCTCTTTGCCCCAGGCACCTGGCCCATGAGAGACACCAGCCCTCCCAGTACCCTTATACAGGACAACAAGCTTTAGCTTTTACCCAAAAATGTTCTGACCAGAGGGGATTAATATTTGAATTCTTTATGGATATTCTGTTTAGTGACTAAAGGTGCATAATAGAGTTTATGTTATAATGTAAATAAGTGCTTGCAATGCATACCTTTTCCATGCACAGCATTTTTGCACTGTTTTCAACGTGAAGGTAAACTAATCTGTTTGGACTTCAAGTAACTGATCATGGGTTCTTTGACTGGCCTGTGCTAGGCAGAATTCCTCATACAGGTGTTTCAAGGGTTATAAGGCCGACACCAAGGAATATTAAAAGTATTGGTTGGTTCTATTTCATTTTATCACTTCTTAAACACATGGTGGTGTTCATGGGTTAGCCATGTTGCATCCTGAATTATTTCAGGATTGTAATCATAGAGTATCCTGAGCTGGTAGGGACCCACAAGGATCATCAACTCCACCTCCTGGATCTGCACATGAAAATCCCAAAAATCACACCATGATTAAGTCAGTTTATTGACAATCAGTATTATTGGACTCAAAGGAGCTGGTTTTCTTGACTTTCCTTTTTTTCAGAACGAGTAATTAATTTCAAATACATACTTTAGTATTACTGTCTCAGTCACACATGCACACACATATATATGAAGACAGTATCAATTAATCCTACCAGCCATGTCACAGTATAGATAGTATCCTATTATTGATTGTTACTCCAGACCTTACTGATCAAAATTGTGTTGGGAGAGGACTCACCTTTTGGGTTAAATTTCTTATGATCACATGTAGAAGACACAGCCCTGCAGCATGACTCAGATGTGAATGCGCTACAAACCCAGAAGAAACCAATTTTAAGGTTTAAATTTGCCTAAAGAAATTACCATTATGACATATTTTTTTCCCTCTATTCCCTCTCTCACTGCTTGCCTAAGTACTTCAAACCTGTTTCTGTCCCAGTTCTGGACAACACACCATAGGGATCCCTGAACCTGAGCAGAAACGTCATTTGGACCAGAGCAGAGAAAATGTGCAGCCCAAAATTGAGATTCTAGGTTCTGTTAGAAATCCCGGCTTGAGTAAATATCATATGAACCTTTCCCTTAAAGATAATGACTTTCAAACTTAGATGGCATTCTTACCTAGGCACTCCTCTGAAGGGAAGTCTGCTTTAATTAACTGCAATGAGTTAATTCCTAATCAGTTTAAGAGAAAAGAAACAAAACAACAAAATAAATCTTGCTTAAAATGTTACAATATCAGCACGAGTCCTTTCTTTACTGCAAGTTTTCACTTTAATCTCATCTTAATAAAAACAGATACAACTTTCTTATTTATAAAACTATATGGTAATGCAACTGGGAGAGATAGTAAAATTCTCAAACTGCAACCATTAAAGCTGATTAGTCATTTCATACCAACACTTATTAATTTCAAAGAAAAATATTTCCAAATTGATTAGACTGTTTTGAAATTGTTAGTCAGCATGCCTAGAGCCCTGTGGTGTTGTTATGACAGCCACTTTAAAGCTAAGGAAAGATTTATTTGCTATATGCTTGAAAAGGTCACAGAGAAAAGTACTTACACAAGGACAATGCACACAGTTTTATATAAACACAACAAGGTAGTAAGTTCAAATATTTGTCCAAATAGAAAGAACACTTTCCTGTCATCTTTAAAATGACCTTCCGATTAAAAGAGCATACTGAAGTATTTCTGATTAATTTGAAAAGGCAGTAATTCAGTTTTTCACATAGTCCGGTGGGACTGGGCATGTTTCACTCAGATTGGTCTGTTAAATATTTTATAGATTGGTTTTCTGCCTCTATTGAATTGGAGTGTAATCATCACATAATATTTTCTTTACTGTCAAGGAACATGTCAGGAAGCTTTTCATACTTGATTATTTATTTCTAGAGTAGGTAATTTATTCATCTGCATCACTTCGTTACTGTACCTGTCTTCAAGAGCCATTTTGGTTGATACTATCTGACAGAACTATTATGATGAATCAACAATCCTGGCAAATTGAATAGAATGATGCTTAATATTGGCTAGTAGAATGTACCACTTGTTTCTTGTCTCTGATAGAACAAAGCAAAACAAAAAAAATCCCAACCTCATGCGTATAAAAACCTCCCAACTTTTCACTGGTTTAATTGATAACAGCAATATGCAAAAGCTGTTTTTTACAAAAGGCATTTCAACATATAATGATTTTAGGTTCTGTCTGGATTGTAGTCAACTTTCTTCATAACTTTGGATTTGCAAGTAAACTAGAGTAGATAACACACCAATATATTGGCTATGGCTGAGCAGTGCTTGATGACAAGACTTTTTCTCACTCTACCCAACCTGCTCCTTCAGCAATTAGGCTACGTGTGGTGTTGTAAGGTGTTTTGAATCTTGATAGTGTACCCCAGCCACATCACACGTAGTTATACCTACTGGAGCCCTCAGAGTGAGACCAGGCTGGGATTACCCTCACCAGCTTTACCTGGCCCTCCACCTTCAGCTGTAGCAGATCAGCTCCTGAAAGGTTTTTAAGCCCAGGCAGAAGGTTCAGTTGAAAGAAGAAGAGGAGAGAGAAGAAGAAAAGGAGAGAGAAGAAGAAAAGGAGAGAGGTGGGACAGGCTTGTATCTGCTCCCTGTCCTTTGCAGTCTTGTTGGTTAGATTTCCTGGACTAACTTGGTTGCCCCTCACTGGATGGGTTTTGTTGCTGCCACCATCTTGACTCTGCTTGCCTGGATCTGGAGCATCAAGAGCTGAAAGGTACTGAAAGGAAAACTGGGCTAAATTGCAAAAGAATTGGGAAAGAAGCAGCTGAAAAACTAAGTACCAAGATAGCAAGGTGTTGCAGTGGCCAGGTCCCTGCCATGTGACTCTGAGATAGCTGGGTTTGTCTAATGTTCAAGCAGCCCAGGCTCTGATCTGGTTGGTTGTTTGTCCCAGCTCCACCCCTGGTATCCCCTTTCCCCCCCCCACTATGACAAAACCAATGGGATGGAAAGCCCCGCCGTCTTACCCCGGCCGACCCTTGCCCAAGGTCAGTGCTCTGCCCCCCCGAGACAGAGGGAATAAATGACTTAACATCATAAAGGAGGTTTGAGCTATATTTCTCCTCTCAACTTCTGCGTCTGGTGAGTAGCTGTCATTAACGCTATCTTAAATTGAAGCTGCGTGGTTGGGGAATATTTAGGCTGTTTGTGAATGGTTTAAGATATTTCAAGATATGTAGAGACAAACTCACCACAAAATTAAGCAGTGGACAAGCTAGTCAACCACCAGAAATGGCGCCCAACCAGAGCAAGGAATAGATAAGAAAAGGACTGTGCTGCACTGGACTAAAATCAGTCTTTTTTCCTGAGAGTGTGTGTGGAGCTCTTGGAAAAAGTAGAGGGACCTATCAAGCAAGGTGTAATCTACTGCACAGCAGTTGCAAAATGCATATGTGTTGTATTATGGATAAGTTAGTAAAATGTATAAGTACTGTGTGAGGTAGAAGTACTGTGGTAAGTAAAATATGTATGTACTGTGATAGGTAACAATAGAGTAAGATGTGTAAGTAGTGAGTTATGTATAAGTGAACTGCATAGGTTATGCATAAGTATGTAAAAGCAGGTAAAATGTATAAGATAAGTAAGCGAAATACACAAAAGAGGTGATAAGTAGGTATAAAGTAAAAATTGGAAAATGTGTGAGTTCCTGCATGATGCCTAAAGAGGTGATGCGTATTTTAGAGAATTTTAAAACTTCTGAGTACTCATAATGATTCGTTGTACAGAAGTGCTGAGTTCCCACAGTGTGGAAAAGATTATGGGAGGGGATAGAGCTGAGACAAAAACCTGAACTGACCAAAGGCATATTCCATACTGTCCTGCACAATTATTATAATCATCTTCCAGGACAGCTGTTGCTCAGTTTGGCTGGGCATTGATCTGCCATCAGACATGGTGAGTAATTGTTGTACGTTTGTTTGGTTTTTCCCCCCCTCAGTCCTTCATTTATTGAACCTTTCTTATCTTGGGTCATGAGTGTTCTTGTTTTTGGTCGTGTATTTTCTTCCCCAGTCCTGATGAAGATGAGGCTGGAAGTGAGGAGGCAGCCATGCTAAGAATGTCAGTCTGAAGGATCTCTCTCTGAAGAAAAGAATGCATAGTTTCTGGCAGCTTTGCATACTCCAAACATAATTTTTTGGTGCCTCTCCTTGTGTGATTGCAACATTTATACAAAAATAATGAAGAAGGATGATATAGAACCCTCATTCATATACTGCTTATATTCTTTTCAAATTGTACCAACACTCTAGTACACAAGTAAAGAGATATCCTTATATAAAGTTTCACACAGCCATTTTCAATGTCTATAGCTCACCAATTACTTTGAAGAATTTGCTTATTTTAAAGTGGCTTTTAACAATATGAAAGCCTACTTAGCACTTAAGAACAGTTACCTATGAAAACCACATATTTTTGTTCAGAAGCTGTGGGTGGAGAGGTATCAAACATATTAAAGAATAGGATATGAACATATTTCTCTACTAAAAAAAATCAAAATTACTCCTCTGGTTACACTTCTGCTAATTTTTTACTTCAGTCATATAGGTTATATATATGATTATAAAAAATAATATTCTGTGTAAAATATTTTTAAAATTTTGATATTTGAATATGTTCACATAACCTATTAAAGATTGACTTACTCTTCCTGTGGTGTAAATTTGAGGCTGCTCTCTGCTCATGCTCCAACTGAGTTTGAGAAGAGTTATCTCCAGAATGGAAAGCAGCATAAATTATCATATTGGGGTATTTTTAACCCATCCCATCCAGCTCTGTGAATAATGCAACAGGATAAGTGAAAACTCAGGTATAGTTTCCTGAATTTGACTCAGAGTGGCTATTTCAGCTTGCTGTTATTACATGAAAGTAACACATTAGGGCAATGATCCTCTGGCAGAGACTGATGTCCAATTGTGAATCAGAAACTGTAGTGACTGTATTTGCAAAATGCCTGTGTGGCTATGTCATGGTAGATCATAACCTTTGAGGGCCTACTGTAAGATTTTACCTGTATCTCTTTTACAAGCCAAGAGACACAGGTGAAATCTTGTTTCCAGCCACACACATTTTGCATTTTTATTTTGTCATGGAATTCACGATTTCTCACATATTTTTAGAATTCAGTCCTCATACACATGCTTTAAGGCATGCCTTACCTTTTCCTGTGACCAATAAAAAAACAAGAAAAAGAAGAAAAGAAAAGAACTTCTACAAGGGCTGCAATTCAACAGAGCCCTACATTAAGTTTTGTAATTGAAGCAGCACAGGCCAGGACTGCATCTGAATGAGATACTTCAGGTGAGCTCAGGTCCCCTCTTTATTCAGACAAGGGTTACAGAGCAAGCAAGTGGTCTCCTTTCCCTGAACACAGCACTGATGAAAGAGGCCATAGGGGAGATCCATTTCCTGGTTTTCTATAAGGGACTCACTATAAATCCTATTGTGGCTTACCTAAGCACCCAATTCTTTGTTGAATAACTGCTTTTTCTGTTAAGAAAATTTGAACTTTTATCTGTTTTGGGGAAGGCAAACACCATCTTCCTCTTCAGAAAGAGAAAGAAAAAAAGATTTTTATTCCAGTGACCCAGATTATATTGATAATAACTGATACCCCCCCGCCCACATCCCCACCTCTCAAATACTCTGATCTAAGGGAAAGATGATATTTGAAAGAAAGGAGTTTTTTACAGGCTATTGGGAGTTTCTGTTACTTGCAGATGTTGTTCATGGGTATTGCAAAGCAGTTGATCATTTGTGTACAATTTTAAAGAAGATATGTCTCTCAAAATACTTGTAAGGGGTCCTTATAAGAATTATTTGGTTTTCCCTGTCTCTTCATATGAAATCCATCCATCTTTTATGAAGGTCTCATTTGATTTCTGAGAAGCTAACAAATTAATTCCTGTTCCTTGAGAACAGATATATAAATATGTTTCACTAAACTTGGAAACAAAAATGACTCATCCATTTGTATCTTTTGAATAGAGTCTTGGCAGTTGGAAGCATATCACCTGTTTATCTGCTACCTTCCTGCATTGGGAAGGCACACCAATACTTGTAGCAATTAGCAAGTCAGGCATTGTTGGTACCTTACTAATGATTGTTAGATTGTGAGTGCCAAAAATGGCAACAGCAAATAAGAAAAAGAATATATAATTTGAGTTATCTACTCACTAACAAGGTTTTTCCCTATCCAGCACTATAATTCATGAAAATTCAGAGTGTTGTGGTATTCAAAGTACCTGACAGATTATGGGGGCAGGCAGCCAGGAGCCCAGGAACCTGGGGCCAAGATCTTCTCTGCTATCACTAGAAAGCCCAGGGAGCAGAAGAGAGACCAAGAAATACCATGACCTGCCCAGGACTACATACATCACACCAGCTTCTACTTCTCTCCCATAAAACAGGGAATTGTATAATTTGTAGAACTGCATAAATCTGTGACTAAATTGTTTTGGTATCCAAATGCTTTTAGCCTTTAAACTGTCATTAGGTCTTAATCTGTTACTATGTGACTAGATATTGCTCTCCCAAAGCAATATGTTTTCCAATAAAACATCTGCTTTTCATTTAGATGTGAAAGTTGGCATAATTAAAACACTTGCTTAATAATTTAATGAGATCACTTCATATGTTGTTAGAAAAAAGCCTGGCAAACTGTCCCATTAAATACTTTACTAATAAAAATCTGTAAGTCTCTCCTTTGAAACAAGTATTTACATTCACACTTACACACAAATCAAAGATGGTATTACAATGATTCCAGATTGCAGCGAATAAATAATTCCTTGAGTTAATGAGGCATCTTTTAAATTCAGTTGAATATATATTTAAATTTTCATTTTTTATTATATTTACCCTAGGGACACGGTAAGACATTTTCATTATTTTATTGTCTACTTTTGTGCATATGTACAAGACCTATCATGGGTGACCCCTCAGGGTGGCTGTGGATGGCATCTAGTCATCTGAAATATGCTGGAGATCAGATATGGAGAAGATTTAAACCAGCTCTTGAAGCCAACTGGCTGATGGGATTGTTTATTCACAGAGTATTCACTTTCTGTTTTCCGATGGGTGCATTTTCATTGAAAGCTACAGGATCTGTTTCAGATAAGTATGCATTTCACCCAAACATATCATTACCATGGTTGAAAGTGGTAGTTAATTAACTGCATTGTCACCAAGGGCATCTTCCAAATAGATGACCCATACTGAAGAATGGGTATTATTAATAACAAAAACAATGCAAATGAAAGCAAAACCATGACACTGTCCATCTATCGTATATTGGGATTTTGAATTTTCTATCCCCCCACCCTTGTATATAGAAAGAATCAACACATGAAATATATTTTCCTTTTCAATTTTTTTTTTCAGTGATTTCAAGGCCCTTGCAGTTAGTACTTTGGTTTTAGATAACCAACTGAATATAACTAATTACAAAATTTTTGTTGTCCCTTCAGTGTAATGTCAACAGACATCTCAAACTATTTTTAAGATGAGAGGTAAGGAAAGAGATCTCATTTTTTATATGTGCACTTGAAAAAAATTAAATACACTGTAGTATCAATTAAGGTTAGATGCTTATTGGTCATGTTAGTTTCTCATTATTTAATTACATACTGATGAACAAATCCTTAACGGTTTGAAATCCTTATTTACGTCCACTAAATGAAATTTCTTCCATGAACAAAAGTCTCATGAAACCTTAAATATGGTATGATAGAAGTCCAGGTGAAAAAAGAATGGGTTCATAAATATTTAAGAAGAGCAGATGTCAAGAAATGTGTTCTGAAGGAGAATGTGCACCATTTCTATTCTGCAATAATCAAATACAGTTATAAAATCTTTTTCTTCATTTTGAGTTGAGAAGATATCTAGTCAAGTAAAAATGATCTTAAGAATCAAAAATATGCAATGGAAAACATTTAAATTTGGTTTGTGCTAATGAAGTGTTTATAATGAAATACTGTAATACTTCTCGTGCTTAAGATTATTTTTAATAATATATATATATGTGTTTGGAATGTGTTTCAATTATAAAGCTCAAGTGAAAGTAACCCCTAAAGCTGATATAAAAGTTGAAGGAGAAAGCAAAGCACAATAATATAATTAATATGATACATATTTATCTATCAGTAAATGAAGAAGAAACACCTGAGTTTAAGAATGTTCCTTTCAAAGCAAGTATGAATCAAAATATGATTTGGTTATGGACTAGGTTCTATGATGGCACATTCATCACACAACTTAACTGATTATTCACACACAATTAGATTTAGTTAGGATAGAGACTCTTACGGACAGTTTAATCATTTGCTTCATGAATTGAAAAGGGGTGTGCATTTGATTTACTGTCATCTGGGTGGGTGATAAAGATCAGCTAGTTGATAAATGTGGCAAATGAATTTGCTGATCGAAGCTATCCTTCCATTTGTTTTGCACAATAATTAAAGATTAATTAAATCAGACATGCCTCTCATGAAAGACTCTTACCTGCAGTTCTCTTCATCCAACTGGAAAATACAAACCAGACCAAGATGAAAATTCTTCAAAGAATAAGGGCTTGGATAAACAGAAAAGAGAATATTTGTATTGTTCTGCAACTATTGATGCAAGCAATGTTTAACATTTGCACTCTGACTATTTAGAACAATAATTACTTTTGGACCTGACATTGGTGACATTAAAAACATGAACATGCAACAGTATAAAATTTGTAAAGCTGTTTTTTCTTCATTGTAAATGAATACTCTATTTGACAGAGATAAGCATGGTGTTTAAACTCAAACCCTTCTACCCCTAACAACAGTATAGAACAAGAGCTGTTTCAAATGCTTCGCGGCAGTCAAGAAGGCATGGGCTTTTTGTCGTGATCAGTGCCTTAAATTATTATTCAAAAAAACATTAAACTCTTGCTGTAACTAACTAGTTTTGCTCAAATCTATGACTCTTTATGTAGGAGTTTCCAATTAACGTGAGAGCTTTGTACGTGCCTGTGTGCATGTGTTGAACACCGATGCTTGTAGCATCTCTGATATGTCTATGTGGAGTTTTTGTATTGCTCTGACAGAAGGCATCTTCTGTGCTCCAGGGTGGCTTCACTATCACAGTACATGGTGTTAGAGTAAAATTTCCTAACTCATGATTTAAACTCTCATGTCATAAAGCACAAAATTAACAAAAACAAAAGTAAAGAAAACAAAAATACTGAACGGTTTCACACTTTTTTCAGGATGATTTGATGGAAATGGATTGACACACCATGAATATTACTAGTTTATAAACACTTATTTCAGGGATTTCTCCGGAAGATGCAGGAAAAAAATCAACCTGAAATTCAGTAATATTGGATGTAAAATAGATATATGAGACAAAAAATGGAAAGTTGAATGGCTATCTACAATGTATTTTAGATACTTATTTTAGTTGGGGTGCATTGCCTCTCTAGGTGATGGTCAGTGTGAGGGAAAATATAGTTAACTTGAAACTTAACTTTTAGGTGGCTACAATTATATCATATGACTTCAGTGCTAGTGGGTTTACTGAAAACAGAAAGCGATGAAAAATTAATAATTTAAAATTAGAGATCTTTTGTAAACTTTTTCCTCCAAGATTTGTTTAGAAGCTTTGAAAATATCCTTGAATTTTTAATCAAAGTTGGAATGCAAGAAAAGGATGCAACTGCTTATAAATTCTGTCAGTATTACTGACACCTCAAAAGATTAGGTTGTTTACCTGCCTCCATCGACTGTCATATCTGTGTGTCATGCCAAAACGATAAACCAAAGACTTCAGAAATCTCTCAAAGTGCTTTATTTTTTTTGCAATGTGAAATGTTAAAATTTTCCAAATATGAAGGTCATTGGGCTGTACTTCACCCTTTTTTTTTTTTTAATTTTTTATGATTTGGCAGATCAGTTCTAGTTATATTTAAAATCCTCGTGCTTCTCCTAACACTGTGTACTTGTTACTTACTTTCCATGGCAGTAAAACTTAGTGCCCAAGTCTTACACTCTTGTTATGTTTTAGTCTGATGGGGACTGCCTAAAACTCATACTAGAAGACTGAGAAAAAAAGGTATTTCAGTCACTGAGCCTTGAATGCTTGATATAGAACAGGTAGTGACAGGACAATTGAATGCCTTCAAATGGAAAGAGGGTAAGCTTGGTTTACATATGAGGAAGAAATTCTGTGCTGTGAGGGTAGTGAGGCACTAGAATAGATTGTCCAGAGAATTTGTGGATGTTCCATCCCTGGAAATGTTCAAAGCCATGCTGGATGGATCTTTGAGCAACCTATTCTAGTTGAAATTGTTCCTGCTCATGGCAAGAATTAGATGATCATTCAGGTCCCTTCCAACCCAATACAATCTTTGATTGTGTGCACAGAGTTTTATTCATCTGTAGAGTGTAGATAATTGTTTGAAAAATTAGGAAAATTAACAGATAGAAAAATCTCAGAAAATGTTAATTCCATTTTTCTTCTTCAACCAAACTCAAATCTCCATTATTTTTTTCAAATGCACATGAAAGGCAGATTCAGAGTTAGAGAAATTTAAGGAGAATATTCTTCAAAAATTAAAAGGGCATTCTGATATTTTGCAGAATGCAGAATATTGTTAAAGCAATGTCAAAAATATTTTTGCCCAGATCTTTATGCCCATGAAAGCAATCACACATGATGCAAACTTGCTGTGGAAAAGTAGTTCTTGTGAAGGTGTGATGATGTAGCTAGTGTGTTTTTAAAAGGACATTTTGACACTGTAGGCCACCTTGAGAAGAGGTTACAAGGGAAGCACTATCAATGGTATGAATCGATAGAAAGAAAAATCAATAGGGAACAAGAGACACTGACCTTGCATTATAAACCTCTACTTCTTGTTTCCTGAGTGCATATTAATTGATCCTCCAGTACCTATTTATAAACACCGATTTTCACCATCAGTAGCAAAAAACATCAGCCTTGTTTGTAAAGGTTTGAAAACCCCTGAATGGTAGTTGGCAGCATAAGGAACTGCAGTGTATGCTGGCTCATGGCAGAAAGATGCAACTCACTTTTGAAAATATCAGCATTTCACTATCATACCTTTAATTTATTCTGAATTAGAAGTCTCATTGTATGAAATAAGACCCACAGGTGACTCAGAAGAATAAGTAACTAGGTATCTTTTGCCATAAAACTACATCATTTATTGTCCATACTATTGTTCTACATGATAAATTTTTATTTTTGTATTGTTATTTACACTGAATGATCTTTCATGAAACTAGAAATAAAATCCAATTTTATCTACAGAATTTTAAAGCATAAATAAGAAGTATTAAACAAGACTCTTCCTCTAGTTCACTGTGAATCAGTGAAGTTTCCAGTGCCATGAGACCTGGAATTTGCACTGACATGTGATACCAGGATGTTTGATCATCTTCTGAGGTATTCTCTCACCATTTTTTGAGGTTTTTTTATCCAACATGAAGAAACAGGATTCTACGGGGTACTAACATGAGGTCAGATCACAAATCTTAAATCCTGCATTTTTCACAAAAGATTTAGTAATGTGAGATATAAAATTGGCTTGTGTCCTAAACTGTTTATTTTTTAATATACTGGTTTTCTGTAATGATTGGTTTCACTGGCTTCATGCTTGAGAATGGTCAATTTTTAACACATCTTGAAATTTACCTTCTTAAAATGAGAATATACACTATAAACCCTAAAACCTGGGCACCACAGAGAAAATCACTTTAGATGTCTTCCCCAAGTTAAGCTCTCATTATATATGAATATTCAGAATTTTATGGTAATATATATTATTCTAGCTTTATGACAAGATTCACTTTCCTTAATCATTCAGCAACTCTCAAGCAGTACGAAACATGAATGATAAGTGTGTAGTGTGTTTTCTCCAAGAAATTTTTTATGACCTGTGAAATACAGATGTTCTTGTCTAATCTTCTAGCATAATTTTGCTACTTACTGCTTATTGATGTTTTCATAAAATTTTCTATTGTGTTTAATAAGATTGTTCCTGGGAGCTCAGAGACTTTTCAAGCAATAACTTAAAAGGCAAATTTCTATCATGACATGATTCTGTCCCTTTACCCTCCTGAGACCCCACCTGTCCAGCTGTGGGGTTCTCAGCCCAAAAAAAGACATGGACATATTGGAATGAGTCCAGAAAAGACCACAAAGATGATCACAGGGATAAAGCTTCTCTCCTATGAAGACAGGCTGAGAGATCTGGTGTTGTTCTGTCTGGAGAAAAGAAAGCTCTGGAAAAACTTCATTGCAGTCTTCAATTACTTAAAGGGAAGATGGGGGCATAGGGTCAGAAGACAATCCTTCTGTGTCATAAGAATATATAAAAAAGTCACAGAAAAGAATTTCTAAATGACTCAAAATAAAGTACATACTCTCAACACTAGAATTT
The DNA here is from genome assembly GCA_020086605.1 of Lanius collurio. Taxonomy (NCBI): domain Eukaryota; kingdom Metazoa; phylum Chordata; class Aves; order Passeriformes; family Laniidae; genus Lanius; species Lanius collurio. Next base: position 39,786,091 of record JACBWW010000005.1, read on the forward strand.
TTTCCATGTATACAAGTCTTTAGCAAAACTCTACAGCAGAAAGGGAGAAACAGCTCAGCAAACACACACCTGAGTAGCATGAGAAAGTGTTCAATATAAAAGTGCATCGTATTTCAGCTAATATGAACTAACATGATACCAATGATTTTGATGTGCTAGTGTTTATTAATTCCCAGAAATAAGATTTCTATGTAAGTGACAGGTTTGGTTTGGTTTTGTGGGTTTTTTTTGTTGTTTTTTTTTTTTTTTTTTTTTTAATTAGAGGAAAATTGTTATTTATTGCCAGTCAGACAAGAAGAATGTTCAGACTTGAAAAAACCAAACTTATTTCTCCTCATAGTTCTTTGAAACAAACAAAAAACCCAACCTCTCCTAGTGTAGAACACTATAAAAGTATATTCATATGTGTAAACAGCATAACAAGTGCTAAGAATGATTTTTATGAGAAAAAGCCTCTCTTCTTGATTATACTGGCTTTATATTAGTAATGCATCAGAAGCAGTTGCAAATTTTCAGGGTTTTGCCTTTTTGGTTTCCACAGTGGCTTGTTCCCTAGGAAAGATTACAATCCCTTTTCAACTCCCTTGCTGTGTCACCTTACTATAACCTACATTTCCTGAAATGATCCACTGAAATAAATAAAAAGATATAGTGTGTTTTACTCCTAAAATGGCTTTTCACACTTGTCTAGTTTAGAGCAAGGCCACACAGCTGAATCAGCACACCTGAGGGTGTCATAAAATCTTGCAAAGGATGGGGACCAAAATGTCTTAAATTAGATCCTCCTCCAGTGGAACGGTAATGGAGAATGGAAGCCACAAACAGAAAGAAATTGGACTATGTCACAAATTCCATGTCTTTTACAGCTATAAGAAAGCAATCAAATTGCTCTGCACATATTTCCTCCCCAGCTGAGTCAGCCCATATATCCTGGAGGTAGAAAGCAATATAAGGAAGTGAAGGAATCTTCACTGCTTTTGATATGAATTTTTTCATAGGATTGCTGATCTTGAGTATATCCTGAGGTCTCAGTTTTTAGAGTGATCATACAACTTCTGTTCAGGTTTTATTCCCAGATTACAGAAATGTATTTCTGATACATTGCAGCAGTAAATATTTGCTATTTAGAAGAAGTCATTGTTTTTCAAAATCATACCCAATTCACTGAAATGTCATATGTACTTGCACATACTGTATAGGTCTGTCAGTTTCTCTCTAATATACTAATGAGAGAAGTCAGACCTTTTTGAAAGACTGAGCCACTACTACCCTACATTTTTGGAAGGACAAATTGTGTAATCTATGCATTTAATCAGTAATACAGCTGACAGATATATCTCTAAGTATATAATTTTTCTTCAGGCTATAGTTAAGCATCTTCAGCCACTTTCTACAATGCTGTTATCACAGTCAAAATATATTACCTGTGGAATATAAAAATTTTTGGACATTGTACTCATTCTTTCAAGATAAAAAGGGAGGAAAATCCTTAACTGCTTCAAACAGCTTGCCAAAATATCACCTAAAGCAGTGGGATTCAAATCTAATTATACGTTGACAGGCTTTAGAAACAAATGGAAATTGTCCCAAGCATGTTGACAAGTACAAGATAAGAAAGGAGAGCTGTCCTCAAATCATTAGTAGCCAGATTCATGAATTTCTTTCAGAAGATTAGATATCAGCAGGGCAAATGTTCACACCATATTTCTAAGCCACTTGGACAACCTTGAAAATGATTTTCTGAAACTAAAATAAGACACAGTTCAATTAAATGCATGTCATGACTTTTTCAAATGTTCATGTGTTAAAGCAAATCTTACAGGCATACAGTTCTGTACTAGTCCCCTAAGCTTACACTTGAGAATTGCTGGTCCCACTGTCAGAGATGACTTTAATATCAATCTGGTACATAAATAGTAAAACTGCAATTGAGGCTTTTCATTAGACAAATGTCCCATCATCCAATTATTTATCTAGTTTACCATACCATTTAATGATTCTTAGGAAGTCTTACAGCTCATCAGTTGTAAAGTAAAATCCATATCTCTTGAAAAAAGGGATTCCCACTTCCATTCATCAGGCATCACAGAACCACAGAATGGTTAAGGTTGGTAAGGACCTCTGGAGGTTATCTGGTCCAACCCTCTGCTTAAGCAGGGCTACCTAGAGCCACTTGCCAAGTGACAATTCTTCACAATCTCCCTGGGAAATCTGTGCCATTGCTCAGTCACCCTCAGAGTAAAATATTTTCCCCCAATTTTCAGGTAGACCCTCAGGTGTTTCAGTTTATTCTCTACTTCTTCGCCTGGCACTGGGCACCACTTAGAAGAGTCTAGTTCCATCTTCTGTGCACTCTCCCTTCAAGTATTTATACACATTGATAAGATTCCTCCTGAGCCTTCTGATCTCTAGGTAAACCAGTCCCACCTCTGTCAGTCTTTCCCCATAGAAGAGGTGCTGCAGTCCCTTCATCAACTTTGTGCCTCTTCACTACTCTCTTCAGTATGTTCATGTCTTTCTTACCCCTAGGGAGCATGGAACTGGGAAAATACTCCACAGCTCTCCACAGCTGAGTAGCAGTCAGGGTTCACTTCCCTCAACTTGATGGCAGCAATTTGCCTAATGCAGCTCAGGATTTCCTCTCCCACAGGGTATTTCACTGACTTATGTTTAACTTGGTGGCCACTGGGATCCCCAGGCTCTTCTCTGCCAAGCTGCTTTCCAATGAGGTGGCCCCCAGCGTGTACTGGTACATTGTTGAACTTCATGAGGTTCCTTTCAGACCCTTTTTCAAGGCTGTTGAGGTCCCTCTGGGTGGTAGCTCGACTCTGGCATATTAACTACTCCTCCCAGTTTTGTGTCATCAGCAAACTTGCTTATCCTACACTCTGCCCTGTGATCCAGATCATTAACGAAGATGTTAACCAGGACTAGACTCACTTTTGGAGTGTACTGCTACACACTGGTCTCCAACTAGCTTTGTGCCCCTGATCAGTACCCTCTGGAACTGATCATGTGACAAGTTTTCATCCATCTCACTATCTGCTCATCCAGCCCAGACATCAGCAGCTTCTTTGTGAAGGATGTCATAGATGTCAGTATTGAAACCTTACCAAAGTGTAGGTAGTCAATATTCATAGATTTTCCTTTGTCTACCAAGCCAGTCAGTTTGTCAAAAAAAAATTATCAAATTGGTCAAGCATGAGTACCTCCTTTGGGAACTCATGCTGACTACTCCGAATGATTTTCTTGCTTTTCATATGCCTATGTTGAGGGATATATTCAGTACAGGTATCTTGGTGTGTAAGCTGCAGTGAGAGCTGCAGGCTCTGGATAGCAGGAAATGCTGGGAGCTGGAGGGAAGAGTGAACTGGTGCCAGCTCTTTGCACAACAAAGAGCACAGGGACTTGTGGCACAGGTGACTGGGCACTCAGAGACGCAGCAGAAAATGATGAGCCAGTAGGAATACCTCAGATTATTGTCTACTGTACTAGTTTAGAAACAAACCAGTAGGAGGCACCAAGTCAGAATAACAATTTAATAGGGAAGAAAGAAAAAGAAAGAAAAGGAAAAAAAAAAAAAAGAAAACACTGGTTCAAAGTGACAGAGTCAGGATACAATCTGACATGCTGTTAGTCGGGGTGGTGGTAGCAGTCCAATGAGAATGTGGCTGCAGTCCTCCTGAAGTGATGGATGTGGTTCTGTTGAAGCAGTGATCCTGTAGAAAAGGTCTGCTCCTCCTCAGAAGGTCCAGTAGTGCCTGTGTAGCTCCTGTCCTCTGGGAATCCAGTGGAAAAGGTATCTGTGGTGTTTGGAATCTCAGATTATATCCAGGATGGAATGCGTGGTTCCTCCTTCTGGGTGGAGCAACTCACAATGGCATGATGAGTCATGAGACAAGACATTGATGGAACACTAACAGAAGACAGTCCAGAGGGAGTTATCTCTGAGTTATGTGGCAGGGCATTGATGGGCCATTAACAGAAAGATAGGGAGGAGGGAGGAGGCAAGGAAACACTGCCCCAGTTGGTTTCAACAGGTCATGAGGATGGTAACACACTGCAACCCAGGACATCCACTTAGACTGAGAGGGTGTAAAAGCCCAGCAATATTTTTTCCTTAACACTTGGAAAAATATTCTAGGATTAGCTCCTATATAATTTTCCCAGGAATTAAGGTGAGGCTGATTGACACCATAGTTCCCTGAGACTGCTTTCTTTCTCTTTCTGAAGATGGGAGTGACATTTGTTTTCCTTCAGCCTTCAGATACTTCTCTCAGTCACCATGACTTATCAAGGATTATTGAAAGTGGTCTTACAATGACATCTACTAGCTTCTTCAGCACTTGTGGATGAATTCCATCAGATCCCATGGATTTATGTATGTCAAATTTTCTGAAATGTTCCCTGACCTGATTGTCTTATGCCAAGGATACATCTTCCTTGCTCCATCCTTTGTTTCTAGTCTCTGGGACCTGGGATTCTTCAAAGTTAATCTTGCTAGTAAAGATTGAGGCAAAGAAGGCATTCAGTACTTCAGAATTCAGAACTTTCTTGTCCTTCATCATTCTGGTCTCATTAAATTAAAACAAAAAACAATTATATGTTGAAAAAACCTACTAATTTTTTTCAACTACTTGTTTAGTACTTTGCTAGCTACCTTTTATAAGTAACAAGTTTTCCTTCTTCATTTTCATGGTTCCTACAAAGTAAGTTTGTAAATGTTATTTAAAATCATAAAAAAGCAAACAAAAGTAGTTTTTCAGATTTTTTTCTAGGAAAAAAATTCTCATATGAAATAATGCAGAGTTTGTGTTTTGGCATCTTACTTGATTTAAGAATCTAAATGGCTATATCGAATTTTAAATGATCGCAGCGTTCACATATTTACTGGAAGAGGTCTTCAAAACTTTGCTTCCATTTCTGCATTGTCATGTAATATTTTCTCTCTAGAAGACAATGTCTTTGTAGCTTTGTCCTGAAGTGTTCTTAACTTCTCTGCCAGGCTTAATTTACAATATTTCTTGGAAGAAGAATGATATGTTCCATGAGTCATTTAAGAGCCCTTAGTTCTATTTTTGCACTAACACAAGGAGAGCATTGAAAAACTTATCTTTCTTTCACACATCACACCTGTAAGGCAGGATCAAGTTCTCTGTCAATCTAAGAGGAAAATTCAAGGAAAAGATTTTTGAGAGATGCTCAAGTAAATAACATCTTATTTTTACTATTTTTGTTTCCATATCCATTGAAAGGTTTCCAGAAAACCTATTGAGATCAATAAGAGTTTCTGTTACTGTTTTAGTTTCTAAAGTTGATTCCGTGAAGAGGAGAAATTATTTATATAAGCATAGTTTATTTTGTCTTCTTTATTAAAAAAAAAAAAAAAAAAAAAAGAACTTGCAAAACCCTTTTCTTTTGAATGTAGCATAAAAAAATATTGATAGGCAATTTCTTTCTTCAGAAATTCTTAACTGTCATTCTCTAAACTCCAACTTTACTAGAAATTTCTCTCTGTTTCCTTTTAAGATTAGACCCATGGCTGCTGAATACTTCCATTTCATGTCTGCATTTATTTTGTCTTTAACAAAAGTTACAGAACTGAAGTAGCATTCTAATAGCATTTCAACTCAAAGAATCACATCATGCTTTACATCGTTTTGCCATTTCTCCAAAAAACAAATTATGTCCTATAATCCCTTGCTTTCTGTTTCTGAAGATCTGTACCTTCTTCAGTCCGAATATCCTTATCCATAAACTGAGAAATGCTTATTTTTAAATCACCAGAGATTTTTTTCCTGCTAAGTGTTGGTCAGAGCCAGGATTGATGCCCTTTCTTAATTATAGAGTGTGTAATCAGCTCAGAATATCCAAGAAGAAATTTCTCCTGTTTCAGATAGCCAAGTTCTGCAGCTATTCTTCTGTGTCTGTTTATAGGTATATTACAAAGTTTCCCAATATTATTAAAGTTTGGGAAGTTATCAATTCAATTAATACCCAGTGAAAAAATTAGCACTTTGATACATTTTCATCCAGAACTGAAATCGTGAAACCCACAGAACACACCCCAGTGGCTATCACGAGAGGGAGATATGAAAACTCAACTGTAGAAAAATATGAAAAGATATTCCTTTCAAAGACCTCTTGTTTCTGGTCTCTTATAAATAGATTTTGAATGAAGTACATATACACTTTTTACATTTTCAAAGACGCTTTAATAGCTTAGACAACCTTCTAGTTTGCTGTTGAATCTTTCTAGATCTAAGCAAGAAAATGGACACCTTATTTCAATTAATAAATCTTCTATCATTTTGGACAGAGTAGGTTCTGTATTCAAAATAAAGACCCCCTGGATCTCCACTTACTTGTATTATAGTCAGCCTGGTGTATCCTTTCTGGTTCTATTTGGTATATTTGGAGATCAGTTGTGGAGAAGCTGAGAAAACTTTTAAAGCTTAAAAAGTGAGTCAGCATTCAGATCATGCGTCTCTGATTGTTTGTATTGTAGGTTGAGAAGAGTAATTAGGATTGAGCCGTATGTAAGTAATGTGTGCTGATTATTGTTAGCTGGCCAGTGAAATGTGAAGGACAACCTAGAAGTTGGCAACTACGATTAAAACTGATTAGTTTGATTCCTGCAAAGAATAAAAACAGAGTAGTTTTCTGTCTTCAAGCAGATTTGTTCTGAAACTCATGTATAAGCATAAGAGTTTGTGTGCATAAATAAATGGAAAGCATGGTGACCATAACTGTGATTCAGTTATTCCTTGACTGACTATATACATCCTTCACACATACACACACACACTGTGTATTCTTCCTGCTTTTTTCATAAACCATTGACAACTATTCTGAATATGCCTTTATCGAAACAACCACCTTGGGGAAATTTTAAAAAATCATACTTATGTCTATGTCAGACAATATATCATATGAGAGAATTGACTGGGTTTAGAACCATTTTCTTAAAAAAAGAATAATTTTCTTTGATTATAAATGGTTTGATGGACTTGAAAGAAAAAACACAGAAAGATTTTTTTATTCATAGAAAAGCTACAGTCTGAGAAAAGAAAATCCCAGTTTATCTTCTGGAGTTTGTAACCTGATAAAATGTGGAAGTATAGTTTCAATTAGGAATATTTTTAGTTGCTTTCTTTCATGAAGGTAGTGAAGTAAGTAAAGGAAAAAATAGGGGGCAGAGGGGCAGGAGTGTGCAGATATTCATGGAAAGGTATTTATAGACAAATCTGGAAAATTGGCTTGAGAGTTGCTCTTTTAGAGATGCTCATTCTCTACTTTTAAAAACAGTGTATTTGATCTACATTTTAAGAAAGAAATCTTATTTTCTACATACTACTCTCCTAAATTTGGTTTTTAATAATAAAATCTCTCTCATTTCAGAGAGAAAATGGAGAAATACTCAGATATAAGTGCTTATTAGTACCAGAATAAGACCTACCCCACACTTAAAGTACAATATGTAAATGAAAGCAAAACAGAAAAGAAGAGGCAGCTGGTAATTTTAATCTACTGTGAGGAGATGATTATGTCCAATGATTACTCAACAAGAGTTGTGTAAACTAAAAACCAGAGAAAGTGAATCTTGAAAGCTGTGTTCAGATTGTTAACAATATGACAAGAATAATAATCATGCAAACAGTCAACTAGACAGCAAATAGAAAAAAAGTCTTAGCATTACTATATTTCTTCTGGTTAAGAACTACTTTTGATGAAAAAGCTAAGTCACATTCTCTTTTATCTCTAGAGAATATGATAAGGTACTAGCTTAGTAGAGAGAAAATTCCAGGATGCCTAAGGACTGATTATTTATACTCTACCTTGGAATCAGACTATTAGTTTGTAGCAATGTCCCTGCTGCAGATGACCAAGCTCTGATGACAGGAAACAAAACTAGTATGCTTGGTAAAGATTTTTCTTCTCAAATGAATTGAGATTAATAAATCACAGAATTTAAAACTGGTTTATAAGTGTTTAACTTATTAGAATTAGGTATGAATCTTATCATGCACTCAAAATTGATACCTTTATCTCTCTGCTGTTAAAGAATGTCGATTTCTACATTTGAGCTACTGGTGACATGTTCATTGAAATATGTCTGAGTACATCTACATCACTGTTTATCTCATTGTTTTCTATGGCATCTCCTACCAAACAGAAAGAAAGTTTGAAATAAGCTTGTGATTTGTTCTTTCAAAATAATCCTCATACTCTGAATATTGCCAGTAATCCTCAGGCAACATGCAGAATTCCTATATTTAATCCTTTTTTTTGGCACTTTCACATTCCTCTCACTAAAATATGGACCAGTGAAGAACAAGGTAAGTTCTGATAAAAGATGTTATCTTAAAATTTATGGTACACAGTGGGATGAATCATATTTTGAAATTTTCAGAATAAGTCTATTTCTACATTAAAAAATTTATTCTACATATATCCTTTTGCTTAATGTAAAATTATGCGCTAACATGGATTCACTTAAAGAAGCAAGGCATTAAATGCTCACTCTAGTTACAAAAAGGTTCACTTATAAAATCAATTGCTGAAGAGTATAAAATGAAAATCATAATAAAGCATGTTTGTTATCAATCCATCAATTAATTTTCCTGCTGTGCTGAATACTAGATATGATATTATTGATGAACCGGATTAAAATACTGATTACGCATCAATAATAAAAGGAAAAATTCATTATAAGTTAATAATCTAACATCAAATATTAAATTTCATTATAATACTGATCAGAACATCTTTTACGTTATTTAAAGAAGTTTGCTCTCCTTCAGAATAAAAAGTTACAAGAGATAGCACAGCTGGATATTCTCTTTCAGGAACAGTTCTTTTGACTTGAGAGTATATTAAAGTTTTTTAGTTATGATAGTAAGTTTTCCATATAAGTTTGCTTTCTGTAAACCCTCCATATTTTCATTCAGAATACATAGTATGAAAATTGCAGATCACATGGCCAGATAATTACTTACAGAGACATTGGTGACACTCTGAATTATAGATTTGTGTGGATAAAAAGCATCCAGGATAAAGAGAAAAAAAGAAAAAGATTATATGGTGGATCCAGCATAGTGAATTATTTTCCATTATGTCAGTTGTAGAAATAGAAGAACTTTCTTTTGTTTTAATCCTAGTTTTCATTTTGAAACTACTATAAAATATTTAAAAATCATAAAATTTTGTATCTATCTAAAGGTCAGATTAAATCAAAAGTTTGATATGGTTCCATAGACCCTTTCTGTCAGCAGTAGATGGTTAGAAATAGATTAAAATAAAGTGGACATCTCTGAAAGGAGCTGACTTCATTAATGGCTGCTGGTTTTAAGTTACCAATGACTTAGAGATTTTCAAAACCAGTCTTTTTTTTATTGTACTTTGAGTACTTCTGTACTTTCAGAAAGGATTTTTGCCTCATTATTTGAATCTATTCTGGATATTTATGACTATTCTGTAGTGGTGTCATATTTGGGACCCTTACCAATAGCCTCGATTTACTCCGAAAGCTAACCATTTTTTTTCCCATTTCTTCTTTGCTATTTTAAACTAGTTAGTAATCCAAGAAAATATTTTATCATATCCACTTACAGATTCATGATAAGACTTATATAAAATTTTCTAAATCAAATACATTGTGTCTGCATGCAGAGCTCTTTCAAAGAATTCTGGAGAATTTGTGAGGTATATCTCTGCAGAATGCCATGTTGTCTCTACCCCTATTCAAAGTACGTATCCATGCCTGCTGTTTGCCTTATGGACTATTGCTTCTGCCAGCTGCTCAGAAGGCAGTCCATTAATTATTATTTTGTCCTTTACACATAAAGGGTCCCAGGCTCTTCACTGATCCAGTAGGTCATGCACTTTGCTGGGCTGGGCTGGGCTGGTTTCAGCTCCTGCCACTGGGTCAAGTGTCTGTTGCCTCCCCTGCCTGAGCCTGAGCTGGGCCAGTGCCCCCATGGGAAGGGTGCCACTGCCCAGCAAAAAAGAGCCCCTGGGGAGACTGTGAGAACTTGTTCACTCTTAGCTGGAAACATCCAGACAGCAGCTGCCTCAGGTAAAGTAATGCATGAAATAAATCCAAGTAAGCTCAGGACAGAAGAGAAAAGTCTTCTCCCTCCCTCCACCAAATTTCGTACTAATCTTTCCAAAGACCTCAGGATGGTGGTGTCATATTTTCTCTTATCATCATTCCAGGAGCTGGTCCTGTCAGTTTAAGGATGCCCTGGGATATTTGAGGTATGTGTACAGTCCCATGGAAAAGAGGAAGATGCCAGGAAGGGCCAAGGGATTGCATAACAGGCTTAAATCTGTCATTAATAATCTGTATTAATTACATAGTTTGTATCCTTAGAGTGTTAAAACATTAACAGTACTGCCAAATGGGTCCTAAATTCATATATGTGGTGGGTTTCCTTTTGCTTATAACAAGATTTTGAAGGTGGCAAGCACAGAGATCAGACCTATGACCTTTCTGCAAGCTCATATTGCATATCAAACATTTAATTTCTCGGACACCTAGCCTGTTTAAAGACATAGCTCTGCTTCACAGTATGCAGCTAAGCAATTTAATATTTGAGTTTGCCTGTAATAGTGTTAGAACAGATCTTGATCCTTCATATACTTTTCTTGTAGGCTAAATAATTGGAAATAAGATTGTGGAGTCAGTGTTCAGAAGACTTTAATCTTTTACAGTTGTCCTATAGAAAGAGGTAAGGTTTCAAATCTACAATAAAGATAAATAGGAAAATGAAAAAACACTGCAAACTGAAAAGTTGTCATTACACTTTGGTCAGATTTATTTTACTCCTCAGTGTCTTCTGCTGCTCTTCTGAAGCACATGCTTCAAATACATTTCATGAAAGCCCTCTTTTAGAATGAAGGTGTATTGGAAAAAATGAAAAGAAAAAAAAATAGATGATGAAACGTGACACAGTGGTAGGAATAGATTTATATTATCTGTTAATATCACAGTGCTTCAGGAACAATGCATACAGACAGTTTCAGTGGAAGTTATACTATGTCTTGGGGTAGGTAGATGGATGGAGGGATGAATGAAAACTCTCCAGAGACATTATATATAGCACTCTTATAGGGTATTTATTGCATAAACTTGATCAAGTTAAAAACTAAAGATCAGTTAATTTTAAGAAGATGAATAATCCCACTGAAATCGATAGAATCAATGTTCTGTCTGAGGCTCCGTGTACATTTCCTCATAATGTAGAGATCAAATGAGTAATTCATAATCTCATTTTTGTTACCCTTTTAAGTGAAACTGTTCTCTTACTGTATTAACTCTTTATTTTTTATTTAAACTTGGCTAAATATGCCGTAACTTAGGGTTTACCTTTGTTGCTGAAAACACCAGTGCTTTTCTCTCTAAAAAATCTGATTTAGTAGCTGAAGATTTAAAATTTTTTAATAACTGTGACACTAAATAGAAATAAACAAGGAGTGCTGCACAAATAGATGCAACAGTATCAGAGCTCAGAAATGTATTAAGTTAGGCTGATGTCCAGAGACATTTTGAAGACAAAAGAAGTAATACAAACATGGGTGTATTATGAGATTCTGATTATAGCGATTCACAGGTAACTGTGAGTTTTCAGTGAATTTGAGTTGCTTGGTTGGGGGATTTAATTATTTTTATATATATATTTAAAACTTATTAATAAATAGACATGTTTCCATTTACTGTTTGTTTCTTAAGATCACACCAATAAAGTCTTTCTAAAGGACAAACACCTATAAACAGACAGAGTTGAAAGGTCCAAAACTCCCTCTTTTCACTTCAGCTTTCTCTGATCCTTCCCTCCACTGCCCTCCATTATCTCCATTACAGTGATTGCTGCACTCGAACTGCAGTTCTGAGGACAGATAGTTTGCAACATCCTGCTGATACAAATGGTGGTGTTCCCATTCCATTCATTTCACTACAGATCAAACTGTTAGATACAAGGGCAAACTGTTATTTCCTATAGTATATAGTTCTACATCATAGGAAATTCTGAGCAGCACTTCAATCTATGGAGAAAAGCTGTTTTAAAGACCAATACATCTCACATTCACTCGTGAGTTATCAAAAGTGTTGCAATGGTTTTTTATATATCTGCCTACCAAGACTGCAGAAACATCAAGTTTTCTAATTAGTAGCTGTAATTGCTACTCCATTCATAAAGAAGAAAAAAAGTTTAAAATTAAATAAGTCCATCAATCAGGCTGTGTTATCACTGTATCAGAATTTTGCTAATGCTAATAACATATTTCTATGTATCCGTTACTTCTTTAATAAGTAATACAGAGACTAAATGGCAGCTGAGTAGCCTGTTGAGAACAATTAACTCAAAGCAGATGGCACTACAAATACTATTCTTAAAGGCTCTTTTCTTGTTTGGAATTTTCACCTTCCTTGTTGATTTTACCCCCTGGGTGAATTAAGGTCTTTATTGATAGATTTAAGATGTTCCTGACATTTGATTAAGCAAACTTCATACCGAGACTGTATTAAATTTTAATATCTTTCAGAAGTGAACAGCAGTTTCTACTGGATGTTTTCTTCCCAAGTCTAGTGTTTAGTATCATATAAAGTGACTGATAGCTGAGCAACTACAAATCCCAAGAAAGGAGCATGAATGCAAAGACCTGAAATAATAACAGCTTTGAAACATTACCCCTAAGTGTCAGTAGTGTTATCTCCAAACAGAAAGGTTATTTTAGAAAGATTTTAAGAAATATGAGAAGCAACTTCATTGCTATGGGTATAATATACACTAATATATATTTTTTAAGCACTTGAATCCTATAAGTGCTAAAGTTTTAAGAAACACCTTGCATTAATGGAGGCTGATAGACTTTCTTGGCATGAGGCATAGTCTTTAATAGCATAGGTTTTAGAGATTTCAATGCAAATTTGAGGCACTGTATGTATGTAAGGACATCAGTGAAAAATATCTCTCTCAGTATAACTGAAGCTTGAGAGACAAACCAGTGACAAAGATGTGTCCACCAGGTAAGTGCTACACTTAAAGGGGCCCAATTGTCCTCAATCTGTTTGCAGTTCTGTTTCTGACATTCATTCTGGTGTTACAATAAGCAATGATATTTGCCTCTCCTTTAGAGAGTGCTCGAAAGAGTTTTTATCAGAGGTAGATATATGGGGGTTATAAGTATCATTTGCATACAGTATTTTAGGTATGCAGAATGGTTGACAGGAAGATTTGCAAAGTTATTCAGTACAGACTTAGGATTGTATTTTTTTAGCAATAAATGTTCCTTCTGGTTTTTAAAATATATTTCTTCAAAGTAAAAAGCAATATATATATACACAGGAGTCCATTTTTATAGAAGTTTGAAATACGTTTTATTGTATTAATGTTTAAAAACAAGAGAAAAAAAATCAAGAAAGCTGATTACACTGCTCTGAAAAAAAGCAGCAAATAGAAGACAGTGATGTATCAAAGTATAAAAAATTGGAACAACTATAGTGTTGCTTCCTTTAAAGAGATGTTTTGTGAATTTTTTTCTGATTATTTCAGTGTGATTTTCTGATGATTTTCTGTGCCCTTCACTACCTAAATAGCTATAAAATTTCAGGTTTTTGCAAGCTACTGCTTTTGGGTTGGCATTAGCCATTCTGATCAACGCCTAATCATAATTAAGCTTATTTTGAAGCAGTTGCACAGAATTCACTAGCAAACTTCGGATAAATACTAGCTTGTGAAAATACAAACATGGTAATTTAAAGGCACAGAGTATTTTCAGGTGCAAGGCAGAAAATTTTAATTATAAATCAAATAATTTTTTGAACAATATACATTTGTAAAGCTGTGCTGTTCTAAATCTTTAATAGCCATGTTACTCTCTGGACAGCATATCTCAGTCTTATCACGCTGGAGGTAATGCCTCAATGGTAGAAATATTCTGTGACAATTTTTAGTCTTATAATACACATTATCAACAAAATTTTGGTTTAGATTTCATATTTGTCTTTATTATCTAAGATGTAGCAACCCTGTAAACCTAATAACACAAACTTTACATAACTAATTTCAAGACAAAAACAATTACATGAGAAAGAGATAAAAAACCCAACACTGCACATTAATGAGGTGTGGTTGAACCTTGAAGGCAGGTAACTTAGGCATGGCATATCTGTATGTTAATATTACAATTAGATTATAATGACCAAGTTCATCCAAGGAGAATGATTTCACCATAGTTGTTGGCTCAGCAGCAGGACATCTCCTCTCTCCTCTGGCTGACAGGTGCTATGCAGTTTCTCAGCTGCAAAGTACCCTTGAGTTCCTCTCCCTGTAAGAATTTAAGCTGAACTTGGCCATAATGCCTCCATTCCATCTCCCTTAGGAGGTGCTTACATTTGCAGATTTTGGGTGTGGGGAATCATTATGGAATTGGTCTCAAGTGTGCCAGCTGTATTCCAGCCAGGGAGCAACAACTGTACTTTATGTTATAATCTACATGCTTGGTTTAGGATGTGAATGCAGCCTCTTGGCTTCCTCTAATTTTACCCTTAGATATCTTTACACAGATAGGTGGCAAGACACATGACAATAAACTTTTATAGATCTTTTAAAATGAACACATTAAAAAAAAAATCAGAAAGGAATTTGAAACCAGATGTAAAGAAGAATGTGGTGTTTTTCCATCAGGGTTTCTAAGGCTTCTAAGTTTATTGTTATTGATAAAACACATTAAAAAAAAAAAAAAGTTAAACTTATTTTGTTATCAGTGAAAAAATGAGCTAAATAGAAATTGCCAATAAGTTTTACTAATGAATTCTAATTCATTTATATGTATGTAAACCAGAGCTTCAAATGAACTATGTAGTATTACATTTTACACAAAAGTAAGGAGTATTGTAGCTTTGTAAATATAAGAGGCAAGATGCTCTTTTTATGTGGGACACTCACATGAGCACTTTGCTACCTGACCTTGGAGGAGCAGCTTCCTGTCTTTGGAGTCTCTTTTTGAATCTTTCCTTCAACCAACTGTATAAATTATAAAATCTGTAGTAAATACTGCTCTACTATGACAGTTCAGCCTCTCCTTTCAGACCCTGCTAGAAACAGAAGTACCTCCTGTAGCATCCAGTGAAGAGTGCAACTCTTGGTAGAATATATTGAATGTGCATGTCTATCAGATCAGCCTATTGATCCTACAGGGAAATGGATCTGTAAAAGAGTTTCAGGTTAAAATTGTTAAATTCAAGGTCTCACTTTGCACTTCTCTCTGAAATGATATATCTAAGAAAACTAAGTGGTTTTTTTTGATATATAGATATTTTGGGAACACTAAGTAATGATAGAGCATATTATTTAGACGTATTTCTTAAGAAGAGAAAAAACTTCAAGATGGTTTTAAGGTTTTTTAGCACTTCAATTTTACATATATTTGTTTTAACGGAAAGGAATAATGTCTTTTAAATGATTAAAGACATAAAATGTATATAATTTCAGCACTGTTCTTGAATTTTTGCTAGAATAGTTGGTGAGATATCAATCGTACAACCATTCTAAAGCAAACATAAAAAACTTAATTCTTCTAGACAAATTTAATTTATCTCACTTTTTATAACCCTCAAATAATTGAGTAACATTACAAAAGTATATTTGATTAAATTATTATAAACATATTCCTCAGACCAAATCTAGTTTTTGCATTCTTGAAGATTTTTGAAACAGCTCTATGAAGATTAGGAGTCAAAATTTTTATTTATTTTGTGGTTTTGTAGGTATATAGGTTTCAACATGAGTATATAGTATATCTATAATTGTATTAATTCAAAATATTTTACTAATGTAATAAATTTATTAAAATCTTTATTTAGTATCTTATATGCGTTAATATTTTGTTAAAATTATAAAAAAATCAATATATTTAAAAATTGCAAATAGTAATGTAGACCCTTAAAAAAATCCCAGATAATTCACACCAAATTTTCACCGGCCTTCAACTTCAACACATTTTTCATGTGATAATTTCCTTTAGAGTTTGTGGTGCTATTTAAAACCAGTGATCATTGATTCATTTATTTTTGAGAAAGCTTTTCTTTTAGCCTTCAAGATACTGAAGACATTACACTGCCATTCATCTTTAGATACTATTAAAATATATTAACAAATTAAAAAAAATTGGATCTTTGTTATTCCCTCAAAATGCACTTTGTCGCTTCTTTTGTTTTAATATATCTTGATTAAATGACAAAGACAACACAGTCTTTACTTCTTCTACCAACTTTTTTTAGATCACATCAAAGCATTACAATCCCACCTAGACAGCATGGGAGGATATCAGCATCATGTCTAATATGCTTTTAAATTTTCCACTACATTCTGGTCAGATCTATTCTAGTCCCAGATAAGCAAATGTCATATTTGAATTATCTCAAAACAGTTTCTAAAAAAAGCCTCAGTATTTGACTAAAGTGCTGTGTCTCACTGAATCATCATGTCTGAAAGTATTTCTGGATTAAGCCTATACTAACTGACCACTTTACAAAATGCAGGAAGCTTCTCTCTTAAAGTAAAAGATATATCTTTCTCTACTAGCTACTCTGGCCCTTGGTTAGGGAAGAATTTTCTATAATAATATTCAAACTCACTTTGTGAATTGCCTTCAAATGTCAATTAAATGACTGTCATAAAAAAAAGAGTTACTTATAAAAAAAAATTATTGGTACTTTAAAAATTTTGTGTGCTTGTCTTCAATGATTTAATGTATATTTCTCATTCTACTTATATTGTTTTAAAAATATTAAAGAAAAATTATCAGCTCTCATTAGGTGAAGTCCATAATAACAGCAATATATTTGAGGGAAGGACTAGAGAAGATGAAATACAGATACAAGGAAAAAGAAACAATAGGTAAACAACACTGGTTGTAACTCTTTACTTCTGAAGCCTGTGACGTTTTGTTAGAAACTTCTTTACACAGTAGTTCTAGTTAGCTGATACTTTTTCAGTGTTAAAACATGGATTCAGACATGGATTCAGGTGTGAAACTATAATTCTTGCAAGAATTGATGTTATATGGTAATTATTTAAATTTCAGGCAAAGAGAGAAGTCACCAACATTTTTTAGAAGCAGATGGAAATATTATAACTAAGTCTACAGGATGTAAAAAGACAGCTTGCTGGAATATATCCACTGTTGAATCACCATCAAACACTCTCAACGTGCAGAAACAGGATTTGTCAAGGAATTATCATCCTAAAGTAGCAATAAATCTGTATGTTGTCTGCATAACAATAATATTTAAAGACATTTTAGGTATTAATGTCAATCAGTGTAAACACAGATAGAAAGAAAGAATCTTAGAAGTAAAATTTTAAGGTGGATGTTAGGAGGAAATCAGACAAATCTTGTTAGCCATAATCAGCAGGATTTTCATGCTTATCTTCTGTCCTATTTACATTGAACTAATTTGTTTTGTAATACAAAAAGGCTGGCAGAGCAGAGATGTACCAACAGCTTCAGATCTACTGCACAGGCAGAGATGATATTTAAAAGGAAAATAATTATAGTCTAGGCCTAGTGCCTCTATGGAATCCAATGAATCTATATAAACAGAGTGTATCCCACACTTCTGAAATGTTTGTAGTGGCTTTACACTGCACAAATGTAGTGACTTTAACACATATATCTATGGTTATATTATTTAGACTATGCACAGTAGTTACTCATCCTGAAGTTTCACAGACCTGCTACAAAAGAAAAGTGACTGTTCAGTCTGTCAGAATTTCTATCCTGGTAGTGTCTGTAATGTGTTGCAATGTCAACAGCACATTCTTGAGAACTTTTTGATCATTCTGATTATTTCATTACTGTAGATAAAATAAACATTTTTTTGTTGATAAGAATATGATTTCTCCTGAAATTTCAGCATAAGAAGGTGAATATCTGTTTCAGTGCAGTCCTCCACAGGCTGCAAGGGTCAACCTTTGTCACCATGGTATTCCCTCAAGACTGTGGGGGAATCTCTGCTCTGACACCTGGATCCCTCCCTTTCTCTCCTTCTCCACTGATCTTGGTGTCTTGCAAGGCTATTTCTCTCACGTTACCAGTCCTCTTTCACAATTGCTATTGCACAATGTTTTTTTCCTTTTCTTAAATTAATTATCACAGAGACACTACCAACATCACTAATGGGCTCAGCTTTTGCAAGAGGCAGATCTGTCTTGGGGCTGGCTGGAACAGGCTGAGTCAGATTGGGGACAGCTTCTGGTGTCTTCTCACATTAGCCACCTCTGCATGTTCCTCCTTCACACACACACATACATACACACACACCCCTCACTGCAAAAATCTTGCCACATAAACCCAAACCACAAAGAATTTAATGAATTTCTTTGCTCCAGAGAGCTGAGCTTATAAGTAGGGATATAGGATATAAGTGGTGAGTTAGGAAATGATAGTTCCATGTAAAATGACAGGCATGATAAGCAGAGATAGAGCCTCTCTTAGCAGTTACAGTGCCAAAGAGAGAGAGCAGGAGCTGCTGATCTTCCCATGACAGCAAATAACAGTATTTTCTACTTTCTCTCTCTTATCAGCCTACTACATGGGATATTGTTCCTTCACTAGAGTCAAATGGTTTTATGGATTAAGCTGAGAAGTGGACAGAACTTCAATAACAAATCATTCCCAAACAGTAATTTCTCTTTTTCATTATCAGTGGCATACACTTGACTGACAGCATCCATCTCAGCACAAATGTGTTCCCAGAGGTTCTGTGCTCTTCTCAGTACAATTCATGCACACAACCTCTAAGGAATGAGACAATGTGAGGACAAGAATTTTATTTGGTTTCTGATTTTATTGAGCAGTTTTTCTGCCATAACCACAAAGTTTGCACCAGGATCATTCACAGTCTTGTCTGTCAAACATCTTCAGGTGTAAATAATACATCTATGGCTTGCTTCAGCTTTAGAAACTAATTCACTTCACTGCTATGCCCTAAGCTTAATAAATATATTTTGTTTCTTTTTTTGTTTAGTGAGTACTTACTAGTACAATTTAGCGTTTATTTGGATTATTTAGTGTAGTTAGTTAAATTCACTAAGAGACCTGTACCGCTCTCATGCTGTTTCCAATGCCATACACAATTATACATGTTTGTTCAGTGGGGTTCTTCCTCCCACTTTATATACTGAGCATGACATCACATGGTCGAATATACCTTTGGTCATTTGAGGTCAGCTGTCCCAGTTATGTCTACTCCCAACCTCACGTGCACCCTCAACTCCCACACCAGCATGGCAGTACAAGAAGCAGGAAAGGCATTGGCTCTGTGTAAGCCCTGATCAGCAATTACAAAAACACCTCTATGTTATCAACCCTGGGTTCAGCACAAATCCAAAATACAGCCCCACACTAATAATTGGGAAGAAAGTTAATTCTGCCCCAGCCAAAACCAGCACATTTCACCCCTCATTCCATACCATTTACATCATGCTCAGGTCCTACAGGATTCAGTACATCATTACCCACTACCTCTCTTCGTCTTCTTTAATATAATACCCAAATATTTTTCCTCTGTTGAATTCATTTAGTCCACAACTTTGGGCTCCATCTCTTATGGTGGTCACTTGAGCCAGGAGAGGTGGTGTGTGATGTGGAGCTCCTGGACACCAATGCCAGCTCAGGTCAGGTCACTGTTGCAATGAAACTTCTTGTAAGGCTTCTTCTGTGTTGGCTTGGATGGTTCCTGTTCTAGTAATATACAACTCAAATCATGTCTTACAACAATTTAAAGATAAATCCATCACAGTGTCCACTGCTGGTCCTTTTGGCCCTGGTTTTAGGGTTTAACATTGCAATGAACTCTTCCCCTTGTCCCCAGCCTGACTACAAGTGGTTCCTGCTATAGAATAGTCCACCACTAGTATAGTCCACATCCCAGTCCTCCATGGGCTGCAGGGGCCCAGCTGCATCACCATGGTCTTCACCATGGGCTGCAAATGAGCCATTGCTTCCCTTGCTCCAGTGTGGGGTCCCACCCATAGGAGATAGTCCTCCTTTGCTGCAATGGGGAAATCTTGCAAGAAGCATTAGACAGCGATGCTCGTAGGAAGGAAATATGAAGTGATATTAGGTAGATGTTTAGAGATGTTTTATTCTCCCAGCTGCATTGCTGGAGTTCCAAGGCAGACTCCCCCAGTCACGAGTCTGTCGGTCTCCCAGCTCTTCCCGGGCCTGGGGAACACAAAACAACCAATGAGGAACAGGTGTAAGGCACACTGTTACATGGGGGCAGGGGGCAGGGGTAAACCCTGTACACTCCAGCATCCCCCTCCCCATCACCTCCCGGGGAGCATCCTGACACTCCTTGAATGTGTTCAACATAGGTCCTCCTCAAGGGCTGCTGTTCTTCACAAGCCTTTCCAGTGTGGGTCCTCTGTGAGGTCATGAATCCTGCCAGCAAGGCTTCTCTGTCACAGGAATCTCAAGGGTCACATCCTTCTTCAGGCACCTACCTGCTCCGGCATGGGATCCTTTCATATATCACAGTCCCTTCAACTCCAGTTCTGAAGTTCCAGCTTGCCCAGTACAGCAGCACAGAAACAAGAGCAGTATTCTGGCCCCCTGCCAGCCCAGGCATATCGCCAATGGCTGTTATCAAAACCTTCTCAGGCACAAATCAGTAAGTTGATAAGCAGTACAGCACTACAGCAAGCAGCGAAAGCAAAACACAGCCACTAACAAGCAGTAGACTCTAATACACAGACAGCAAAGTGAGCCCCATGGCCAGAAAGAAGTCTGCTGATTACTAGCTATGCAGCGCTAACAGATATTCAAATCTAGTACATCCAAATTCAATTGAGTATCTCCCAATCAGATTTGTCTTTATCTCAAACACTTCGAGCCTGAAATTTGGTGACAAATTTAATCTCAGCCAGCAACCAAGCCCCACACAGCCACTTGCTCACTCTCCCACCAGTGAGATCAGAAAGAGAAACAGGTAAAATCTGGAAAATTCATTAATCTAGATAAAGATGATTTAATAAGTGTATTGGTTTTGCTTGGCCTGTTTTTTTGGTAGCAGGGGGGCCATAGAGGTGGCTCCTGTGAGAACCTCCTGGAAGTTTCTACCATGTCCAGCAGAGCCAATCCCTGATGGCTCTGAAAAACGGACATGATGCTTGCCAAAACTGGGCCAATGAGGGAGGTTGGTCATGCTTCTGTGATGACATATTTAAGAATAAAATCAACACAAACTCAGGGTGGTTTTGGCTTCTAGTCAGAGAAGAGGAGGAGGTGAGAATGTGAGCGAAACAACATGGGGACACCAAGGTCAGTGAAGAAGGAGGGAGAGGAGGTGCTCCAGGCACCAGAGCTGAGATTCCACTGCAGGCTGTGATGAAGACCATGGTGAAGCAGGTGAAGCCCATGAGTCCATGGGGGATGCAGAGATCCACCCACAGCCTGTGGGGGAAATGCCTGTGCTGGAGTGGGTGGGTGCCTGGAGGATGCTGTGACCCAGTGGAGACGCAGTGGAGAGAGAGGGCCCTGCTTCCAGGCTGGAGCAGCCTGTCCCTGGAGGGCTGCACCCCATGGAAAGAGAGACCCATGGCACAGCAGTTCTGGGAGGGCTGTGTGCCCGTGGGAGGGACTCATGCTGCAGGAGGTGTGGTGTGGCTGCTGCTCCTGAGAGTGAAGCCACATTGGAGAGGTTCGTGGAGAACTGTGTCCTGCGGGAGGGATGCCACAACCTCACAGGGGAAGGACTCCTCTCTCGGGGCAGTGGAAGGAAATTTCAGTGATGGACTGACCAGAAACCCCCAGGCCCTGTCTCCCTGTGCTGTTGGTGGGAAGAAGGGAGGGGCAGGGGAGAAAAGATGTTTTAAGGGTTTATTTTACTTCTCATTATCCTTCTCTGATTCTGTTAGCAATAAATTCACTTTGTAACTTTAAGTTAAGCCTGCTTTGCTCTTGAAGTGTTTTCTCCCAGTCCTTATCTCAACTAATAAAGCCTTTGTTAATTTTTTTCCTTGTCTCCTCCTCCCAGCTGTGGCAGGGGAGGGTGAGAAAGTGACTCTCATGGCTGCCTGGCCTTGGGCCAATGTCAAACCATGACAGTAAGGAAAGCAAAAAATCGTGCACAGAAGCAAAGCAAAATCAAAGAATTAATTCACTATTTCCCATGGGTAGGCAGGTGTTCAGCCATCTCCAGGAGAGCAGAGCCGCATCATGGTAATGGTGATTGGGAAGACAAATGCCATCATTCCAAACTATTACTTGGATGCAGCAGTATGAAAAGCAGAAAAGGCCTTGGCTCTGTGTAAGCTCTGCTCAGCAATAACAAAAACATCACTGTATTAACAGCCCTGTGTTCAGTACAAATCAAAACATAGCACCATACCAGCCACTGTGAATAAAATCAACTCTACCTCAATCAAAAACAGCACAAGGTGTAAATGAATCATAACAGAAAATTAAATCTTTGCTCAAAGACATGTCCATGAGAATCCACTTAAGTCTTTAAAGCTCCGTTTCTTGTTCCTGACAGAATTCAAGGTTGGCAAAAATCAGTAAGAACTTTTGTTTCTCTTTCTTCTATTTTTCTAGGTTCAGAAATAAAGTTTGTTTACATGTCTCACAACCTAAAGGGTTACCCAGGCTGCTAGTGATAAAGATCACATCTGTGGGTTCATAGAAATCCAGAAAACACAAGCATTCAGAAATTTTATTGTCTGAATTTCCCTACTTGATTAGACGTTCTCAGGAACATAAAAAAATCACCACTGGCAAATAGATATATTATTAATACAGCAAATATATATATATATATGCTCAGCTATTTTATTATCAGCAATAAATAGTGTGGCAGTAATCAATAATAGCAACAATCAACAGAATTGCAGCAATAATAGAAGGAATTGATAATAGCAACAAAGACAATTTATAAAATTACAGGTTATTACAAACTTATCAGTAGTAAAGTGACTTATCAATAATGTAACAGCAAATATGATAGTTTACTTATATGAATACATACAACAGCCAAGTGCATTAAACAGATTTCAGAAAGGGACCAAACCCAGAGGGGATTCATCTGTCCCAGAAGTGGGAGAACTAACTGAACCAACCCTGGGGGAAGTCCCAGAGGAGAACCAATTCACATTAGCTTGGAATCAGCTGGGTGTCCCCGGTGAGGGCTCAAGATCTCATAAAAAGTTCACACAAACTTTTGAGGAAAGGGAAATGTATATGCAGCAGAAGGAGTTCTCAGAGAAGTTCCTCTTTTGATGAAAAATAAATCATCATTTTATTGTAGAGGCAGAAGAGGTCATAGGACTGAACCACTTCAATCAGCAAGTAGATGCTGGCAATTTATATTTTTTCACTTGGAAGCCAATAGATGATGGTATTTTCTGTTCTATAGGATAAACTTTTTATTTTTCTAGACTGTTTTCCTGTTCTTGCTGTTAGAACAGCCAAAGGCAATTACCAATTCTTACTTTCTCATGATGCTTTCCCCTTTTCACTAACTATTTTTCACCTTCTCAGACTAGAAGTCATTGTTGCAATTTTCTGGGTGTTGACTTATTGGTGGTATCTCAGGATGTACCTGGGATGTTTCTGGGTACCCAACTGTACTTGAGAGATACCAGCTGTGCTCATAAAGGATGCTTCTGGTTCCTAGGCCTAGTTCCTAGGCTAACAGTCCCAGTCTGTAAGGCATTTTCATTGTCAGTATTTCACCAAATACATTTTTTTTCAGTATTTTTCCCTTATAACCAGGCCTTCTTAATGGCTCCTCACAGCAGTATAAAATAAAATTCAAACAAACAAACAAACAAACAAACAAACAAAAAAACCCCAACAAAACAAAACAAAAAAACAACCAACCAACCAACCAACCAACCAAAAACTAAAAAGAACAGAAAGAAATGAAGCATGCACTGATTTATGTATCCTTTCTCATACTAAATCTAGAACTTCATTTAAAGGGTTTTGTTCTTAAATTTATCTGTTATTTATGAAAGAAAATGGTGATAATACAACCTTTATTCTGCCCTTGTCTTTAAGGTATAATATGTCCTTTTCCCAGATGGTCAGAGATTGTTCTTTATTTCAGATAATACTTCAGCCAAGGCAACAATTTTTCCAGAATGGCCAGCAGAGTCTTCCCATTACCAATCAGTTTAAATTCTAATTTTGAATAATTGCCTGATGGTAAATGCTGCCTTACACTGCCGATCTCTAAAAGACATCATAAAGAAATGGAAAATATCCTCAAAGCTATTTCAATATGAACTATGACCAATACATCTAAACTAATGAGACAATTTAAGCTGCCTTAAAATAATGATTTATTTCAATTATTTACAGGGTGTTTTTTTCAATTTAAGTCTCATAAGGGAAAAGCAAAACTATGTGACTGTCATCAAGAGACAGCCTGAAAATATAATGATGCTTTTCAGTAATTACACTACATAAAAGATGGGTATTTATTATCAGTTTTTCACAGATGTCTTTGATGTTCACATGGAGTCTGTAATACTCTTTAAGAAAATGAGAAATCTGGAATCCATTCAAACTACTTCTAAGAATAAATGTTGGCAAGCAGCCCTTGGAAATTTTTGGAGTGCCTCAGAAGCAGTACATTTTTTTTCTATATTTGTGGATCTCAACATAGAAAATGAAGGAATTTTTCTGATATTTATAATATAATGTATGAGATCTTTTTATTTTCATTAGACATGACATGATAGACCAAAAGAATGTAACAGGAAGTCTCTAAACCACAGCTGAATGAATGTTAGAGGAGACTTTTTGGAAACAAAATCATTGTATACTTTCCCTGTTTTTTACTGATTGACGACTCTTGATGTCTACTGACAGACAAGAGATAATATGTTGGATCTTTTTTTAAGATACTATGTGATCATTTCAATTTCACACAAAGCTGCTTCAAAATCGGTACTAGTTTATTTTTCAATTAAATACATACATTTTTATTTTAAATTTTAAGCTTATCTTAAGCAGAATAGGACTAAAAGCACATTATAACATAAATTTAGCATTTCAAATTAAATTTATTATTTTAAAAGGGTTCTGAAAAAATTAAGTGATTATATAAGGATGGGGTCTCACACACATAAGCAGAATTCCTTGAAGAAATATAAGATAGGAATGACTGGATAAATAGAAAGTTTGCAAATCTGCAGAGTGTGGTGCGTAACAATTTAAAGAGGACTCAACCATGATCAAATCAGTTTTTTTTTGCAATTGAACAAAATAGAGCTCTATAAACCAAGGCACAAGGAATAGTTATTAATCTACTGGTAGCAATACTCCCTCACCTGAAATATTTTGCTGGCTTTGAGCACAGCACTTTGGGAAAGAAGCTTGCTGGAGATTATCAAAAGAGGACCAATGAAAATGACTAAGGGTTAGCCTAGAAAACACTGTTATCAGGAGTCACTGGAAGATGGGGGTTTGTTGAGTTTAAAGATGACTGATACAATTGTCTTCAAATACATAAATAATAGGTTCAAAAGGAAGGACTCAGAAATTCTTCAGGGATAATAGAGGAAACAGGGATGACATATAATAAATATAATATTCCACATAAAACGGACATTGTGTAACTATAAGCAACAATAAAAGATCATTGTTAATCATTCTGTTCTTGAGCTCTTTACTATTTGAGGTTTCTGTACACTGAACACAGTACTTAAGTGACAAAAATGACAAAATGATTAGGTCAGCTTTCCAGCCTTTACTGCACTGTTTGGGGATGATCAGATGCAGTATGGCACAATCAAATGAAATATCACATTACCCTTTTTTAATCTTCATAATCTCATGATATTACAAAACTATTTTGTAAAGAATTCTTTAAACATTCATACTAAAATCTCCCATTTCATATTGATCAAAATTATAAACCTACTTTTGGAATTCAACGTAGAAGAAACTATCATTTTCCAGAGATTTCAGTAAACTATTATATTTACTGCATAGACCTTACAGACCTAACCCTACTGGATTCAGACTTTAGAGAAGTCTTAGGGAAATATTCCGTGGTAGATATTTTTAGATTAAAATTTAATTCCTGTAGAAACAGATAAAAAATTTGCTTGAAAATTTCTAGATCATATTCAGTTGAGATCAAGTTGTGTAGAGCATTGTGATGTATTTAACACAACTCTTAACCCACCTTTCTGAAGAGAGGATTATTGAGAGAAAATTTTGTGACAAGTTCCTTAACCCTGCTCAACTGAAAAAGTAAATATGTGCCTCTGACAAAATACACACTTAAATCCACTTAGTCTTTTACCAATCATAACAAAATGACTACAAATTCAGAACAGGATTCTGAAAGAAAAAGATCCTTGATCTCTTTAACATTTTGTGCATTTTTACTTAAGCATTGAGTAAAAATTAAACACATGCTCAAGTAACATGTTAGCTTAAGGACAAAAAGAGGAACCCTGAGGCATTTTAGTGATGCTGCTTAGTTCATGCTATTCCTAACTCTATCATTTTCACTATAATTTCAGTATAAGATATGTTTTTACTACATATTATGTCACTATTTTCACTGTAACAAAAATATCAAGGCTAGCTCAGAGGAACTGCACATATATGCAAGTTTTGAAAAATTTGTCCTTTAGATAACACATTTTAACTACATATTCAAGCCTTCAAGAACATGAAAACACCAGAAAAAGTATGTCTGCCATAAAAAGTTATATGATTTTCAATATACAATATATCTTAACTTTATATTCAGCATTTAGGCTGTATTAAGTAAACAAAAAACAAAACAAAATGGCTTTATTGACAAGTATTCTGTGATCTATATTTAAAATCTCAGTTTCAAATTAACCAGACAAATTGTATAAAGCAAGTGATCTCACATTGTGAAAGGTTACCTCATGATAGAAGTACTTAATTAATTTTAGATATGAAAATTAGATATGAAAAGGTCATAGAAATACTTAAACATAGCATAATCAGGTAATTAAGTCAGATAATTCAGATCATCATTGAATGATTAAAATTCATGATACTAATACCTGATTAAAATAAATATTTTTTGATCTCCACATAATTGCCTTCTATGGTAAAACAACTAGCTGTGTGGATGAGGGGAGAGCTGGGGATATGATCTGTCTTGATTTCAGTAAGGCATTTGTTCTTTTCTCTCACAAAGTTTTCTTGCTAATGAGCTGCTAAGATATAGACTAGATAGAGGAATAGCAAAATTGGTAGAAAATTGAATGTGCACCAAATTTGTGTATGGCATCCAATTGGGAAGAGAAGTGCATGAGTCTGGACACATGAGTCGCACTGAGTGTGATCTCTGCAGGCTGGAAGGCAGACCAGCAAGAAATCCATAAGAATTAACAAACAATAAATGTGAAATCCTTCACTTTGGATGGAATAATTATAATCTCTGTATCTAAATGCTAGGGACTGATAGCTGAGAAGCAAATCTGATTAAAAGGTCCTGGGATTCCTGGGGCTCAATATGACTCTGAAGTGTGTCTTGGCAGCAAGGAAAGGCAATAGCTTCCAGGTGTCAGTCTGAAAAAGTGTACCAGCACACTGTGGGACATGATTATTCCACACTACTTAACATGTAGTATGCCACACCTGGAAAAGTAAACTGATTCTTCTAGTTTAAGAGAGACATTGATATACCCATAGATGACTGCCAAGATGATGAGATAGCTTGGGAAGATATGAAGAAAAATTGAGGGAACTGGGTCTATTCCACCTTGAGAGCAGAAGTCTGGTCTGGGGTAGATGGAGGACAACCATATTCCAGTCATACTCATTAAATAAAAGACAGTTAGAGAGGAGATAGATAAATATCTTCACAAGGATTCACAGGGACAGGGCAAAAATCCATGGCCACAGGTTGCATGAAGGGAAATTCTGTGTGAAAATAGTAAATGCTTCCTTATGACAATAATTAATCATTGTCATATATTTCTTGGAGAAATGATGGAACCTCTCTCTCCAGAAATGCCCAAGATTTAGGCTGACAAGGTGCTGGAACAGAGCCTTGGAAAAACTAACTTAGAGCCTTGCTTTCAACAGAATTCTGGACCAAAAGAACCCTGGAAATATATTCCAAACTAGGTATTTGATGGTTCTATGATTCTACAATGAATTATATCCACAAATATATGTTTTCAGGTGTTGCTGCTACTTATTATTTTTATTCTCTTTTTATAGAAGCATAGACACTTTCAAATCTGTTGGAGACTGTTTATAGACATATTGAAGTGATTCATCTTAGCTTAAAATGCACCAATAAATATTTGACATACAATGAGGTAATATGATTATTATTTCTCTGACCCATATAGATGCACTAATATAGAAGTTAACGTAAGTTCTTTCAGTCCTTAGCACTAGTAGAGTTTCAAATTGTTTACTATGAATTAAACGGTTCAATTATTCAGTCCAAGTGCATCTAATGATCAAAGATCTAAGATACAAATCAAAAACTTCTGCTTTGCAAGGATTGTATTTAAGGTCTTGCAAATGTAGTCTAATAGCAATACTGTAAGAAGCATCTTATATATCTCATTTATCTCATATAGCCTGAAAAAGTAGTTTTGGATGTAATTTCATGATAGAGTGACAATTTTACGTTTGTAAGAAACTCTGGAGATCATCTCATCTAAACCTCTCTATAAAGCAGGACTTACACCAGGTTGCTCAAGTCCAGTCAAGATTTAAATTTCTCCAGGGATAGAGATTCCACGGCTTTACTTGGTCATCTGTTCCAGGGTTTGATCACTATCACTGTGACTTCTTTTCCTTTAGCTTTAGTGGGAATTTTCCTTTTTGCAACTTGTATTTTTGCATCTTCTCCTTCACTACACCTCCAAGGAAAGTTTGGTTAAGTGTTTGAAGACAGTGAGAAGATATTCCCTGTGCTTTCTCTCCCTAAAACTGAAAAAAAGCCAATTCCCTGAGTCTCTACTTCTACACTGACATAGGAAAACTTGTTGAGGGGTGCACTCAATCCCACTGTTCATGCTGCTGACAAAAGTGTCAAGCAGCGCTGGTCCCAAAGCTGACTCCTGGTCTCCACTTGGGACATCAAGACATTGACCACAACACTTTGAGTGAGACAGTCCAGCCAATTCTTCATCCACCAAGTAGTCCATATGTCAAATCCATGTCTCTCCAGTTTACAGACAAGGATGTCATGCAAGACAGTGTCAAATGCTTTGCATAAGTCCAGGTGAATGGTGTCAGGTGCGCTTCCCTTATCTACCACTGCCACAACCCCATGTAAGAATGCCACCAAATTTGGCAGGCATGATTTGCCTTTCATGAAGCCATGCTGGCTGTCGCTAATCACCTCTTTATTGCTCGTGTGCCTTGGCATCATTTCCAGGAGGATCTGCTCCATGATCTTACTAGTCACTATGTTGAGAGGTACTGGCTATAGTTGCCTGGCTCTTCCTTTTTCCTCTTTTTAGAAATGGGGACTATATTTCTCCTTCTTCCAGTGAGTGAAACTTCACAGAACTGCCACTGCTTCTTAAGTGTGATGGATATTGGCTCACCCACTTTCTCCACCAGTTCTCTTAGGACCCTGGGATGCATGTCATCAGGTCCCATGACTTGTGCACCTTCAGCACCCTTAGATGTTCTCAAAACTGATCTACAGTGGGCAATTCTTCAATCTCCTAGTCCCTGCCTTTACCTTCTGGTTTGGGTAGAGTGGCAAGTGTACTTGCTGGTGAAGACTGAGGCAAAAAAATCATGGAGTACCTCAGCTTTCTCCATGTCCCAGGTAACCAGGTCTCCTATTTCCTTTGTGGCAGGTCCCACATTTTCCTTGTCATCCTTTTATCAGTGACATACCTATAGGAGCTTTTCTTGTTGTCCTTGACATCATTGGCCTTATTTAAATCCATCAAGGCTTAACTTTCCAAACCTGACACCTGGCTGCTCAGACAAAATCTCTGTATTGCTTCTGGGCCACTTGTCCCTGCTTCCATCCTCCATAGGCTTCCTTTTCATGTTTGAGTTTGTCCATCCATGCAATCCTCCTGGTGTTTTTGACTGACTTCTTCCTTTTTGGGATTCATTACTCCTGAGCTTGGAGGAAGTGATCCTTGAATAAACCTTGAATATTAATATTAATAAAAACAAAATCATGATTAAAAAAAATTACTTAGTGTTTATTGCATACACATTATTAGAAATTTTTTCACTGCCACCTTAAGGTCAAATATAGCCAAACTAACAACACCTGTATAGTAATGTGGGGACTGTGGTGTTCTTTTCTTTCTTATCATGGTATTCAATTGTTCAATAGTACATTAGGAAACTTTTTTTTTTATGTGTTGACAACCACCATTGGTTTTCAAGAGAGAAAAAGCTCAATTTATCAACGGCCTTCATAAATAAATCAAATATTTTGCAACCTGTTGTTACCTTGGAAAGTATTAACACCTGCATTTTCTGTTGTCTCATGGTCTCACAGCTGATAAAAGTCCATCTGGGGATCTACACTGTTATATCAGCTCCCAAAATACAGAAACTAAGTCACATATATTTGTCATAAGACACAGGTTTCCTGTAAAAAAAGTAACCTGCATGAACTAGTTTAACTCTATTTAATACTTAAGGAAAATATGATGGTCCAAAAACCATCAGTTTAGCGTCTTTTTAGTTTTAGCATGCCCTCCAGATGAAAATCTAGATTATTTTTATTTTCATATCAGAAATTGGTTATAAAATTTTATTGATTATAAAATAGGAAACAAACTGGGAAAAGTGTAAAATTATAAACAAACAAGATATTGACTATCTAGTAATTTCTCTGCCACTGGGAAATTATCCTGGAAAGAAGCCTTTCAATTCACACTCTTTATTTCTTCAATATTGACACCGTATTTTTAAAATTTATTTATGTTCTTTTTTCCCAGTTTTTTCTCTTCAGGAATTAAGTTTCAATTACATATATATCTTAGCACAAATAATAATTCACTTTGTTGTTTTCACCTCCCCTCCCCTGTATTTTCTCTATCTCTTGTGTTGATCTTTTTCTTAAACCTTTTTAATGTAAATGAAACATTCACTACTTGGCCTTAGGCTGATTCATTGTAAGTTAAGCATTCTATTTCATTAGGGGATGAGGGAGAAATGATACACTATTTTCAAGACTGGTACAATATTCAATAAATCGTGTATCTGTGCAATGCAGAGTCTCCATAGCACCTTTACTTTTCCACTGACATTTTATACTTTCTATTATTAACATGCATGAAAAAGACTTGTTTTAGAACACTCTTTTCTAAGCCATTTCTTCATTTCTGCTCCATTTTTGGTTCTTTTGCGTATAGCACAAGTTTTACCACCACCTTTCCCCAAAAATAAACACTTTCACAATTAAACAAACAAAAAAAGTACAGCAAGATAAAATATTGCTTGATGTTTTTCTGAAGCAGAATTTTCCCCTTAACATTATTTCCTCATTGATATAACTGAGTTTTAGAAAGGATGTTACCTTAAAACACTGAAAACACAACTCTAAATAATAGAGGGTCACATGAGTAAGACAGTCCTAAGTATTTAAATAGTTTCCTTTTTTAAATATTTTGCTTTTTATGGACTTTAATTTCACTGTGACTGTCACCATCCCCACTAAACTTTCAAACTAATGACTGATAAATGTCTTTTTGCAAATATATAGCTAGTTCTGACAAGAAAGGTACTTGCATGTTTTTTACTGGAAACACCTGTACCTAATTTAGTCATTCAGTTTTATTTGAATCCAATTGTGTAATATAAGTAAACACAACAATATTATTTCATTATCCTTACAAAACATTTTAGAAAGATCTATGTCCCTCTGTCTTTTCAGAGAGGCAGTACATTATATACATTATATTGTGCCACAAAATGTAAGATGAAGAAAACTTGAAAAAAAAAAATTTTTTTCCTGTTTTTTTTTCCTATATCCTGCAGTAACTTCTTAAAGTCACTATCGGTATAACAGCAAGACTTGAGGCAGTTGGCTAAACATAAGCAACAGACAAACTGATGTGCCTGAGGGTACCCAAATGCATCTGATCAGGGCTGACAAAAATGGGGCTTGTATATTTTTGGATGGCAGGAATGAAAAAAACAGATAGGCTGTCTTTGGACAAGCCCATATGGCAGCAGTAAACTACGTTTAGTCAAGTCAGTCCCCACATTGTTGCCACCTCTCATTGAAATAGAAAGACAAATGTAGAATTCATCCTATGCCTTTAATGGAAATCTTATATTTTCACAGAGAAAAAGAATGAAGAACTATCTATGCATGTAGTCAGAATAACTTTCAGGTCTACATAAAATTAAAAATTACAAACAGTTAAAAGACTCTTTTATTTTCTTTGTTAGACCAGCTCAAGAAAGACTATGTGACAGTGTAATTTTATTCTCCTTCTCAAAGATTTCATTCATCTACTCCCCACCTACCCCAAAAGATAATAGTCTGAAATAAATGAAAATCTTTGCTATGAAAGGACATTACTAGAGTATGACTTATCACTTCAAATACATATTTCAAGAAAACTCAATTTGTGTAATTCTTGTCCATTTTCCAGAAGTTTTCAAGAAGTTCTATTCTTTTGGGTTCTATGGCACAATCTATAGTTCACTGAAACAAAAGTGTACCTTGAATTCTTTTGTGATAGCAAATACTGTAGGAAAAAAGTGCAATTTATGTGTGCTTTTAGAAGTACTCTTTTTTCCTGTATTTCAAAATCATATTCACAGTAAGTCTTTATCTTTTACAGATATCTATATTGGTGTTTTACTTGAGATACTTGGTCCAATACGGACTCATTCTTCTTTGTTCCTTGTGGTGAAAGTTCTTTGTATTCACCTCTCTTACTCCTGTAGCTTTAGAAACTCTTCAGTTCTATCTCCAAATATCTAGAAGACATTATTCTTATAAACAGCACAACCAGTTCTGTTGTCTTCATCTGGAATGTCCCAGTTAACATTCTTGGGTGTTTCCTCTTTATCTGGTCAACAGTTTCTCCAAATTTTTTCCTATTTCAGTAGCATCAATATTAATGTTTCTAGTGTATCAGTGCTAGGATTAAGCATATTTGTTTCAAATAATATGGAAAATTTCAGAATAACTCCCATCCCAGAAAGGACTGGAAGCATTTTTTTTAGTTTAGCATCAAAAAACCTACTTATCAGACATTTGTCTAAACTATGAATATCTTTGTGATCAGGGGGTTTGGCTACATTCCATAAAACTACCTTTTTCTGTCTTTTCCTTTACTTCTTATTATATTGCGAGATAATATGTTAAGTATCCAAGTCCTCAAAAGTTAAAAAAAAATTAAAAATATAACAGAAAAAAAGCTCAAACAAATCAGAAAGGGAAAATTGAAGGAGTGCAAAGAGGATGGCCTAACATTTTTAGTTGGTATGAATAAAATCTACTTATGACTGTAAAAATATAATGAAACTCTGATACAGAATCTTTGTGTGAGAACAAGAGAAACTGTTTTGAACTCAGCAGCTTAATCACTCTGGTTTATAGTTGTTCTTTCACCCCTCTACTCTGTTTCCTTTAGCAACATTTTTATTTTTTCTTTTTTATTTCCCTTCCCCACTTCCAGAGACTAGAATTTAAACCAAAAAGTGTTTCTTAACATTCAAAATTATTTCATGATAAAATATACTAATATGCAGTATATTTCTCTCACTTTTTGGATAAACATTGCATGCTGAAGGAATATGTTCCTTGTGAACATTAAAAGTCTAAAACATCTGCTGGACAAGAAATATTATTTTTAATATTTTTGTTTACATTACTTTACTAAGCCAGGTTTCACATTTCATGCCTTAGTGGTTTTAAAGTTGTTTATTGCTCTATTTTTCTTATCACAAGGGAACATGTTGAGACTTCCTGTCACTTATCTGTCTTCAAGGACTTCTTTACTGGACTTATGTAATTTTTTACAGAGGATACAATGCCTTTGTTTTCACGCCACCAGAGAGCACTGTTGGATCATTAAGATTTGGGTTTTTTTTCTTTCTAGATGTTAGTTAAAGTAATGAGAACCAGGGATTCAAACAAAACTTGGCTAAATATCCTTTCTTACCTCATAACAAATGTAATGAGAACATAAGGCATAATAAATTGGTATCTTTGTATTTATAGTTCTGTGTTCTTTCAACATTATTTTTTTTTTTTTAGAAATGAAAAGACTGTTATTACCAAAGTTACTATTAGTGATAGTTCGTATTATCAATTTTCATAAATTTTATTTTACACACTAGTCCAGCTGTAACTTGTGTAATAGGACAACTGCAAAGATCACTTCTGGTTCTTCATTCAGGGGAACAAAAACAACCCTTACTGCCACAGTAAATAACATGGTATGGAGTAGAAGACTATGCTGCAAAAATACCTTGCCATAGTGCCAATCACAGGTGATTAATGAGACAGTCATGGCAAAGATCAAGGAAACTCTTCAATGGGAAAAAAGGTCAGAAGCTCATCTTCAAAGGACAAGGAAGAGAGTGATAGCCTGGTCTTCTAATTTCACTTTTTTTTCAATTATGAGAACTACAAATCTCCAGTAGGTGAGGAAATCATTCTGTGTGTACATTTTTGTATGCGTGTCTATGCCAGCATACCCATGTATAGCCTTGCATAAAATACACATATGTATAATACATGAATTTATTTTGAAATCTCTTCATTTTGTAAGAAAGATAGGTACATTTCTCTATGCAATTATGAAATAAATATTTACACTAACTTGACCAAGCAAGGTTTTGAGACTTTTTCATAAGTCAGAAGGGAATCATTAAGTGGACTGCAAAACTTCTTAACCACTTGGTGTTACACAGTTTTACCATTTCAGTTTTGAAGCCATTTTCAGATACTGTTTAGGATTTTTCTAAGACAGGGAAACAAAGACTGTGAAAGGTCTTAACCTCTCCTTAGATTCAAAATATTCCATTTAAATTTAAACATCTACATGTATTTTTATTTTAAAACTTGGTGATTTAAAAATGTTAGAGGAATTGAAATAAGCTTACTTTGATCAATTAATTATGAGATTTCTAATGCAGCTAAATAAGAAACAAAAATTAGAAGAGCTTCTAGAAAATTAAATAAGTTCTAGGAAAAAAGTCTTCTAGAAGATACATGTCATTTTCTTTGACCTAAACTTAATTATATGTGGTTTTGTATTGAGGAATATTTTGTGAGAATTCTACTTTCCTTATGGTACAAAGAGAAGACAATTACTCTAAAATTAATAATACTGAATGTCTTTATTCTTGATTATTCATTTTAATATAAGGAAATTATTCTGAAATTATGATATAATGACTATTTTTCTCACCATATCGAGGACTGGATATTGAAATGCATAAGTATTCATTCTGCTGATAATTTCAAAATTCCAGTTGTAACACACACCACCAAAAAATCCTTTCTTTCCTCAGCATACATTACAGTAAACTCTAGAGTGAGAATGAGTGCAAAACCATCTTTCACTGTTTTTGTAGCACAAGGTTTAACAGTCTTTTCCTTTTGACGCATCTGCTAAGTAAGCATTTTTCCTTCTTATCATCATAAAAAAATCTACTCAGTAATGAGCTTTCTCCTGTTATCCACAACCAAAGTGATACAGACTATATTGAACTTATCTGAGATTTTCCACTGGCATGCTTGTTTCCACAATATTAATTCTTCTCCTTCTACTTTGGGCTTTTATCAGATAAAATGTGTGTTAGAATTTTTTGCTTAGGTAAGGACTTCAAAACATCTATATATTCGAATGAGAAACAGGACAATGATAATCTTCTTAACCTGTTTTCTTGATTATTGTGTTTTCTATTATTGCAGGTTTTTCATATCTATATCATACATTATTTATGTAGGTGTGTAAATTCTCATGCTTTAAAAGTGCATAAATCTCAAAGTAGTGAAAATACGTTGTCTATAAATAACAGAGTAGAATCATAGAAACATTAAGGCTGTAAAAGATCAGTGTCACCTCCCTGAATATCCTGTCATCCAATGCATTCTTGATATCCAACCTGAACCTCCCACAGCACATCTTGACACCATTTCCTCTTGTCCTGTCAGTTGCCACCTGGGAGAAGAGACTGACCCCCACCTTGCTACAAGCTCCTTTCAGGTAGTTGCAGAAAGCAGTGAGGATATGCATATAACCAAGAAGGACATCCCCTGAGCCTCCTTTTCTCCAGGCTAAACACCTCCAGCTCCCGCAGCTGCTCCTCATCAGACCTGCGCTCCAGATCCTTCCCCAGCTCTTTTGCCCTTCTCTGGATGCACTCCAGCACCTCAATGTCTTTCTTAAAGTGAGGGGCCCAAATCTAGACACAGGATTCAAGGTATGGACTTTTCTTGCTGTGAATTAATCATTGGAATAATTTAACCAAGGAAGTTACAGATTTTTACTGTTTGACATCTGAATACCTGTTGAGAACATGTATTTTAATTTAAATGCAAGATTTTCTTATGTTAATATCTCAGGATTTTTAACCTTAAAATCTTTGTGATGGCTACAAGGTAACAGGTGAAGGAGCAGTAAAATCAGCATTAAAAAAGTTATATCTGTAGTTCAAGAGATTCCACTGTCTACCTCTTTCCAGATAAATGGTGAAAATGGAAACAGGGATCTTGAGGCCAATAGAAATTTTTGTCAGAGTTGAAGGACATTGTTTCAACTTTTTGAATTAGGAAAAAACCCAAACTTGCTTCATGACATTTCTTTTAGAACCACACCCATCTGTCTTCAGTAGAGCTTGAAATCAGTAGTTCTATTTAATTTAAACAGCTGAACATCAGCTGCATACACAATTGCTGCCACCTTAAGTCTGATAAGCTATGATTACTAGATGACAGTAGTCTTTACAAGAAAGCCCAGTTCAGTGAAGGTATTTCTAAAGACAGCTCACATCCTCTGACAAGATTTATTCAACTTATTGAAGTAACGGACTATGTTTTAAGAGAGTTTAAATGTAAGAACAAAGGACCTTCTGCCACGGGCTAGTCTACCATCTCCTTTTACCTTGTGCCATTTCAACAAGTCTCATGTTCATAGTTCAAGTTCTAATATCCTTCCCTAGTAATAAATGACTAGCTCCAATAAAATCCCAACTCTATATATTTATACTACCCTGTGGGACTGGTAAGTTTCTTTTATAATAACTTATTTCTTTATTCCGAAAATCCTTTCTCAGTAATGGCATTAAAATTAAAATTTTCTCCACATCACTTGTGAAAATCAAGTATTAAAAAGAATCTTAATAAGTGCAATCATACTTTAATCCAAAACCATTCTTAGTAAAGCTTTTTAATCAAAATTCTTTCACAATGATGGCAAAAAACAGGACTAGATTTATGAACTTATTCAAATGACTTCACAGCAAAAATAGGTCAGTGGGATGCAAAAATCCCACTGTTCTTATCCAACTAACTTTGTCTTTTGCTTTGAAACTTTGAATTCATTGGACACTTACAAAATCTTTAAATTAGCTTTTGCTCAGTAAGCCCCTTATACGCTCTTAGGTAAAGATCTTCACACTGATTGCAAAATCTGCTAGCTTTAAGCAATTATAATGATAAAGTCATTGGATTTTGAAATAATAAAGTGATGTGTAATTTGTAATTGATGTAAAAGTTAAACAGACAGCCTTTTTAAGCAAGCAACTGCACTGGGCCTGTTTAGAGATCTAAGTCTTGCTCCAGTAATTTGTGTCTGTGTCTGAGTCCACATTCCTCTCTAAATCATTAAAATGCACTGTCCCCTTGTCTCTTCTGGTTTTCTTGCCATCTGTATTTCTGCTATGCTCTAGGCAAGAACAAAGCCTGTCACCTTGACCATTTTAGAAACATTAATGATTTCATATTGAAAGATAATATTTCATAAAATATAGAGAAGCACTGTGAATAGAACTTCTAGAGCATGCAAAAGTTTAAAGCATGGTTTAAAATATGCTAACACTCCTTTGTGTTCCTGTAGAAAGAAAAAAAGAAACCAACCACATTTATTACAATATGTATGTTCTTTAAATTTTACACAGTGAATCATCTAATTATAGGAATGCAGAATATTTCTTTAACTAAAAAGTCACTTCCTACAAACACTGCATAAGTGAATCCTAGTAGAACAATGAAACAATCCCATTCCTTTAATTTCTCTTTTAGGTTGAAAACCTTTTGTCTTCTCTAAATTTAAAGACATTGTATTCCCTTTCCTAGTGCAATTCTTGCTTCTATAAGTTATTAAAAATCTTCTGTAAGATGCTAAGCAGCAGAGAAAAGCCTAAAGGAAGCTCAGTAACCTAAAATAGTGTCTTCATGAAAGAAAAAATTCATCTTATAGATTAAAGTATATAAAAATGCATAGCTAAACAGTTTATAAATTCAGTTCTATAGTTGCCAAACTTCCTTTTGACACAGTTAAGGCTCTCCACAAAACCAGAGTATTTTAGACAGCAAGAGCTGAGCATATATCTCCAATAACCCTTACTGAGCTGCAAAAGGAATGTGTCTATGATTTGTTTTAAACTTTTAATGAATTAGATAATTATTTCCTACTTTGTGTGGACTATCCCAGCAATTTATGTGCATTGTTGTTACCTAGTCACAGGATCTATTCAAGTGGTCTATGAAAACAAAATACTTTGTAAAAAGCATCCACAATACTATAGTTACTACTTAAGGGACATGAATTAAAAGTTCCATTTTCATTAGTGTGCTGGTTTTGGCTGCAGCAGAGTTAATTTTCTTCCCAGTGGTTGTTTTGGGGCAGTGTTTTGGATTTGTGCTGAACACAGAGTTGATAACACAGAGTTGTTTTTGCTATTACTGAGCAGGGCTCACACAGAGCCAAGGCCTTCTCTGCTTTCCGTACTGCCACGCTGACAAGGAGGCTGGGGTTGCCTGGGAGGTTGGGAGAAGACACAGCCAGGACAGGTGACCAAAGGGATATTCCAGACCATATGATATCATGATCAGTATATAAAGTTGGGTGAAGAAGAAAAAAGGGGAGACATTTGTAGTGATGGTGTTTGTCTTGCCAAGTCACCATTAAGTGAGATGGGGTCCTACTTTCCTGAGGGTGGCTGAACATCTCCTCCTGTGAAATACCTCAGAAGCAACCTTTTCAGGATTACTGTTGAATAAAACTTTTTTTGGTTTTTTTTTAATATTTCAGATTGCTTAACTGACAGTAGTACAAGATTATCGTAAAATTATTATATGAAGGCCCCTCTTTTTCCCAGTTACAAAACTTTTATGATCATGATGGCACCTCTTTTATCACCACTCTTCCTTTTACTTCCCATGTTGCTCCCATTAACTCCTAAAATACTTCAGGAAAGAAGACAAGCTGGCTACCTAAACAAAGGTCAGAATACAGCTCACAGAGGCAGATGTATACAAAGAAAAGACAAGTCTGAATACCTACATGAGCATAAAATCTGTAATCCATGAGAATTTTAGTCTAAACTGTCTTATCCAATGGTCCAGAAAACCCTATAAGCACTCAAAGGGAATTTCTGTCTCAGAAATTCACTGCTGGTGATACTCAGGTGGCAAAGATTTCATCCTTATGTTTTTTCAAGTTTATGTTTATAACAGCACTGCTATTATTTTAGAAAACATGTATTTTTAATATTTCTATGATAGGGTATTTTCTTGACTCTGGATAAGCAGCAATCTCTTTAACACAGAGAAAATTGAAAAAGCTAAAGCCAGTAAACAGTCTTCATTAGGAAGATATGGATTCAGATCCTGTAGACCAAGCTGGAGAGAGAACTCACAGAGCCCCTGCCAGTATTTAACCTCTAATGAAATATTTTGACATTAGCATGTCCTCCTTGTGTGGCTGCAGAAGAAGGAAACCTGGGGAAAATACCAGATGGATCCAAATGTGTGACTTGTCTGTACATGAAGAAAATTACTACATCCTTTGGATCTTATTTCCTAGAGGCATTTTCCCTCAATCTTGTGTTAGTGTCATATCCTGTTACAAATATTTTGGGAGAAAACTGCTCCAAATGTCAGTGTTAGAAACCTAGACCTCACTCTTCATGGCACCTTATTCCCCAGGACTGGGAATTATTCTTCCTAAGCCAAGATTTTGGCAACAAAACATTGTGCTATTTGGGTTCAGTGTACAGTTAGATCTTGTTCATGAAAAGAGAGTTCGTCAATATTCCCAACAGAGATATTGATAGAAGACTTAGCTCCTAGAATAGATATACAGTGAAACCTCTCTGTTGGTGAAATTTAGGTATTTGGGTGATTCTTTTTGATATTGGGTTTGGTTTTGGTGTTGTTTTTGTCTATTTTTAGTTTATATATATAATATGTATATATAGTTACTGTATATATATGTATATATGTATCTATAGTTACTGTACTTTTGTTGCAGCCTTATACGTCATCTCAAATAAAAAAAAGCAATTATTCAAAAATCCAGGTATATTGTCTTATGCTCTTAGTTTGCACTCCACTATAGCCTGAAGCTTGTGCCTCATATAAGTCACATTACTCTGTTGTTAAAAAGGCACTACAATACAGTGAAATATAATTAAAATATTGAGGTGCACTTCCTAAAGTTTTTTGAGGAAAAATTCAGTTAAGTGAACATGGAAAAAAATTTCATTT
The DNA here is from genome assembly GCA_020086605.1 of Lanius collurio. Lineage (NCBI taxonomy): Eukaryota > Metazoa > Chordata > Aves > Passeriformes > Laniidae > Lanius > Lanius collurio. Next base: position 39,826,799 of record JACBWW010000005.1, read on the forward strand.
TCTTTAATGAGGCACAAATCAAATAAGGTATCTGCAATCTCAGATAACACAAGCATTCCATAGGAATATTAAAAAGGCAGAAATTATTTTAGAAATCAAAATATATTACAGAAATTTTGTTTATATTTATGCTGTAACTAAAAAATTCTCTTCTTTGTATATCTGTACATCTGAATATCAGTACCTGGATCCACACAAAAGTATAACATCATCAGACGGAAGTTTATAAAAGACCAAGTTACCACTGATTTTCAGTGATTACTGAATATTAATGTCCAACTACATTAATTCTATGCTACACAAGCATTTATCCACATAATTCTTGGGAAGGGGTTCATTTGCAAAAGGTATATTAAATTTGTTCTTGAGCTGGCTCATTTTTTTTTTCTCATTTCATTTCAAAAAAACCCAAATGAACAAGGATGCATGCAGACATTTTTTTCAACAAATCAAATCATTAATTTTGTTTTCAGAGGTGCTATGAGCTGTTTAAAAATACATTATATCTCATCAGGTGTTGGCACTCTTTGGGTATGTGAATCATGCTACCAAAGTTGTTTGCACACCTGCATGACTGGATGTGCATTAATCACCTGGTCAAATACATTCTTTTTCATTTGATAGGCACACATCCCTTTGCTTGATGGATGACACAAATTGTCTCAATTCACATCACCCAATAGAGAAGCTCTTGTTCTATTGAGTAAATGTGTATCAACTGCATGACAGAAACCCCTTCCTCATAAAGTGCTAACAAGTTAAGTGTATGCTCAGTAACTTTTTTCTCCAAAAAATATGCGGCCTCTTTACTGAGAATGTAATAAAGAATAAGTTCTGGACAGGATTATTAGAAGTTTTGCAGAAAAATGTGATTGCCAACTTGTGAATTAGCGAGCAGGGAAGAGCTGAATTCTCTTTCTATTCATTTCATATAGGGCAGGATAAGACTTCATTTGTGAAAATTTTTGAAGTTTGTGGTGTTTGAGTTGGGCTTGTTTTTGTTGGATTTTTTTTTTTTTTTCACAAATAATAAATATGTAAGTAAATAACACACTGCAATACAGGCTGTGCAAGGCAACCCCAAAGTCATCTAGAAAGAAAATTTTTGAACTAATCTTATGAAGTCCTAACAAAATAATATTATGTTGACATTAGTATCACAGTGCTGAATAGCAAACTTTTGGTCATCAGAGACTGCCAAAGCTGCCATAATTCTGAGCCATTCTTATTTGTCTCGAACCTCTATTTCATTACAAAAACACAAAGAGGAAATGAACTATTTCTTCCAGTGATATGTTGATAGAGCATGCTTTGATATGTGTATGCAAAGCTTACAGAAGTAATGTATGAACAGTGGTAAAATTAGATCCAACTGTTGAAATTATAAATTAGAAGTAGGTTTAAATTTCAAAAAAACCACCACTTTTTGTGATATAGTATGTTCACAAGAATGACTCCATGGCTTTAGCCAGAACCGAAAAATACAAAAGAGCCTTTGATATTCTGTTCTGGGTCACCTTGATTGTGCATTTCTTTCTTGATCTCCACTGGCTTTGCTAACATCTGAGTCTTGTTTTAAGCTTGCTGATTGCATTGAGTTTGTATTTGCTACGCAATAAGCTGGCACTAAGAAGGATTTTGATCTTTAATCTGGTTCAAGGGATGCTAAGCAGCTCTGATTGCAGCCATAGGCAATACATGTACTAAAGCAGATTGAAGGACAGATTAAAATAAATAATGTTTGAGTAAATCACTTTGTCCTGGTTAAATGCATTTAACAATTTAATTTTCACTTGCAAACCAGATTTTAAAGAAATTAACAAGTGTTTTATTTTTTTTTTTCTGATGTAAGTATAATGAATCTTTTTCCACACAGAAAAACCAATGTCACTGAAGTTGTGTTTCTCCTGTATGTATTACAATAGCTTCAAAGCTTTTGGGTAGAAAGCTGAAGAGAATTCACAGATCTGTAAAATATTGTGCTGTATTTATTGCCAAAGGCAAAACATGGGGAACTGGTTAAATCTTCCTTAGCAATCATGATTCACTTGAGTAACGATGTTTCAGGCCTTTTGATTAACAGAAGTTCCTGCAGACAGACAATAGCAAATTTATACAATTTTCTTGGCTCTGAGAAATAAAGTCTAGTAATGAATTAGGTAGAGAAAGAGCAAGAAAAAGCAGTTTTATTTGATCTGGTCATTTTAGTAACACTACATCTGCAAATATTTACATTTCTTAGGGTAATGCTCTCATGATGTCTTGCATTTGAAGAACAGAAAGTTAAACAATAAACTAAAAACAATTGTCTGGTGTTGTAATTAGGGGAAAAACTAGAAAAGATAAAACATATGGTTTAAAAATATATATTCCAAGAAGGAAATTAGTAGAGCAAATAATATTTTTCAGCAGATTTTCTATCTTACATAAAAAAACCTGATAATCTAATAATTGTGGTTGAGCCAAGATTCCAAGGAGAAAAAAAGAAATAAAGACATTACAGCATTTTGGAACCTATTTTTATCAATTACTTCTCTGCATGTGAATATGTTTGAATAGTTCATTGTCTATAAAATATGAAATTTCAAGCCAGCTCATGCACCTGTTCAGAACAAAAAAGTGGTTGCAGAATAAAGTTTTAGTGATATAATCTAACATTTTTTTTTTTTTTCCTTCTTCTTACACGCATATTTCTGGAGAGAAATCCATGTTCTTTCTGGTATATATTGATGCCTTGGTAGGATTCAGAATTTACTTCTACATTATATAATTCACTTCTGAATTATAGAATTCAGAATTGAATTCTGCATTACTGCTAATTTTTTTTTATTTATCATCAGGTCAGAGATAACTGAAGGTCAGATAAGTCAGATAGGCAAAGTGTTTGTGATAACTAGAAAAACATCAAGTTGTGGCTGATGACCTTTTATATCAGCAAATTAGTAATATAATATAACCTTTATGTACCAATACCAGAGTTAAAATACTTTCTTGGCCACTAAAGCCAGCATGGATAACAAGGATCCTTTGTGTATGGGACACTATTCATTTTACCACCTTTCACTTTAATTCATGAGTCCTGGTAGCTCCAAAACACATTTAGATCAACCAGTTCATAAAACTGCTTATTTTTCATTATTTTCTGAAATTAACATTGTTTTGACAAAATTTTTAAATTGTTTGAAGACAAAAATATTGCAATAGGTATATCAGATTATGCAGTTATGACGTGCTGAAAGCATTAAATATAGACAAGTTACAACACTCAGTAGCCTAGGGACCCTAAAAATTTAATAAGCTGTAGCTGCGGGCAAGAATTGAGCAGCTGCAGGGACAGAGAAGGAGGAAGTTCTACTCTATTGGAAGTACGCATTTTGTTGGCAAAAGTAACGCATCTTCATAACCATTCTTTCTGATTCATTATTGAAAACCCTCACAAATTTTCATCTAATGCATATATCTATTTCTCTTTTTATATATTTTGCCAAAGTACCACTAGACAAAAACTCATTCTCCAAGAAAGCTTATTACAGTTTTTAAAAAATATTAAGGATCTGAATATTTATTATTTAATATTGTGAACATAGTCCTCTGTTCCCAATAAATCTTTTATAGCCATTACACTGATCTTATTGAGCAGGGTATGTTTTTCACAAACATTCTGCAGGTAGAAGCTATGTTCAGGACATAGATATTGAAACAAGATGCTATTAAAAGAAAATTATCAGTTCAGTCTTATGGTAGTCATGTTTAACAGTCAATTCATAAACAAAAGTCACACGACATTGCTTTTAGCTACTTATTCAGATCAGCTCTTCAACTTTATTCTCCAGCTTCAGATTAAACATCTCAATTGACTTCAGTCAGTGCCAGATCATGTGAGGGCTGCTAAATGTGTGGGCACGGAATCCTGCTGGATTAGATCATATTTACTGTGAGCCTAGAACAGGTGCATGGGTTTTCATTCATATCACAGCACTAATATCTGGGATTGCAGGCCAAAAAGGGGTGCTCTTCATATTTCTGACCAACCGGGAATCTACTTTAGCTGAATATGAAAGAGCATGAGTCTTTGTAACCGAACAGAGTTCTGAAAAAGGTCTGTGATATATCACCAGTTATATTATGATTTATGATGTTGGTATCTAGGTTCTGAAGTAAATGAAGTATTCAGCTTATAAAGCTTAGAAAAATACCATCGCAGAAGTCAGTCATTTTAGAAATACTGCACTCACATTAGGCTAATGCTACATGAAATGAACAAACTTTCCTTTTGCATTTAAATTCTCCCTAGAAGTACAACGTTTTCTTGTTCAATTTATCTAAAACTCTATCTTGACTAGAGAACATCTGTGTTTAGAGATACAAAGAAAAAAAAAAAAAAAAACAACAAAACGAAAAATCAGAGTAGTCATATCTTAATTGACTCTGCTGTTGTTGCTATGAAGAATAAATCCAAAGTTCAGGGAAATAATTGTTTTCTCAATCTCAATTGCCTGTTGCATTCTTGTCTCAGGACCAGTCAGCTTGAAATCAACACACAAAAGCCACTTTTTTATGTGCGTTTTTTTTTTTTGGAGGGGGGGGAAGTATCAACACATTCTATTAGCTATTGCAAAACACAGAGTCAAATTTCAAACTCACTAGTTTGCAACTGTTCATATTTTTTCTCAGTCCTGGATCAAGGGACATGCACTTTAAATTTGATGGGAAGCAAAGGTAAGATTAAGTTGTCTATATGGAAATCTCTCAGTTCAGATGTGAAATGCAATAACTTTAACACCATACACTGCAATGTGACAGAGAGAATAAAAACTTCTTAAAAAGCTGTAGAGTAGAAAATTTTATTTTTCAAATTTGTAGTGTGATGGCCCCAGGCAACACCCATCCAGCCTTTTTCTCACTACCTTCTCCACAGGACAGAGAGAAAATAAAAAGAAGATGAGAAGACTAATGGATCAGCATAATGGCAATTTAATAGAAAAAGCAAAGGCTGTGTGTGAAAGCAAAAGGAAAAAAAATGGAATTAATTCAAAAAAGGAATTTATTCACTACTTCCCGTCAGTAGGCAGATGTCCATCTGCATCCTGGACAGCAGGGACACATATTACAGCTGCTTGGGAAGACAAATGCCATAATCAGTAACATGTCCCTTTTATCTCTCATTTCCTGAGCATTTATTCTAAGCACAGCATTATATGGTATGTAACATCCCATCAGTCAATTTGAAACAGCTGTCCTGGCTGTGATGCCCCCAACCTCCTGCTTATCCTCAGCCTGCTCACTGGGGCACTGGGCAGAGAAAATGAAGATGAAGGAAGGGAGAGAGAAAAACTTGACACTGTGCAGGTACCATTCAGTAATAGTCAAAAAACAATGATGTGTTATCTGCAGTATTTTAGACAGGAGTTCAAAGCACAGAACACTATGGGCTGCTATGAAGTAACTTGACTGTATCCCAGTCAGACCCAGTATGAAATGATATCTTACAAAAATTATCAAGGCAAGCTCATTTAAAAATTTATAGAGAAATTTCTCTTGGGATTTTTATTAGTTACCATTATTGTTATTGCTACAGTTGCAAGAAAAAATTTAGTTAGAACATTTAAAAAAACAATTAAAATATTCTGTATTTGAGGGGAAAAGTCCTTTCCTAAAGTGAAACCCTAAAAAAGGCTTACAGCTGAGCAAACAAGGATGAGATAATCAAAATGTTCATAATTTTTTGGCATAAACTCATACAGTAATGAACAAATATATTGCGTCTGGGATTTACACAGAACAAGTATCAACATTGTCTCTTATGCATTACTTTGTGTAGTTAGGCTAACAGCTCATTAAAATTCATAACTCTATTTACAAATGAAGAAGAAACTTTTGGTGTTCCAAACATTGCAAGCATTATCTACAAACACGGTGGAAACACCAGACCTACAAGAAATCCAAAATATGCAAATGTTTTATCAGAAAATACAGACATTATGCTTCCTACACCTGTCAAATTAGTAAAGTAAGATTACAGCTGTTTTCAAAATAAATGAAAATTCTCACTTTATGATTAATCTTATGCTAGGAGGGCAATAAAGAAAAAAGATGGTAGAATAGCTTTTAGGGTTGTGATGAAGAAAAACATATTCAATATGAGGTGGACTTTGTTGAAACAAGGTGAAAAACTTCTAAGATATCAGTCTAACCCCAAGTTCATGCTCACCAGTAAAAATATCTTTTCAGACCACAAGTACAATAATGTTTATATTTTAATGTATTTTTCATAAAATTCATTACCAACCCTAAAGAACTCCTTAACTATGATGACTAGAATCGATCTTTGTGTAATTCCTGTAGGGAAATTTCACTTAAACAGGAAAAACTTCACTTGCTACATTAGAAAAATCAGTCAAAATACTAGCAGCACTTTAAATTGCATAAGCATAGAATAGGTCTCCTGTAAGACATGAAATTATTATGCCTTCCACAGAAAAGTGAGTGCTACATCACCTCTGATCTCGTGAAGGGGTGCAGCAGAAAGGCAATATCTTGCTCACTAGTTAGAAAGATACATGATCATCAGAGAACAAGGTTTTTGCCCTTTCCTGCCAGGGTCCATTTCCAAACTCTCCTGTTTTACTAGCATTGTTCAAAAAGTCACCAAATTTGGAGTAAAATGGATTTCCAGTACAGTAAATCCTAGAGATACAATTTCTCTACTTCATCTGCCTTTTGGTTGATTGTTTAGAACACAGGGGCAAAAGATGAGATGGTCTATCAGATATAAAGTCTACAGTGCTACAAGAATGACAAAAAGTGACATTTCTAGTAGTAGAATAGTATCTTCTTTCAGGTTTAATGGATCATGACAAATTATGGAACAATAAATTTACTAATATAAAAAATGCTATTTTTTACATTGACTTCACATCTTAAGAAAAAGAAATTCAAATACATTTGAAAACATCTAGGAAAATTATAGATCTAATGTGAGCAATTCCTAGCTCAGTCAAAGAAATAATCCAGGAAAATGGTACAAAAAGCATCTAAGTAGATAGGCACATAATTAGAAAAGTAGCTTTCAATTTGTATATGACATATAAAGCATGAATTTCTCGTCAGAAAATAGTTTTACTCATTTTATGATTAGGAAGAAAGAGCTCCAATACTAAGCAATGTACTAACATTATAACAGCTCTTTTTTTCTGTATTTATCAAATTTTGAACTGAGTACCTACTAAGAAAAAAAAAAAAAACTAATTAAATCTCTGCAACAGCATCCAGTTTATCTATGATCACAGAGGAAAGGCTCACTACCACAGTATGATTTGACAGTATATGGTATTGATCAAAGACAATACTGACATCACTGACTATGTTGAACCATAAATTAAATTATTTTCTTATTCTTGTCCATAGGTATTGAGTGAAGACCCTCTTAAAACATCAGGGAGATTACATACCTACAGCTTCCTATTGCCAAAGATTTTTCTTAAGCCTCCTCTCTCCTGTTCTTTGTTATAGCTTCACTTCCGTATCATCAGGAAAAAGTGTTTTCAAGAAAGAATCAGAGGATGGAATGTAAAAGTCACTTTGATCCAACTACCACCTAGGATTAGACTTGCTGTTTTAGAAAGGTTATAAGAGGTGTTTTTGCCTTCACTCTCCTCACAATTTAATGGGACATTTTTGTGTCCATTAGCACTGTTCCATTTCACCCTTTGTTGTTTGGTACTGATCCTCCATTGGAAAATCAATATTGTAGGGAACATTCTGCATTTTACTCTTACAATGGAATGACAGCAAAACTTAAGAATGACAGTACTGAAGAATTATGTATCTCTCTATCTGATAAATAGGAAGAATAATATTCAGTCCTCAAAGAATTAACTTGACAAAACCTCAGAAATTAATTAAGTGTGCCTTACCAAAATGTGTAAATAATTTCCCATATGTGGTCTGTATTAATTTCAACTTTTGTATTCAAATAACAGCTGCTATAAACTTTTTCCTAAAAAGCCTGTATCTATGGTTATCCATTGTGATGATAATATAATAAAACATGGGTAAAAAATATGACAGTAAATCTTAAAATCACTATGCAAGACAAGTCCATATGAAACCAGTTTTTCTCTCCTGGGTATAACAAACAGTTTTTAAATGAATAAGTGAAATTTATGTGACTGTATCAGCTACCCAAATCCTGTATGACTCATTGGGATGTTGTCACAGTAAAAATTCTGCCTGCTTCTCTAGGAAATGGCAGGAAGCAGATCACTTTGTATTGTGAAGATTCATAATGTTTCTAGTTTCCTTACTGCAAAATATTTCCATGCTCTGGTTGTAATTTGTAGGAAAGATTCTAGAAAATTAACTTTATTGAGTATCAGTGCAAGTATTTGAAAGCAATTTTACACTGGAGTTATTTTCATGTATGACTTGAACAAGGTGAATATTTAGTTTCTGACAATTACTTTTTTTCTTCTGCACAATATGATGATACAACAAGGTATTTGTGAATGTCTTATGAACAGCATATTTGCAGATTTTAAGAAAATTAAATTCATACCAGATGATTTTAGTAATGACTTGGACAGAAGCAGCATAAATGATGGAACAAAAAGTCACGAATTAGCAGGCATACTTCAAAATTAGTTTTTGTGAGTAATATTTAAAGTGGTTATCTGTGACTCTTTTTTCTTTTTGGTATATAAAATTTAAAAGATAGGTACATATTTAATAAGTAAATTATTATATCTAAAATAACTTGCCCTTACCTCCCAAACAATTGTAGATACATAGGAGCATTCCTGAGAGCAGTCCTCCAGCTAATCTTGATTCATAGTGCCACTTTATGCGTGGCTAGTAGAACTGAGACCATTTTATCTTTTCCTAAATGTCTTTTGAAGTTTATGGTCATTGAAAAATCCATGCAAATAAATTGGTGAAGTTAATGATATATTCAGTTCTCATACAGACTATCAAAGCATTATGGTGACTTAAATTCCTCTAGAAAAACAAGAGATGGGATGAAAGAGTTTGCTAACATGTATAGTGAGTTTTTTCTCATTTAGATAAATGTGCTCATATAAACAGAGAAGAATATTACATCAATCTATAGTAGCTCTGATATTTTATGTTAAAGGATGTTAGGCACAAGGCTGCCTTCAACAGCACCATTTCAGGATGTCTCCTGGCAGCCACTGGAACCCTTTTCCTCAGGGACCCAGGGTCTTTGCCCAGGCTGAGGGACACAGTTGCCACTTTGCTGTTTGCAGGCAGAACCAGAAGGGAATTTTGGTGCAAATCCCAGAGACCCACACAGATGCAGGACAGGGGCTTGGCCAGCCACACAGGCTGTCACAGACAAGGGGCTGCCTTTCCCAAACCCCCTGCTCTTGGGCTGGCCGAGGCCAGATTTCACTGATACAGGCATACACATAAAACTCTCTGGATACACAGACACATGACTTTCATGGCTCCTCTGGGTACTGACACAGTTTCTCTCTCTCTGGCACCCCTGCCTTCATCCCAGCCCCCTTATCTATCATATGGCTCTCCTACTTGCCTATTGGTCCACCTTGCTGCTGGCTGCACACACACAGCACTTGTGCACCCATCTCACAGGCACCTCACAGTCATGGATCCTCTGTATCCTCTGCCCATCTGATACCTGTGGCCCAGCCTGAGGCTCTCCTGCTTGTTTGCTGGTTCAGCTTGAGGTTTGCTGGCAAATGCACATGGACAGGCCAAGCACTCCAGGTTTGGGTAAGATAAGGTCTCTTGGAGCCCCAGCAGCCAACACCCAGAGCACAGACTGTGTCCTGAGGTCCTGCTACAGCTGCCAGCACTGAGGTCTTCAATCATGCCACTGACTCTGTTATCTGTTTTTTGGGATATGTACCCTTCCTACCCCATGGCTGGAGGTTAAAAACCTCCACCTGCTCCAGGAGCTGACTTCAAGATTCCATTTTCTCTCATAGCTGACCACAGTCCAGGCACATCCACACCCTCAATCTGACTCCACCAATTGGTACCAGTTTTTGCTCACACGCAGAGTTCTCACCAGTAGCTGGCACTTAGTCCTTGCAGCACACACACACACACATAGGCCAGAGAGTGACATTATGCAGAAGTTTAAGAAGTTGCAAGAAGATAGGATAGACTGTGGTGATCAGACACAGGATTCAGTCAGACAACTGTACTGACCAATTTGATTTTACACACAACAGGACTCTTTTGTAACCTTTTCTCTGTGTTTTGTCCTTCATTCCCGGATCTGCTTCCTTCATCACACTGTCCCACTGGCCACCTCAAACAGTGCCTCCAGTTTGTAAGGTTCTCTTTTGCCTGCTCCTTGGTTATGGCTCATTCATTAATGATTCTGACCAGGTCAGTTCCTTATCTTTGCCTCCATACTGGCTGTTAGTTTTGTGTCTCTGTATATTTTGTCTATGGCTTCCCTCTTTGCCTTAGTATTCCATTTGACCATGTCCTTAATCAGATTATCTTATGTAAGAAAACATTTCTGTGCTCTATCTACTCTTATAAGCTCATGTTTTTGACAATGTTTAATTCTCATTATTGCCTAGTCAGGTTTGTGTCTCTCTATGTTCTTTCTAATTGAATATATGAATATGTCTTCACTGGCAATTATGCACTATATTTGAGCATAAGCTTTTTGCTTTACTGCAAATAAATACAGGCTCTGTATTTTCTCTGTGAAGGTCTCTATAGGATGTGGCATCAGATTCACAAGTAGAAAAATTCAGACCTTAAGAAATGGAAATGAGAGTTTCATAAATGGAGAAGTCATATATTTTTATTAAAATGTGTTAAAGTGATATTGTATGTTTTCATGAGGTGGTGATGAAGCAAATACAATTCCAACATTTTTCCCTTATTATTTGACTAATCTAATCTGGGTGAGTTTCATCTCACAAATTTCTCATGTTAAAACTAAATGAATTAATTTAAATATTCTCAGTTAAGCATTTAATAAGGGTATCAACAACTCACAAAGAGGTAGGCATGGGAAAAAGAAATCTCTTTTTGCAACTCAGAAATTCTTGAAGTAATACAAATATTAGTCCAATAACTGCTTTTTCAATGAAATAAAAAGAAATATATTCTGAAATATTAAGACTTTGTACCCTTCGGAATTTCAGAAAAAAAATTAGGAAAAAAAAAATAGTTCCTTGTCAAGATGTTAAAACCCACATGAATGTGTCCCTTCTTCTGCTATAATACTGAATTAGATGTTTTTAAAGCTAGCATTCTAGGCTAAAAAGATCTCTATTTCAAATCGTTTATGAACACAAAGAATAGTCATATGTTCATTCTTCTTCAGAAAAGATTCATTGAGAACCTATAAAGTACATGCATTCCAATGGAAAAAATATACTCTCTACTTCCATCTCCTGGTGGAGAGACACAGTTTCATTTGCATAAAATTTTTATTCATAATTCCTTCAGTGACACATGGGAGTGATCATCACTATACACAAACCCATAATTAGTTGAGAATTGGAATTGCATGGAGAGAGGTGACAAGGGATTTCTTTCATGTAGCTGAAAGAACATCTGTGAGGCAAGGACTCACAGATGTTGAAGCATCCTGTAAGTTATTAGTTGTCAGGCCCCTCAGACGATGTGCTATTGAGAGGTGAAATATAGGTGTTTCCTAATGAATCTACAGAGGGCAGAAGAAGAACTAAGTGAAATCCAGTGGTAGGTGGTAGTCTTCCTAACATTTTCCTAAAGGGATAGCAAAGTTGCATTTCCGAGTTTCAGGCCTTATTCATTAACAGCATGTTGTGGTTTGACACAACTGAGCGTCAAGCATCTAAAATATCAATTATTTTATAAAGAAAACAAAATAAGAAAATATTGAGGAAAACTAGATAGCTGCGAGGCAAAAAAACAGGTTCACACTTAAACAGTTGCAGTACCAAGAGAAAAAAAAGTTTATTACTAACAGAATTAAAAGTTAAAAGATATAACAAGAAATTTAAAACACACTCACACACCCTCCCCCCGCTCCCTTCTTCTCAGTGCTTTACTCCTCTTTTTTTAACTAGCACAAAAGATAACACAACATAGGATTCTAGTCAGTGTTACAGTTCTTAAAAAAAAGTCTCTTTCTTATGCTTAAGGAAAAAGGGTTTCTTCTTCTTGCTTCACATAGTTTCTCAAACTGCCCCCAACAACAGACCCGCTCGGAAAGAAACAATCTGCTGTGGTGTAATACATCTCTTCTATGAAAAAATATCAGTTTTTTCACACTGCCACACACATGGGCCATCACATGGGGTTATCAACCTTTTTGAGGATGGATCATTTTGGCCTGAAAACAAAGGCTTTTTCTGCTACAAATCCTTAAAAGCATCTCACTGCTTCTCTGTATATCTTGGCATAGGCACTCTCTCTTCACAAACTTCACGGGCCACACATAAGTCTTCCATCCCCCCATGTACTTCAAATGGATTACAGAGACAAACAGTTTGAGATATTACAGTTTCTCACCACCACATGCCAGAAGTATTTTTAAGCTCCGTGCGAGGAACGCGGCACCACCCCTTTTCTCCGCTGCCATTTCCAGCTCCGTCTCACATGGCTCACTCTCTCTGACTCCGAAACCTCCGTATTGAAAAATGGTCTTATTCAGGCTTTATGGTGAAGAAAACCTCACTCTTTTTGTGCTGCTGGCTGCATGGTGGTTCAGCTCGAAGTGTGCTGGCTGCAGAAAGGAGGCTCCGGCCGACTCCCTCCAGCTCCATGTGGAGAACGGGGAGTGGGGGCCACCAGTCCCAAGAAGCTGCTCTGGAAAGATTTTTTTTTTCTGCGTGGCAGTCCATGGCTGGGTCCAGCTGTCTGTCAGTCCATGGCTGGGTTTAGCAGTCCATGGCTGGGTCTGGCTGTCTGTCAGTCCATGGCTGAGTTTAGCAGTCCATGGCTGAGTTTAGCAGTCCATGGCTGAGTTTAGCTGCCTGGGCTCTGGGATGGCTCCTTCCCCAGGGTCCGTGCTGCAGCATCAGGAAGAGGAGAAGGGGGCCGGGGCTTCTGCCCGGCCCAACCCAGCCCAGCCTGACCCGACCCGGCAGGACCTCAGCCCGGCGGGGCCTGGAGGCTCCGAGGCCTCCCCACCTCCCTCAGGCGGGCTGGAACAAGAGGAACTCCCGCCTTTCTGTGCAGCTTAAATGTGTAAACTTCGAGAAGCGCCATTGGTCTAAAAATCTGTCTATCAACTCAGATTCAACCCACTACCCAGCAAAATGAGCATGGAGCTTAGTTGATCCGGAAAGGTGTTGTTTGGCTGCTTTATTTTGTTTGTTGTTTTTTAATATCATAGAAATTCCATCTTAGATCAAAAAACTTGTCATAGTGACTTTTTTTTAGAAAAATTATTTTTGATTGAAAAAGTCAGTAATTCAGAATTTCAGAAAATTTTAAAAGAAGTTTCTCTTGCCAAGAGTTTTGATACAGTATCAGGTTGTGTTAAGTAACTGTCAGCATTTTATGAAAGAATCACGGACTGCACATGTATTAGGAAGTTATTTCACTGCTTTATTCCAGTGCTCTAGTCTCCTTATCATACCTGCACGGATGTGTGTTCCCGAGCTCTGTTAAGGAAGGAACTTATGTTTATTTGACAGGGAAGCTGGCCAGCTGTACACACCTATATCTACACCCAACAGACAGTATAGGTAATTTTGTTTCTCCAGTTTGAAAGAGTCTTCCAATACAAAGTTTCTTGTCTCCAGTACCCTCCTTCACAACAGAACATTACATACGTTCATGCTACTTTCCAGAATATACCTGTCAGTTTCAGCACAGTGTAAGAAAACAATCCGGAGAGCAGCAGAAACTTTCTCATTAGTCATTTTTTCTGTCTCAGGAATCAGCACATAAAAGCTGGTAGGGATCGACTACCTGTGGGGACCTTGTGTTGTCTCAAAATTTTGCTATTGTGAGGATTCCCCACAGTATTACAAGGAGGTCACTTGCCATGTCTGCCATATGGTCAACACTTTGCAGATGGTTATTGTCACTCTCAAAGTCTTGTTATGAGCACAGGGGAACACAAACTGTGTGCAGTCAAGAATTTATCATTAGTACAATTAATGTTTTAACAATGTAACTAAAATACAGCAAGCAGTTCTTATTAGTCTAGTTAAATTAATTTTAACACTGGTAGTCAAAATTATGTAACCAGTACAGAGAATTCTCCTTGATAATGCATTTAAGATTGTTATTTTTCAATAATATTAAGATCTTTCCTACTGTTTCTTGGATATTGTTCTCACTCTCACAATGTTCCTCTAGTTCTAGGTTTAATGGTGCTAGCTAGTCCTCCTCAAAAAGACTTCTTCACAAAGAGTGTGGGTGAGTTATGACAAATCATCCTTACTTCTTCCCTTAGGAAGATTACTGTGTTCATAATGGACTGCTTCTTCCCACTCATATTTGAATCTGGTTGAAGCTGGTTGTGAATGTTTTCTAGCACAATCTGCTCCACTGCTCTTTCTTCATTGCTAAAAGTTCCAAAGTCACTTGTGTTTCCAGTATCATCCTAAAGTATGGCCTCATGTGAGTCAGTTCTTTGTTGTAGTGGATCAAGAATGGCACACCAGATAATGATGGTTCATTTAGATGGCCTCCAAATTCAACACCTCTACATTAATAGGGGCTAAACAGTTACTACAAACTAAAAAATAAGGGCAGAATTCTCTAGATGGAATTTGCCTGTTTTATCATGAAGTTCTACAAGACACAAACATGGTGTAAGGTAGACAAGCTAAATACAAAAAGATTTAAAACTAATTTTCTACTCAAGTATGCATTGATGTGCAGTACAAGTTAGCTCTGCCAATGTGCAGAACCTATCCGTCAGCCCTTATCTGTGAGAGAGAAAACTGAGCTCAGTCCCTGGTACATGCAAAAATGACATTACAGACATAGTTGATAGGTACGCAAAACCAGCTGGACTGAACCCCTGAGTGCCCAGGCAGGTTTCTACTTTGATATTCTCTATCTAGTCATTGAAAATGGAACCTCATATAATTTATTTCAAAAGGTCTTGTGAACAGCTAAGAAAAATCAAAGCATTAAAATTACATGACCATTAGTCTAATATGAATTAGCATTGCTAGAAAGAAATAATCTACATTTGAAAAAGAATAGACTTCAGGACTTGTTAATCTTCAAAATCTTCTTAGTCAAAAGCAAAACAAACTAATGACAAGAAACAGGTATTCTCATTAACACTTTAACATTAGGCTTTATAGTTATATATTTACTAGAAACTGTTTTGGAATTCAAAAGAGAAAAACTAGTTAAAAAATTCTCAGAAATCATAGATCAGATTAGCAGTGTCTAAATTTGAAAGCAGAATATATGTGAAGAACAGTTAAGTAGAAACAGAAGAAACTTGGTAGACCATAAAAAATGTAGACAGAAACAAAATCTAGAATAAGCAATTCAATACTTACTGAATACATAGCAGTAGCGCATATTTCTGCTGATATGAGTGAAAACTGAAGTGTTTTGTTTCTTTTTTAAGTTTATTTATTTTTAGAACTGAGGCAGCATATCAGTAGACATCTTGATAATAAATCTTTCTGATAGGAAGTCACCACCTTTTGACATCCCTTTAGATAGGGTTACAACACTTTGGCAACAACAGGATAAGTCAGATCCAAGCATCTGTAGATGCTCCAGATGGTTTTCAGTTAATGGTGGTGTGAGGAACTGACTTCCAAGCATAGCCCCTGCAGTTCTTTCACTCTGCAGTCATAAAAGCGTCCTGACAACAGCAGGCAGCTCCCACCATGCTGTGCATGATGAGAGCAACCACAGAAGGTGCCCTAAATATTCACAGTGTCTTGAGCAACAGTCGGGGTATGATGTAATTCATATTCCTTCATATTCCTCCATTGTAACGAAGTAGCAACGACTTTGAAAGACACTTTCAGAAAATTAATGTGAAAAGCTTGAGATGCCCATATATATAAACAGAAAGGTATATACTAATAGATTAAAATAACCCAGAGACTTTGTCTTCAGAAAACTCTGTGAGACAGTTCTCCTTATCACTACCAAGAGTAAATCCATGACACCCAAAGAGGCCATCTGTTGAGCTGGATAGTCTGCAAAAAAACATCTTTGGCATGAAAGTTCCCCTTCCAAGTTCTTCTCACAGTGCAACTGTATGCAACTCAAAAAAACTCACTTTACTTCCAGGGGTGTAGCTTTGCAAATAAATGAGACTTTCAACACAATTTAAAGGAACTTTATCAGGATTGTTGATGACTGCAGAAAATAACAGTGCTGAACACATATCTGGTTGATGTTTCCAAATAGTTTGCTTTTTTTAAATAAAGCAGGAGTTCTTTTTAAGCTTATTTAACTATTTTCAAATTTTATAAATGAAAAACAAAACTTACATGTCATTATGCTAATCACAGGAGTTAAAATTAACTAAACATCTGCCCACATTGCAGTATGGTCCTGATTAAGGAATGATTGCAATAAGGGGAATGTCTATGCTGTGAATATCAGTGTTTTGCCCAAACATCTGAGACAAGTTCATGTACAGAAAGCATTCTAGTCAGTCTAACCACACAGACAAAGAGCTCTGTGTGGCTTAATTTACTCCACCAATAATGCAATGGTCTACATGCTTCTAGTACTCAAATAAGAACATAAAACCCTTCCTCCGCATTTGTAAATTACACTGAAATTTGCAAAAGGCATACAACCTGAGAAGAAATGGCCAGTATAGGTGTTAATAGGGTTTTTTTTCAGAGTTTTTTAAATTGCCTTAGCTACTTTTTTGATCAAGATTTTCAGAATTAATAACTAAAGTGATGAGAGAAATGTGGTTGATACATTGGCGCTATGTATACCAAAAGCCACCAGTTGGCAGGGAGGAATCTTTTCACTCTTCTCATGCTCTTCTTTCTACTTCTTTATTATTGTTTGAATCATACTCATTGTCACAAGAAAACATGGTACAATAAGAAGGTTTTGTTCATAGGATACTACCCAGGTAAGGGAATTTTTTTTCTACATCACCCCTTATATGTTTTGTCACCTGCAGAGATCAGTAGAAAAGCTGCTGTATAAGAGCCACTGTAGGTGAACTATTGTAAATGACAAAAGACAACTCAACTATTTATGGTTTTTGGCAAAGGGACCCTTCTTAATCATCTCTTCTTCAAATCTATTTGGATAATGATAATGACAATAAAAATTAAAATAACTTCCTTTAGTTCATCCCATTATTATTTGTTTTAATATGCTTAAAGAAAGTTAAGAACTTAGTTCTACATGACAGCTAGTTATATAAAGATTTTCAGAAGCGAGATAATACAGCACTTTTTATATACATTACAGTTGGTTCTTTTCTTTCCTAGATTTCACAATCTCTTACTCACAATAGGATTACAGCTATAATCACTGAGACATTTTATTCCTTCTTAATTTATGTTTACATGCCTTGATAGTCCAGCTTTAAAAGTTGCAGCATGAATCACATTCATATAAATAAAAAAACATAGTTACCGAAAATTTACTGCCTTCTCTCTACAGTTTCACTTACTTCAGTTATAAGAAACCCATTTTTACATTAACAATTGTATGTTAAGCCACCATGACTGGGGAATTAGAAGTTAATCACTCCAAAGTTCTGCAACTGTTCATTTTAAATGGCATTTAATTGACCTCTATGATCAAGTGTTCCTTCTCTGCTATGGTATGTAGACTTAAAATAAATATATAATAATCTATTCTTATATTGAACTTCAAAGTTGTGCCAAAGTGATTGATACAAAGCCAAAAAATATATCAATTTTTGCTGGTATTGTAAAAATATTAAAACACTTTAAAACAAAATAAGTGTTTGATGTCAGAATAAGATTTTAATGATTAATTGACTTTCCTTAAAAATAGATGGTTTATAAATGTCTTTGATTTTTTTTTTTTTTGGTAGTGAGTGTTTCCTCTACAAAAAATTTCTTAGAAACCATGAATGCACATTTATTTCCCCCAAATATTTTATTATGCAATGTACAGGAAATAAAAAGGAGAAAAAGAAAAAAACTCTTTAATATATTGAATTTATAAAAACTCATGTTTCTGGTAGTTATACATTTTGCATGTTAATAAGAATAAAATGCTTAGCCCAGAAAATGTCATTTTTGCCATTCCCAATAAAAAGCTGTGGGAAGTTTCTGGCAAATACAGGGGATCATTGCCCAACAAAATAAAACCCCTGGGGCTGAAATTGAAGTAGCTACAGGGCCACACTCACACTCGGCTTGGAGCTGTCCAAAGGCAGAAACTCATGGTGAGGTAACACAAATAAAACCAAGCAGATCCCAGGAATGAGGAGTACTTGATACCCACCATGAACATCCTATGCCTCAGGAAGGGACCCTTATTTTAGCTCTTCTGTGAGTCTTGCCAGTCTTGAAGAATTTTTCCAGTGCTTACTATGTATTTACACTCTAACATATTTTTCCCTGCAAATTATATTATGTTGATACCTTGTTTATATTATCCTTGATATTAGCTGAGGCAATATTTTCTCAGTTTCAGTTGAAAGAAAATTCTTACAGCTTTACAAAGTCATCCTAGAATTCAAGAGTTAATTTATATCTGTTTATGTCTGATGTTAATGTGAAAAATTAGCCAACTTGTTGTTGAAATTAAAACTTATTTAGTGGTTATGTTGATGAAGTACAAGCCTCACTAGAATTTAACTTACTCCTTCAGATTTCTATCAGGTCTTGAAAGATAATGTAGACTATTTTTTTTTCCCTAAGAAATAAGTAGCTATGACTGTGAAATACATATATGAAGCATATCTTTTCAGTGAGAAATCAAACTATACAAGCAATTGTTTAGTTAAACAACTATTCATTAGTAACATAGTCTGACTGTCTCCACACATCACTCCCAAATATTAAAATTAATTTTCTTAAACGGTACTCAAAAAAATATGAAATGAATTCTCAATTGGAGTGTCTGGCTTAAAGCAATAAATTAAATAAAGTTACTGTCTCCTTGAATAATATAAATCTATAAAACTAGTATTTGGACAACTGATTAATTGACAGGATTTTGCTTTTACCTGGCTGCTTCAATTAAGTGAATAGCACTGTACCATAACTAAATAAAAATTCTTCGAAAACATTGAAGTAATCAAATGTATTAATTTTATTTGCATAATGTTATCAGTGGAATAACCTAACAGATAGTGCAAAAATCTGAAGAAAACAGGTTCATTGCAATTATGTAAATTATTCCATCACGCAAATGGCCTTACTTGTTTGACAGTCTGAGAAAGGAAGAGAATAAATTAAAATGAAAATCAATTTCTAGCTCCTTGATCAATGTTTGATGGTCATTTATACTTAAATGTGTTGTAAGCAATTTATTTTAAGAGTACGAAGGACATGAATCATTTCTGTTTTCTGGAAGTGAAGGTTTGTTGCTGTTTTCATTTATACCAATGAAGTTACAATTATGTCTGAAAAAATGGATTCAAATTATAGCAGTTTCCCAAGATTCAGAGGTCTGAATCTCAGTCCTACCTTTTGCACACAATAGGAGAAGTACTCTTTGGCTCTGACTACTGAATTCACTTTAAAAATGAATTAATTTGTGACCATACATAACCGAGAAAAAGAAATCTACCAGCCATATTTAAAATAGTCAAACCTGAAAGCCTTCAAAATCTGCATTTTAGTCTCCAACTAAATATGCAAAATGCTGACTACCCTTTGTGTCAATGGCAGCTGCTGGAATCAATTCAGGAAGATGCATGCTCCAAGCAATTCAGTGAACCATGGAAAAATTTATTCCTGGTTTTAATAGGCATTAGGTTCAGTTTCTTATGGAGCATTTCACAGATTTATTTTGAACATGCATAGTTAAATGAAGAACAGAACAGAAGATACAGTAATATTCTTTTCTGATGTAAATCCTGTGGTTTTCATGATGATTTGCTTTGTGTTTTCTTACTTTTTTCAACAGAGTGAAAATATTGTTTTTAGGTTTTCTAACTATATGATGATTGATTAAATGATAATTGATAATACCATATACAATTATTTTCCATTATGCTTGTCACAGATTGTGTTAGAGCTATGTGCATAATCGTAGTGTATCACAACAGAAAAGGGATGATTCACTTTTTGTTAATGATATAAAAATATATCAAAATTCTTTTTTACTCTGTTCTCCAAAGGCGTGTCCTGAATTTATAAGTGAAATACCTTATTTTGTAACTCAGCCTATTATACATGTTGTCTGATGACAACATTATGCCTAATAGACCCACTGGGGACCCAAATTAGGCAACATTAGACCCAATATCATCCACTGGAGTCAGTCCAGAGGAGGGTCACGAGAGCTGGAGCACCTCTCCTATGAAAACAGTCTGCAGAGTTGGGATTGCTCACCCTGGACAAGAGAAGGCTCTGGGGAGCCTTTAGAGCACCTTCCAGTAGCTTAAAGAGGCCTACAAGAGAAATGAAGAGAAACTTTTTACAAGAGCATCTAGTGATAAGACAAGGGGTGCTCTACAAACTGAAAGATAATGTCCTTAGTAATAGGTTTTAACTTTTCGTCAGCCCTGAACTGCCCAGGGAATTGGACCAGCTGATCATTGTAGGTCCCTTCTAACTGCATATGACTTCACCTACATGGAAATGTGGTAATCTGTAGCAGTTTTTCTCTTCAAATATATCTAAGATAACAGTAGAAGGGAAATTTATACGTGATGCAGTTTGGGGAAGTACCAGTGTGCCTGAAGGAACATCCTCAGCAAACTTGTGAATTGACAGAGCTTTCAAGTTCAGTTCAGGTTTATATCAGAGCAGGAACATTGCTGGGTAACATGAGGTAGATGGCTTAACTATATATGCACATTCTTAACATTGTTTACATTAACCATATAGTATTACTGTGCCTCATTGTTCTTTCCTACTTAAAAATTGCATCTTTTAAAGTCAAATGGTTGTTAAGATAGGAGGTCAATTTCCTAATTTTCTCATTGTACAGACTTACTACTCTAGAATACAAAACTTTTATGGAGATGGTGTTACAAAATAGTTGTTGATATTCCATCAAATGTGATATTAAAATAAAATAAAATTTCAGCTTTTCCTGACTAACTTTTAAAAATATTTTTAGTCTTGTTTATATATTAAACATTCAGCTTCAACACTGTATAATATTTCTAAATGTTTATAAAACTAAAAACTCTATTAAAAAAAATTCTGAACACTCTATGCCAAAGTGTTAAAAATTTTAAAAGCATCTCTCAAAAAGGAGAGCAGAAGGTTACCAAAGTAAAAAAATCTTAAATTTAATAATTATTAAAAAATGAGAAAATGAAATTACTAGTGTAAAAACTCTTCAAAAACATCCTGCAGTAACTGATATTATGATGTGTTTAGTTAGATTCTATGCAAAGTTAAGGGAGCAATTGTGTTAGAAAAGAAGAGCCATCCATGTGCTTATGTTTAACAATACAGTTATAAAGCAGTCTGTACAATTCAAGGAATTTAACTATTAATTTTTTTACCTATTAATATTTTGAAGTGTTTAGCACTTTTAAGTAGGTCAGTTCCTTCTTTATTTCAGAGATGTAAAGGAAGGCCAAAAGGCATGCTTGTAAAAGCATTTGCTATACTCTTAATCCTTCTTGTTAAAGCTGGATTGCCAGAGCATTTTTCCATTTGTTAATGAATACCTCAAAACACATGAACAATAAATCTGATATCAGTACTTGACAACAGCAATTAAGGTATGGCCATTATATTTGCACAGATTCTTAAAAAAAAAATTCAACAACGGCTCTAAGGCACCAAATCTGCATAATACATGTACCACAAACACCAGCAGTAATTGGATATATTACTATAAACAGTATGTTAAACCTCTTGTATATTACTTGTAAACTTTGATTGATTGTCTCTGTTTTACTCATGCCCTTGTATATCTCTTTTGAGAACTATACTAAACCTACACAGAATTAAGTACTCCTGGCTCACAAGGGACTTCTAGCATCTTACAATATTTTTAGAAGGCAGATTTAGTTTTTAATAAGCGCGTATAATTCTTAAGTAATACTTTTTGAAACCAGAGCTTAGATGATTAGAATATCTGATTAGCAATCAGAAAAAAATTGGTCACAAAACAGCAGTGTTAGACCAATTTTTCTTTCAGGTTTCTTACTGTATATTTGTTTATTAAAAATTCTCACAGAAAAAGGATTTAGAACAATGTTATTCAAACAGTGCAGGTTTGACAATGGAAACATATAAGAGATATAAATATATTTAAATATAGGTATTTTTTTGTTTGGTGTTTTTGTTTGGTTGTGGGGTTTTTTTGTGAGCTCTGTTGCATTTTTGATATTCTCAGAAACAGGTTTGTACTGGATATGAGTGGAATGAAGTTATTTTTTTTTTTAATTATAATCTACATGATGCTGTGTTTCAATTTAGATTTGTGACCAAAGCAGTGTTGATAACACACTAGTGCTTTAGTTACTGGTGGATCAGTGCTTGTTTCCCTGTTTCTTACACTGTCTCCACTAGAAAGTAAGCTGGGGATGCACCAAAATTTGGGAGGAGAGACAGCCATGAAAACTTACCCCAAGTGACCAAAGAGATGTGTCATGCCACGTGCCATTATGCTCAGGGGGTAAGAAGAAAGAGCAGGTGGGGTTTGGGCAGGTACTCATTGCTCAAAGACTGGGCATTTATCTGCTTGTGGGAGGCAGTGAGTGACTGTCTTTGCATCACTTATGTTTTTGTGGAGGCTTTGGTCAGTTTTCTCCTCTCTCTTTCCTCTTTTTTTTTGCTTATTAAACTATCTCATCCCAGAATTTTCTTGTTTTTGCACTTCCTGATGCAGAATTTGGAGTGTCAGGCTCTCAGGTGGAGTGACTAATTACTCAAAACTGTAGATGGGCTTCTAAATAAGAGTGTAAAAATTTGGATATGTTCATTTCTGCTCAAAGCTATTTAAGAGCAAAATAAAACCCGTCTGTGACAGTAAATTAATTTCTGTCTTCATATGTTCATTAAGAACATAAGTAATACTCAAACTTGAAGTTAGGAGACTCTCAAAGCAAGAATAAAGATACTGTTTTCAATTGGAAAGACAGTCACAGATTTAACTGAGAAATATGAACCTGAAAAAATGCAAATTATGTTTGAAACTAAAAGTTGTAGAATAGTGACAATAATACTAAAATTTTTAGTTAAAATGTGTGAGTCCATGAAACTTAAAATCTTCAATACTATTGCATCAAGCATCCCATGAGATGATTTTTATAGCTCTTCTCCCTTCTGAAGATATAATCAAGCTAAGTCAAATTTCAATGATTTCATTGTAAAGAGTTCATTCACTTCTCTGACTTAGTCCCAAAAGCAAGGTTAAAAAGAAAGAAGGAAAAAAAATGCAGAAGGCCTGTGCTATCTACTTTGTCTCCATTTCAATCTACTAGAGTTATTAATCTTAGTACAAAAGTCTTTGAAATAGAAATTTATTATTTTTCTTTAAGTAGTCTGTTCTCAATTAAAAAAGTATTCTTGGGAATTATATTAATTATTAACCTTTGGTCAGGTTCATTTTTATATTTTATCTGTCTGTGTAAGACGAAATGTTATCTGGCTCCACTGTAGCTGAAACCACACTGACATTGTGTGTTACAAATTAAAGCTTAATATTGTTGGCTGCTGAAAACTGATGAGGAAAGTGTAGGATCAAGGCTTAAAGTGTTCCTAATTTCAAGGGAACTAGGAAGCTGAATGCAGCTATATCCTCTTCTAGCACTGAGATTAAATTAGGCCGTTCAGATGAGAGTTAAATCCCTGCCAGAATTTGGAGCAACCTCTTGTTCATGCCTCAGGCTGGTTTCCATCCTCTTCATTTATCCTAGTGTGGCTTGCTTTCTATGCCACTTTATTTCTTTGATACTTCCTACACTGTTATTTAGAAACTCTTTCTTGAAGCACTGTGCAATTCATTACTTTTATATAACTATCTATTCCCATTTCTTTTTATATTTTTCTAAATATGCCCCCTGTGATTTTTCAAAAAATCCTGCTACTACCACATCCTTTTTAAAGCACCAATAATAGCCTAAAAATGTCTGTACAGAGGAAAGACAAAAAAAAGCCCAAATAACCCAACTTCATAATCTATCTTCCCACAGGACTAAAATAATGTACTGGATATTCTTTGATAATATTACTGATATAATCAGTTTTATGACTGTACCTTTTTTTACATATATTCCAGTAAAAAGTATTATCTTCCTTTGCCTTCCAATTATGTTTCTTTCCAAACCAAAATGCATTTTAAGTACTCCTTGAAATTTGTCTTCAAAACCTGACAGATTTGCATCATGGTGAAAACCTACAAGGAGACCTGAGGTATCTGAAAACAAATCAGCTACAATCCTGTCCTGACATGGCCTTCACTGTGTCAATGAACAATGAACAAACAACAGTTTACACCATCAGGGGGATGCATTAAACCAAAACTACAGCTATTGTCTTGGACCCTACATTAGATTGTTCTGAGTCATCCTGAAACCAAAGGGATTAATTAGCTTTTGTAATAAATTATCAGGAATGAAACTGGTCGGTTTTAGAGAAACCTTTCACCAACCCCAAATTTTTTTTTTTGTTTACGTCACTGTTCTCCATCCCAAAATAATTTGGCAACAAATTAATCTGACCTTCACTTTGTGGGGTGCAGTTTATACTTGTTATGATTACTGAACATTTGCACAGCTTTTTCTGGGGTGATTATCCTTCATATACCCTTCCCCAGATATAAACTCAAGTATGATAATTCTATGGTTATAATGAAATTTAACCATAATTCTTCTGTATGTTCTTTTTTTGTTCTCAGAGACCACCAGAGGATTGATAGATGATTCATAGTGTTCTACACAGACTATCCATTTCCTACTTTCAAGCTGCTACTACAATTCTAATTAAATGTGATGACATTTTTTCCTGCAGTCCACTAAAAATAATCAAAGTGATGTCTATTTAAGCAATGAATAGGTATTTTTCTGGCAGCAAAGCATTACTCGATCAGATTTTAAGTCTGAGGAGGTTTTTTTGGATACTCTTTTTTTTTTTTTTTTTTGTCTCTTTATGGAAATTTGGAATAACTGAGCAGTTAAAATTCATGATCTACACTTTTGTGTCATTATTATTGCATTAGCGTGAAATTATGGTTCTAGTTTGTCATAATTATACTCATAATTATTCAATTTATCACTATAGGTCCTCCTGGAAATTTTATTGGAAGAGTTATTAACATTAATAAATTGTTTTTCTTCATATCCATATTATTAATTCACCTCATGTGTGATATGAACTATCAGCCATAAAATTATTGCAAACTCTGTTCTCAGTGTAGCTGATTTAATGATGGAGAGTCTGATAACCTTTAGCTAGTTTTATGGTACAGCTGTTGTCTTCTTCACTGAAGGTAAATAGAGGGAGATAGGTGGACTTTGAAATATTCAGACCCAAATAAACCCAAGACTCTTGACAGAAGTATTTCTGGTTTTCTATAATTTTTGACAAAAAAAAAAAAAAAGAAAATCCTATGTCCACATTTCTAAGAAACAGTCCATCAGTTTGACCTGACAGATATTTTCTGGTCGAAGATACAGAAATACTTGTCAGATCTAAGAACAGCTAACACTCTCTGAGATCCAGATACTCATTGCAGAATTTGACTCTGTAAATATTTTTTTCTAAAGTTTTTTAGCTTGAATACATGGATGGGTCTTTACAGAACCACAGAAGTGTTTGCTGCTGAACTGTGCCCAGAACTGATGTACTACAGCTGTGTCAGTGAAATTGTTAAGAAAATATGGCCCTGGTTTGCATAACACTCTGCACTCTTGCATCAACTTACACATTTTTTCAGTCATATTCTATTACATATTGATGTATAAATACTAAACACATATTTATGTGTGTCTATAGATATACATATACCTGCCCTGGCTACTTTGTTCCCCTATACTGCTCTTCTGACAACCTTAGCTATAGCTGTGAGGGTCATCTTGTCTACTGACCCTAATATGTAAGCCAAATGAAGCAAGAGACCCAACTCCTTTTTCACTCATTGAAATTAATTCCCAGTTATTAGATAATAGGTTACTTTATTTTTTTTTAATGTTGATTCATCCCAACATTTAAAATTATTTTAGTAGAAATCCTTTTTGAGAAGCAAAAAAAACTAGCTGAAGAAAAATGGAGTTTTTAAATACATATGACAGAGGGCAGAGGAATAATCATTTGTTGCCTAGTACTGTGGTTGTTTTAAAACCATTATCAATACCCACATTACTGTAAAGTCATTTTATTAGCTGTCAATTCCTAGTTCTTTCCAACATAAGAGGTCAAAATACTGTAATTGACATATAATCTTTCATTTAATAATGAAACTGCTTGTTTATGTCTTATATTGACAATGAAGTTGGGACTTTTGGGTTTGGAGTACTTTTGTCTGCTCCTTCTTTCCACTTGTTTTTACTGATAATATTTTGGTATAATTTCTATTTCTGAAGCTTCCACACTTAAACAAGGAATGTACTGGTCTGTAATTCTGAAATGCAAAGGTTTAAAGGAGAAGGGAATAAAATTCAAAACCTAAAGGATTTTAAGACTTTTAAAAGATTGTCTCAAATAATATAGTACCTCCTTTTTTTAATGGATTTTCTTGACTTGTGAAGAATTTATAAATAGATAAATTAGATAGATAATACTTTTATTAATAAAATTTTTATGTAATAATGTCTCCTTGGAGAGACTAGCATGGAACAATAAAATAGATATTTCCTCCCATGTATTCCCATATTGCGTGGTATCTGGCTTATGTAGCAAGTAAATTATTCAGAAATTTAAAATTAAGCATAAATTATGGCAAATCAAAGAATATAATCATATTCAGAAATCATATTGATGACATAAAAGAAGCAATGATAATTACTTCCTGCCTAGATGTTAATACCATCTATGCTATACAAAATAAGGAAAAAAATTAATGCAGACAAATAATATAATATAATATATAACTACATTAAAACTAAGATAAATATAAGAAAAATAATATAACTGAAAATTTAAGAAATATCTTGTTTCAAATCCTCTTTGAATTAATTTCCAATCTGAACATAGAAGTTTTGTGGATCTGCTCTTTTTCCTGTTAGTCAGCTCTGAGGCAGATACATCTTAACCAGAGCATATATAAACAGATTCATTAATAGTCTGTTTTTGTTGCAAGATGGAAATTGTGTGCGTATTTGTACCATTTTGACTTTCTTTGTCAAATTAATGTACTATTTTCCAAATAAAAATAATCATATAAATCATCCCAGTGAAGGAGCAATTTAGAACATTTCCTATTTGAGAGAAGTTGCTGGAAGATTCTCTGCCAGGGAATCTTTAGATGATAGTGTTTTTATTCACTTCAATTTATAATACCAAGCATTTGTTAAGCCCTTGTCAGAACTGGCTGAGTCTTGCAACTTGGGGACAGATAAAGAAGAACAAATTAAAGATGTTTCTGTAATTGATATTGCTGACAAGGAAGTGTCACTGGAGTTACAGATGGATTCAGAGCTGACACTGAGAAAAAAAGTACTCAAATAGTTCATGACTAAGTGCTTATTGAGGAGCCAAGCACAGATCAGGGAATAGCAGAGAAAGCTGCTGGTGGTCAGTTTCAATCTAAGAAAGACAGAAGAAATAAGAAGCATTTGAACCTTCAAAAAGGGTCTGGTCAATAGAGGTACAAGTCAATAGATGTCCAAGTGCAATCAAGGAGAAAACTGGCCTGCACCTGAATGGATGGGAAATGTAAATTGGAGGTTAGTTTAGAGGACAAGAATACTGATAGAGATGATTATTAGGACAGAGAACTGGAAAAATAAAGATTTAGAAACTTAATGCATGAAGAGAGAACATCTAATATTCAGCCACAGGTGAAACTAAAATTGGAAGGAAAGGCCTTAAGAAAGAGTCAAATGTAGAATTCATACTCATATTGCAGAAAACAGAGACAGTTCTAACACAACAGATGAAGTTGCAGGCAATGAATGTAAACTTTGACACATTCCAGTAGTTAAAAGAATTAAATTTTTTTAAAAAGTAGGCAAGTAATTTGTTTGTTCAAAGAATATTTTATAGAATGACATTTGTAGAGTCATGCTGTGTAATTAGAAAACCAGATTGCATATACTTGTCCCAAATGATGATACTAAAGAGGCTCCAGTTATTTTGGGTTGTCTGTCTGATCATTGCAACTGCAATCACATGCAGCCACACCCCATAATGTGGGGCTTTTATTCCAGTATACAATTTAGGTACTTAAAAGACTTTTTTTTCCTCACAGCTAAGGATCAAAATATTTTCATGATATTTTATTGGACATAACAGTTACTTAGAAAAAGCTTTGCTGAAAATAATCACGAAGAGCTTTACAATGGAAAAAGGGTTGTATTTGGATCGTGTGAGCACAGGGACAGGCATATATGAAAATCGCAGTAGTTCTCCCAGGCTACATTTTGGCTTTCCCATTTGAAATAACAACATACAGAAGACTGACAACCTCAACATTCGTATCCCAGAATTTCTTAGGAAAAATATGCATTTCTTGTGGTACCCGGGGATTCCCAAATGGTTTTGCTAGCACACCATATGTTACTAAATATATTACAAATACATATTCAGTATCAAACAGCATTATAAGACCTAAAAACCTTTTCAGATAACTTGGCAAGCTTAACCTTTTCCCAGTAGATGTTTGGCAATGACATGCAGCTGGTGACATATACCTTCTTTTTTTTTATATATATATTTGTTGCTGGAATGATACAAAGAAAAAAAAACATGCTGCAAAAGGAACATCATTGGAAGATATCTCTTTAGATTCATAGGGCTACTTTTAAATAGAAATTGCTTCAGTGTGAAGGGGCTTTTTTTCTGAGCAATTAAAATTAGAATATTATATTAGGGTACCCTTATAATAAAAACAACCCTTCACAGTCTCCAGTTTGAATTGAGAATAACTATTGGCTAATAAAGACAGTAAAAAAAATAATGTGGTACGTTAATATGATTTAAATATTAAAGGCCTCTTCTTTAGGGGATTAAATAACAGTCAGTTATAAGGATGTTCTGTCTCTGACTTTGATAAAGAATCGAAAGAGTCACTGGCACCAAAAAAAGGAATATATTAGAATAAAGAAACAGTCATGTCCCTAAAGCAACTCTCTCACTCTCAAAGCAAAGTTTCTGCCTAGAATTTTCCACCCAAATTACTTTCTTCCAAAGAGCATCCACCTCCAAGGGATTCAAACATTGTTACAAAAAGGTGAGATGAAATTTCAGACCTGTGACAGTGAGGTTTTTAATAAGCAAATCCATAGAAATTGGAGATACAATTTGTGATGAAAAGAGAACAGCAAATAAAACAAGTTCCTTTTTTTATCCCCTTTTACAGTCATTATTTTTTATGCCAGATGCTTTAGACTGTGGCTTGAAAACTTAGAGCACAATGCTCTCAGGAAGCTTCTGCGATGGAAAAGGGGAACATTAGATCCAACAGAAGGTCTCCTTTACTCCTGCCCTGTCTGTCAGAGAAATACAAGGCTTCCTGGCTTCCCTCCAGTGACTTTTTCTGCTCTTAAAATGGTTAAGCACTGACTTTGTGCTTATATCTGACGTCCTTTCTTCTTCCTGGTGAAACTGATCTCTAGGTGGAAGAAAAATCCTGTGCCTCTCAAAGTATCTGGTATACACAAAACTTGCCTACTTGAGCCTGGGGGTATTGTCTCCACAGAGCGAGCAAAGTGCCTGAGGCTCTGCTCTTTTTGTTTTATAGCAGCATTTCTGCTTTCAGATTTACAGAGTATAGCTGGTAGCTTTTGTATTTCCTTCTTACTACCAATCAGTTTAGTATTATTTTAAAGTATTTTACATGTATCTTCTGAAGCGCAGGATATTCACTTAGGAAGTTTTTTCTTATACTTTTTTGTTCTGAATTTACCTTCAGTTCTGAATATTCTTTTCTAAGACGCTTGTAGCAGGTTCTTTGCATACTTGTTCGCAGTACAGCATCCCTTCAAGAAAAAAAGGGTGCTATGCTGAGCAGAAAAGGAATTCTTCACTGAGAGTACAGGACACAAAGAGCTGTCTAAAATTCTCTCTGTTTCCACAGCTGAGCAAACTCTTGAGTTTCTCAAAATCTCTGTCTGAATAAAATTATGCTCGAGTACATTACTGCATGCACCATTTGGCAGGACTCTAAAGTGTGTTCCTGGAAGTACATTTACTTTCTAGGGTAAAACAAGGTGCTTGCTTGGCATTTTACATATTAGGAAACAAATAAGAGACTCTTTAGTTGTTAAGCCTAGGAGCAGGATTTATGCATGTGTATACATTTAGTAGGAAGGGAGTGGAGAGAAAACTCTTATTTTAAGCAGAGGGAATATTATCAGAAGTTATCGATATTGCCTGTGTTCCTCAGTAACTGTTAGTTTTTTTATCAGTTTTGATGGCCATTTTATGACTAGACCAGGTAGATAGGATGGGCTAAAATCTCACTTTCTGTTGCCCTTAAAACAAACGCAGGGGTCAGCATTTCAAATTTAGGAATATTTTTTTCCGTGGATTAAATTTCATTACCTGTATTATTTTCTGGCTTTTAAAAACTCCCACCCAGTCAGATCTGCAAAATGGATATTTGAAATATTATTGTAGCTGTTAACTGTGGCTTAGGAAAGGGAAGTCTATTGCTTTTCATATGGTTGCTGTAGTCAATCCCTTCCTGATAACTTTTCTTAAAATGAGACAGTGGAAATGAGATGTCCTGAGAGATGGATGATATCCTTGTCCTGCTTACATTAGCAGCTGATGCTTTGTAGTCTGACTTTCTTTGTAACTGCTGCGATCTGTGGCCTACCCGACTACATCACACAGTGTCAACAGGCTTTCAGTGTTTGTCCTGAAACTGTTTGACTTTTATAGAGTGGAATAAAAATGTAAAATCACGCAGTCACTGGCATGATACGGAGGACTCAAAAAATATTCAGGTAGTCATTAAAACTGAAGTAAATAAATATATTGGTGGTACATATATTTGTGAGTAAATATAAATAAAAAAATTGTTGCTATCTAAGGTGTATTGCATTTGCCTTCCTTCCTCCATCTTCTTTTGTTTGTTTCAGGAAGAACTTGTTTAAAACCCTGGTATGATTTTGCAACAATATAAAAAATACCAAGAAATAAGCTGGTAACTGCAAGAGTTGGCACAATGTAAAGAAAGAACCTAATTTCCAGAAACCTGTACTTACTAGAGTAGTTAACTGTAGTAACTTGTAGTTAATACAGTACTTCACAATGTCGAATTAGACATATGTCACTAGTTTTATTAAAATCTGTGTCTTTGTGATTAAACTTTTCTCAAGTTGAAGAGCTGATCCTATGGCCTCAAAAAAGTTAATCTGTTTTATACCTTCATTAAATTGCACATTAATACATTTTGTTACTTATTGTATATCAGGCATGTCTAATAAAGAGCAAGTATCATCATTTTTTGATTTTTTCATTTAGTCTAAATCACAGAACTTCTTTAGAGTAAAGGACAAGGTCAGAGTTAAATATTTTTCTTCTCTTAACCTTTCTCATACTTCCATGTGCTTTGGAACATCTACCTCCTAAGAAGTAATACACACAGGAGACTAAAATCATAAAGATCTGTCTTTCAGAGATTAGGAATAAACAAATTTTTACTCCTTTACTAATATTGAACTATCTGGTCATATTTTTACTTTAAAGACTGAGGTATTTTTTATTTTTATTTTTTTCTGTGATATCAAAAACATTTCCTTAATAGCTGCTATATCTATTCATTAAAAAATCAGTAATATATCTGCATCCTTAGCATTTTTGACAGATCCATGGTGTTCCTTCAAGTTCAGATTTTCTATCAACACCGAACCCAAAAGTGTTTTACACATAGATTTGGAAGACATTCCCAGGAGACAGATGTTCCTTTTGGTGAGGACTGCTACTATGGCAGTAGTTGGACAGTAATTGGTACAAACTTGCAGGATTTTTGTATGAAAAGCAAGAATGTCACAAAATATAATATACACAGAGCTGTCTAGAGCTAGTCCATTAAACCCCAAAAGTCAAAGCCACTGGAGTTTTTCAAGCAATATGAAACAGATATTTAAGAGCAAAATTGTATGATTAGAGAGAAATGCTATGATTAGTTTACATTTTTTTGGTCTATTTTTTTGTCTACTTTTGCTGCCCATAAGCACATTTTTTGAGATATCTACTGTGAAGATAGAGGATGAAAACAATATCTCTTAGTAGTTCTATTGGTAACATTTCTTTCTCCCTGTCTGACAACTGTTGTAATGGGGACTCCTTGCAACAAGTATAAGATAGTGATGAACATGGAAGGAAAGATGAAGCAATATTTCTTTAGATGTTCAGAGATGATTTATTCCTCCAGCTGCATGGCTGGAGTTCCCAGGCAGACCCCAGTCATGGGACCCTGCTCTCTTCCTGGGCACCCAAACCACCCAGTCAGGAACAGGTGTGGGGCACACATGACATGGGGACAGGGACCGGGACAGACCTGTACACTGCAGGGTCCCTCCCCCTGGGACTTCAGGGGAAGGCACCTCCACAATTCACCCTTTCTTTTTAAATAAAAGAACAGTGGGAACCGTTGGTGAACTTTAAGTTTGACCATTTCAAATTTTGCTAGACCCTACAGAAATATATTTAAAATATAAAAAAAGTTTGTAATTTATATTTCAGATGAATCTTGAAAAATGACTAACAGTCACTTACCACATATAGCGTAGAAAAGCCTTTTAGTGTACAAGATTATTTAGTTCTAACATGAAAAGCATATTTTATTAATATATAATTGTTGCTTGGATCACTTTAGTTTTATTATTATTATTTATAAATAATGCAAAATAGGTAGATTTCAGTATATCAATTAAGAAAATCATAAATACCTTTTTTTTTCTTTGTTGGTGCAAATGTAGGTTTGATGTTTGTTATTGTTTTGAAACTGCAGCAATGAAATAATAATGGCCATAGCATAAAAGGACATTAAT
>JACBWW010000005.1:39860298-39875792 GCA_020086605.1 Lanius collurio
CTCTCCTCTCCTCTCCTCTCCTCTCCTCTCCTCTCCTCATTGTTATTGTAATCATATTTATGTAAAAGTCATGTTCTAAGTCCTGCTACTCTGAACAAAGCACAAATCAAAGACAAGGTAACTTTTGTCAACATTTGAGGAGAGACGTGCCACTTTTCAAAAATATTTATATTAAAAACACTCCCTCTGAACTATGTTTTCTGTATATTCCATCCCTCTGCATTGCCTTATTTTTTAAATCAGTGTACAAATCTACATTAGAATTGGACCTTTGTTCAAGCTCCTGCTCAGAAACCTGGGGTATCTTCAAGACTAGACCAAGCTTCTGAGGGCCTTCCCCAGACAAGCTCTGAAAATCCCTGGAGACATTGATTCCCCATTCTCTAGACACTCTCCTATTATGCTTAACACGTCTTCTAGTGGAGCATCCTTCCCCATCATGTAACTGCAGTTTTCTTTGCTGTAGCACTGTCACAACCACTTCTTGATATTTTTTGTGAATATCTGGCAAGAGGCTGGCTTAGTCTTCACTGTAATTCCCTTTTAGACAGTAGAATTTTATTGACTTTCCAATCTAAACATGCCCCGTACCCTTCTTTTCTTCTTTACTGCGATGTGCTCCATCTCCCTAACCACCTTGTTGGTCCTTCACTGGCTTCTCCCCAGTTGTCAATCTGTCTCCTCTGCTGGGAGAGCTGCAGTGGGCAACATACTACAAGGGTGGCCAGCCTGAGGGGAAGAATAGCTTCTCTGGACCCACTGCTGTTTTTATTCAGGCAACCTTCATTACTCCAAGGGCGTTCTACAGACTTACACTCAATTTTCTCTTTATCAGGATCCCCAGGTTCTTTTTTTTCAGATCTGCTCCCCAGTCAGTGATTCCACATTCCTCTCTCTATTTGTGCCACTTCCAAGGCATCTTCATCAGTGGCAAATGCCTGTGGTTTAGGAAACAGCTCCTGAACTGGGACAATCTGATTCTACACACAAGTGTAATTTTTCCTACTGGTTTTCTCCTAAAAACAGTTCACTCCAGGTCAATAAAATAAACATTAAAAGTCATAACCTATTCCCAAAACAGCTGTCTTTAGTCCCCAAGGTGGTTGTGAGTTCCACAGGAAGTTTTACCTTCTTCTTTCTTTCACTCAAACAGTTGTGGAAATAAGCAGTTTCCAAAATACATGGATCTGACTGTTTTGCACAAATTTCACCTCTGACTCAAATTCCTGCTACTTGGACCAGTCCTCAAAGGCAAATAATATTATTTTTGTCCATAAAACTATTTCTTCCTCTCATGTAAGAAGTGAAGAATGGGAGTTGCACTTATTTCAGCATGTTTGATAAATATCAGTATTTGATAAAGGACTCCAAAGTGCTAGCATAGGAAAAAGTGTCAAAAATAGACTTCAAAGGATTCGTTTAAGGTAAGAAGGAATAAGGAATTTACTTTATTCCAGGTAACACAAACTTTATTATTGACATATTTTCATCATGTCAGCCCCAAATAATGTCTTTTTCAAAGTCCTCCTTACTATAAGGAGTGTTGAAGGTGTTTTTCCCTGCCCAGTTGTTTTTTTAGCTCTTGAGATGAAATTTTTACTGTGATTCTGAAGAGCTCTTATCTTTTTTTTTTTTTTTTTCCCTCAGTGAACAGCTAAGTAAAAGGCTATGTTGAAGAAAACAGCAGTTCCTGTCACAACTTTTTTTTTTTTTTCCATACATATGATGAGTGTTTAGGGACATGTCAGATCTTTCAAGAATGCAGCCAAACACACTATTGATGTCCCAATGAGGAGCTTTCTCTGATAGGAGGAATTTTTTCTTGTTTTTCAGTGTGAGCACCACATTTCTTTAGTTAGCCTTCTGTAACTGCATTTTGCCTGGGCTAAATATAAATTTGTTCTAGCATTGGCTAAGGTATTTGCTAACTTCAAATGGACAATAGTTTTACAGACAAACATCTCTGGCATCTTTTTTAATATAGGTAGTTTATTACTGTATTTATTATACTTTGATTTACCCTATTACTTTTACAGTGTTTGCCATATCGACTCCAAGATTTACCACTGTGACTAAATGAGCATTTCCTGTAACTAAAGAAGGTTTCACAGTTTCATTGATGTATTCAGATTCAGTCATGTCTGAGAGAGCTCTTCTTTATACAACTGCATGCACCTGATAAGCTCCTAATTTATTGGACTCTCAAACCTAACAAACTTACAGAAACACAAAATATGAAATTGCACCTCATAGAAATGTCTTGTGGCTTGAGACTAAAGGACAATCTGAATCTGCAGCTGATATTTTTCATCACTCTCACACTTTTTACACTTTTACACAATGCTCACTCCTGCTGGCACTAAAACAAAAAGAAGAGAAAAAGTTTCATCCAGAAATTTATAGATGCCAAAAAATAGTATTTCTTTTATATATCTTTTTGTCTGATTCACCTTCTGTAGTAACTTAATAGTAATTAAAAGAACAAACCCACAATTGCTGGATCTTCAGATTCAAATGCATGCTTCCAATTCCATATTCTACATGTGCAAGCCTCAGCCTTGTGTGTACTCATAGTGCTTTCTTTCTCTTTTGCATGTATGCTTTTTCAGTATCCTTTTATTCTTTATCTGGATGATGACCACTGAGATGATGCACTCTGTGTGCTTTCAGATATGTATTGTACTGCAATCAAACTGTTGAAAGCAAATTTCTATTCTATAGGATACAAATTTGGATTAATAACGCCATAGTCAGTCTGAATCTGTAGGCCTTTTTACATCAGAGGGTTATAATATCAGTTCTTAGCTGAAAAAGTAGGAAACTCATCAAAAGTCCTCAAAATAATTACTTTAATACTTTGAAAGTGTAGACTTCTGAAGTTGTTAGGGATTTGAGGAACATTTCTGTAGGGGATAATTTTAATGAGAGGCCAGAAATATCTGAACATGGTTCAAAGAGCAGTTCCTTCACACACTTAAATTACTTTCCCCATTCTGATTATTTATGGAAGAAGTATTTGTTTCCTTAAAGAATTCATGGCTGATACATATTACACACAGTTCTCAGTTGCTTGAATGGAAACAATTCCTTTAGACCTTTTTCCTCTCTATACCATCAATGCATGCAATTTAATACAATGAAACAAAAAAGCACATCTCTGAAGAATATGCTATGACATACATAGGAATGCCAGTTTTTTAATTCTATTAATATTGCAAAAAGTGCTTTCAGGTATTTACCATAGAAACAGTAAATAGAATTAAATTTAAAATAAATTTAATTAATTACATCAGGATGACATTGTAAAACATGGAGGTGATCTTCGCAGAAAAAAAAGACATTTTCTAGAAATTGGTCCAAAATTAAATTCTCTATTCCTCTGTGCTCTTTTAAGATAAGCATCACGTGCAAATATTGCTACGCATTTAAGTAAAATACTTAATAAAATAAAATTCTTACCAGAGAATATTAAGTCTACTGAATCACATATATTTTTATTCTTTTAAATCCCTATTATCATTCAAAAGAACAAAAACTCTATCTGGGTAAATCAGACTATGAAAACCAAAAATAAATACTTTCTAAAACACGCTGTTGTTAGACTATGCTACTTCCATTAATTGCAACTTTTGAGGTCTGTAATGCTAACATATATATAAATTTTTTCTCTCAAAATGTCAAAGAGAAAGTGGACTCAGAAGACTTTTTCCTCCCTTATCATAGTAAAATAATTAATTGCCCAAAAGTACTTTGGTCATCGTTTTATAAGTGATTAGCTATCAGGTAGATATGGAAGTTTTTGTCATGAAATCTGTGACATTTATATAGCTAATACTGTTCCCCTTTTCTCAGCTACCTAATAATTTTTCACAAAAATGGAGAAAATACTTAAATCAAAGCCACAATGTCAGAGTGAAGGCAAACCCAAAATATCATAAAAGAACAGTCCCGTTCACTGATATGACAATGTGTTTTTCCCATTTTGTACAGCAACCTTTCTAAGAAGGCTCTCAGCTTGGAGCCTAACATTTGTTCATGCAGGCACGTATCTAAGCCCTGAAGCAATTTAGTGCCTTCTCTGATGCAGCGAAGGGACAAGACAATAATTTGCTGCAACACGATGGAGCACAGTGCATCAGCAGGGATCGTCCCAGTGATCTGCAATGTGCATGCACAGCTCGGTCTGAGGCATGTCACAGATTTCTGTTACATTGCAGCTTTGCTGAGACACACGTAATTGTCTGCAGTTAAGTAAACTGTCTGCAGTTATCTTTGTTCAGCAATGCGTGCTTCTTGCCATGTTCACTATGCTAATAAATAAAGGATGATCAAATGGAATCCAGGATAGCTGCTGCTTTTGAAAATTTAATTTAATTTAATTTCTTCAGAAAAACTGAATGCAAATTAAGCCAGTGAGAGAGTCAGTTCTGTCCAGAATTGCTGCTAGCTTTACTGTTTACATTTCCAAAATTTAAACAATAACTGGAAGAAGAGACTCATGGAAGAATGCTTAGAGAACTTTTTTATTATTGAAGAATTTTATTCTTCAACACAACAAAATATGTTTCTTTTAGATGGTGCTTGGCTGGAATTATGAGATCAGTTCTTCAAAGAGAGTAAACAAATAGAGCTGTATGAATTTCAGTGTTGCTCTATTAATGGAAACAAACATAATCCAGTCTAGTCAGATGTGAGGCAGTTGTTGCCCACATGTTCATGAAGAAACAAAACTTGTCCTACACAATTCAGAACAGATGATAACAATTCCTTTCACCACCAGGAGGAAGGTGCAGAATTAATTAAAGTGTGCCTGTCAAGTGTATGAACACTTGTGTCTGGAAGACACCAATGGACAATGGTTCTGAAGGAGGTAAAAATTAGCTTTCACAACTATGTATCACTGTTATAGCTTAACAGACTGAATTAAAGCTCAAGTGATAATGCTTTCAGTATCCCACTGCAGACACAAACTCTTCCTTCACTTTGACTGGAAAATTATTTTCCAACACATGCATGAACATAAGATGTTTAGCCTTCTATGATGTCCTGATACTTTTTTCTGCAATAACACATAGCCTTAAAAATAATAATAAAAAAAAAAAAACAACCCAGCTTCTTTAGTCATCTCAATGAAGTGCAACTCTACATAAGCATTATCAAGAATATTTTTATTTGGGTTATTTTCATATTTTATATAGCCACATTAAAAGAATGATTTTTCTGTTTCTTTGAGCGTCTAGAGGGCTTAATAATTATTGTTCTATTAACTTCAGGCTCATCTGTTTTGACCCCCTCCTACCATACAGTTATAGATGTCTCCATTATGTTAATAATACAGTATACATTTCTAATTCTCCCATTGTGACACTCAAAGTAGATACAAATTAGTGGCTGACTCCTTAAAAGCATACCTACATTTACTGCAGATTCAAAATTTATGTTCTCAGTGTTGTTGGAAAAGGAAACTATGCCTCAAACAGGGAATTTGGATCAAAGATTCTTTCAGGATTTAAAATACATGGAATAAATTAATTGCTGTTTGTAGAAGGATGACCATAACTGGAAAATAAAGTTACTGGTGTGCATCAGAGGATGTTTCATAAAACTGGAGGCTTTTTCACTGTGCAATGCCAAACTTACATCCTCAAAGTGAAAAGCTTAATGCAATGGCACATGGTTCAATCTTTTCATACATTCTGCTGATGACTTCCTGGACTACAATAAGAGTGCTAACTAAAGCCAAATGCAGTTGATATTTAGTGTCTTATAAGGCTATTTTGCAGCAGTCACCAAACACCCAATTTATGATAATAGCTTTTAATCAACATTTAAAGAAACAGCGATAATAGAGAGGTAAAAGCCTGGATTTAAATTATATCATTAAAATAATAAATTTTTAAAAGGTAGCTATTTGCACCTTAACATATGTTCATATTCTGCTGGATATGAGCATAATGTAAATGAAGAGACAAATAATCCAGCAAATATATATGCAATTTCAAATGCAAGTAGAATCCTGCAACAAGAAAAATCAAATATTCTGTCTGGGGAGAAAAAAATAGGCAGAAATTTTATTTTAGTCGAGTGATGTGTTTTAGCAATCCTTGTGTAAATTTTCTCATCTACATGATTTGAGCATGTAGCAATATTCATACATTGCATTGTAAGAAATCTTACATAAAGGCTCCATCTTTTTAGAAAGCACAACACATCTCTTTACCCTTCCACGGTTCTGCAAAGTCCATTCAACAGCTAGGAGTTTCTTTAGATATGTTAGAAGTTGTTAGTGCTATGGCTGCATTGGTATGATCATATACTGACAGAGAAATAAGAAGCTCTTTAAAATTCGAAGAGTCCTTAAGAAGGACTTTTTTTCTTTTTGCTGTGAGAGAGCAAGAACTGGGTAGTTATACTTCTTTTGTTCAACCAACTATATCCTTTCTGATGAAGGATTAAGCTGCTTAGCATTGGTTATCTACAGTAGCTTTCGCAGCACAAGAATAGTGCTTTAACACAGAATACTATCTAATGCATGTGTTAGGGAATTTTTTAAAATTTCCGTTCTCAGCTGCAGGTCAATCAGACTATAAAAATTCATCTGTAATTAACCTTATGCATTCTGTCTATCATAAATATATTTGAGGCACAGACTTGCAGAAAGCATTTAAATATTAGAAAAGGAGGCCTTGCAGTTATATGGAATAACAGATAGTTCAGCTTCACTACTATCATCTATTTAATTTCATAAAATTTGCATCAGAGATTATCCACTTTCCTGGTTTCTATTTACTTTAAGGGCAATCTGGGTCACTGACAATAGTTCAAATCTTTGTTGATGCCAAAGTCATCACTGTTCTATGCAGCACTAGTTCTGGATAGAGCAAAAGTTAAAGTCCCAGAGCAAATAAGCACTTTTGGCTAATCAAAAAGTTATCACAACAGGATGAGGGAAGGATAGAATTACAGAATCAATTAGGTTGGAAAAGAGATCTGAGATTCTTTTGGATGGATAAAGTGCAACCAATGACTGAACACCTCCTTGTCAACTGTACCATGGCACTGAGTGCCACATCCAGTCTTTCCTTAAGCATCTCCAGGGACCGTGGCTCCTCAACCACCCTGGTCAGTCTAATTTAATCACCTTTTAAGAAGAAGTTCCTCCTAATGTCCAACCTGAACTTCCCTTGGTGCAGCCTGAGACTACAAATATATATATGAAATAATATATAAATATAATACAGATTTCAGCCTTAGCATTAAATTTACTCTCTTCAATAATTTCAGCAAACTTCTTAGAATCATTGTCATGTTAATTTTTTTATGTGCTTTTGAATTAAAGTTCAATGGAAGAAATAATAAGATTTATATATTCAGTGCCTGGTAGAGCTGATAAAAAAAAGCATTTACATGGAAGTCAATAGTTCTGATTTAGTACAACAATCAAGTTGATGTTCATATTTATATCTTCCTATTCTCTAGAGTATTTAATGTATTTTTTTTTACTGTTAGGAATGAATCTTTCTCTACATTACAAGATGTCTATTGTAGATTTTTAAGCCTTAATAATTCTGTTGCTAACTTTTTATGTTATAGCAGAAATATAGCACCCTTGTTAACAAGGTAAATCATATAGACTTTAAACAATATGAAAGTGCACAAGCTTAGATTGTTGTAAGAATGATTTTTGTATGTTAATACCAGCAGGATAATTTTAACCTAAAAAATGTAGTTAATGTATTGAGACGACCTTCAAGGTAAGAAAAATGATGACTTAAACATGAAAATAAATCTGAAAAATACCTTAGAATATACTGAAGAAATTCTAAGACTTTTTAACTGAAATTGAAGAAAAAAACCAGACTCTTCAGTAATATTTGCAATACCACTCAAGTTTTCTTATATCATTATGAAAAATTCAGGGAAAGTATGATCATAAATATTTTGCTTATTGTGTTTCTAACTACATTAATTTGAAGAAATGCAGTGTTTAAACATTCAGTTATAAAAATATTTTCGGAACATCTACACAAGACTTTAAATATGTCACTGGTAAAAAAAAAGGTAGAAATTGAAACTAGAAATAAAAAAGCTGTGTTTTAAATCTGATAATAATTTGATTTAAATGCATGCTTTAGGCACAGTCACTTTCAATGCCTACTATTAGAACACCTTCTGAATTTTAATAAATCACATACATTTTTTCCAGAATATGCTATTCATTTAAATCAAAGCCTGTTCTTAAATTGATATGTAGATATATAATATAAATGATACTTGAATTTGAATGACATTATGAATAACATAAGTGCAAAATTATTTAATATATTCCTATTGCCTCAAAACCAGACAGTTTGTTTGTTAGACTACTTAAACTCAAAAACCCCATCAATGTACATTTCACTAATGTGCATGTAATTCACATACAATATTAAATGTCTTTGCTTTCATTATGAAATCATAATAATGTTATTAATATTAAGTTCCCCTCACGTCTCTAGAAAAAAAACCAAACACAATCAAACCCATAAAAAGAGTCTAAATATTTGATTTTGTGTATAGTGATCAGTTTCTGTTTCCTAAATTCACAATTAAAAAATCATGTTATGCTGCACTCTCCTAAGACAAAAGCAATTAAAAAAAAAAAATAAAGATATCTGTAAAATTCCAAAGGCTTTTTAAAAGTGCCCTTATAAGCTGCTCCTTATTTAAAATATATGGTGGTATTACAGGCCAAATAAGTAAAATGAGACATTCCCATGCTCATCTACACACCATGACACTACGAGGAAGTCAATTTTGAAAACTTGGGTACTAGTCTCAGATTAAAACCTAGGAGATATTTTATATTCTTCTATAGAAAGAGGAAAAGAAAAAGTGCTATATTTTAAACAAATTTTCCTATTTATGAAATGGCATCTCAAACATAATGCTTACTTTGTTTTGTTGCATTTATTATACAACAACACAGGATCTTGACCCCTAAACCTTCATCTGTATCAGAATCGAAGTCATGTTCCTCTTTGTGATTCTCACTATTATTTTCACTCAGAGGTAGAAAGTGAAATTTATTCCTTAGAAAGGTTTGGAAATCACTTTTCCCTTTGCCTGTTTTACCTTTTCCTCCAGTGTTCCCTTCCAATCTGGCAATTTAAATTGGTTCTTAAGTCACAAGATAAATATTCTTATTCATTGGTTCAAAGGCCTACATTTTGGCTCTTTGTCAAGCAAACCTCCTGTTGTTCTTGAAAGTTTTCCAGTCTTAGACCCTGCTGCAAACATGCAAACCAGTGAGTCCTCCTGTGCCAGCCCCATTCCGTAAAACTGCACCCACTGCACACAACCTGTCTCTCCCAGTGGGCCATTGCATGTATCCCAAAGCAATCTCTTTACAGAACTGTCCTGGTTTGGCCAAATTTAAAAATATATCCTCTGAGAGAAGGCAGATTACAAACCGCTCCTCCCCCACCAGGTTCAGGAAAAAAAAATTTCCTCAAAGGAA
This sequence comes from Lanius collurio, assembly GCA_020086605.1. NCBI lineage: Eukaryota > Metazoa > Chordata > Aves > Passeriformes > Laniidae > Lanius > Lanius collurio. The sequence goes on from JACBWW010000005.1 coordinate 39,869,798, forward strand.
AGTGAAAGAGATAAAAAATATTTATTTAACAAACACACAGGAAAAGGATAATAATGTTAAATAATAAAATCTCTCACTGTGGAGAAAAACCTGGGAAAATGTTAGAGTCCTCCCCTAGGTCTCCCTCCTCCTCAGAGCTGGGATGGGGTGGGCCCTCCTCCAGGGGCCAGAACCTCGGTAGAGAACAGTCCCAATGTGTTCTGATGTTGAAACAGTCCAGCAGAGAAAGAGAAAAATCCAAAATTCCAGGGAAACAAAGTTCAACCCTCTGTCTCTCTCTGGAGAAAAGGGAGCCGAAAAAAACCTCTCTGAACAAGCAAGCAGGATGTTTCCTCTGCTCCTCTCCCCACAGCAGCAGCAGACGAGGAGTGCAGAGAGGGAGAGTCTGTGTTATCTCTGTGTATGTCCTCGGACACAAAACTGTTTTGAAAATACACAGTTTTTTCTCTCTCTCTCTTAGACACTATAGGCATAGAAAGTCATAAAAATTAATTTCTGGGCATAGAGCAGCAATAGGGAATACAACATCAAGTCACCCAAGACAAGAACATAGAGTGATGCACAGTAAACTGCCAGGGAACAATTCCACAATTTACACAAATAAAAATTTCTTGAAAACAACATAATTTTAACATATAAAGAAGTACTGTTGAATAAAAGCAAAAGAAAAAATATTTTAAAACTGGTCTTATTTGTATGTATTTGATTATGTCTGCAACTAGCATCCAGTTTACATAGTTACATATCAGATACAAAGAACAATCAAACAAAACAAAAACCAAAACCACTAAAGAAACAAAAATTAATTTGACATCTCTTGAAAGCTGCTACCTAGAAATACACTGCAAGGTACAAACATCTGTTTTCAAAATTTTACACTTTGGGGGCAGTTTTCTTCCTCTTCCAAGACATGCAAGCAGAATATCATTGTTCCATCTGGCTAATCTGCCAAAAGCAGGCACTTTGGTAAGGTTGATGGCCTGAAAAATATGCTACATCAGTGCCGACTTGGTCACATTTGTCTTGTTTATTTTTCTTTTCTCAGGCTGGCAAAGGATGATTATAAAAACCATGGCAAAGTTGAGATTTCACGTGTCTTTCAATTCGCTCTTGAAGCTGACATGACAGTTCTGTAACCTAGTGTGGAGCATGGTTGCTTGTCATGTTCCAATTAGTGAAGCAGATGTGAAAGGTTTCTTATCATCACCTTAGCCTTCAATTTAGCTTGAAATGGAACGCTCACAACTGTGCAGGAGTTTACTAGTTCTGTTGGTTTTCCTTATGTGCATATTAATTTCTAAGTTATTTCATTTTAACTTTAAAAATATTGTTCTGCTCTTACTTTTACTGCTCTTGGCCAATTTTTTGTTCTTGGTAAGTTAATGGCAGTTTTGTCATAATCATTAGTGGGAATATAAGTAGTTCTTATAATGTGCTAATTATTTTAAGCCAACTCTTAATATGTAACAGACAGTTCTCTATTGCTATATTATTACTTAATTAATTTGCCATAAGATATACTGATAAAAATGTATTCAATCCACTTCATTACGTGTCAGTTTCAAATAATTTTCTGTCTCATTATAAGAGTTCTTTCCCATAATAAATGCAAAGCCTTATGCATACCTAAGAGATTGTTAACTTTTCAAATGATTTTTAATGCACTGGCCTGATGATTTCAGGGGCTAATAGAGTACAGGCTAAGTCTTTAACTAAGATTCTAGTACATGGGGAGCTGTGACCTACAGCCTCTTCAGAGCTTTACTAAGACCCAGTTCAGTGACTACTTCCTCAGCTGTTTCCCTCTTGCAGGGCAAGAGGGGAATTTCCACTGCAGCAGAGACCACCACCACCAGCACACACCAGCACAAGCAGCTCAGGGGGGAACCAGAAGCACATGGCTTATGTACAATAACAACAGCAAGTGGAAAATCTTCCTTCCATTAGGTAAAAAGCAGCATGGCAGCCACGGCAGCACAGCAGCATCCCTATTCATAGTCCAATTTCCAGGGAATTCTCTGAAATATGCAACCCTCCTGGAAAATGGATTATTAGACCTTATATAGCAGGCAACTGGAGGTCAGTAACAAGATTCAAGGAAGAGATGATTACCCATCAATGCTAAGTTAGTGGCCATCTTGATAGAAGGACTGTAATAATAGAAACTGAGGAGGAAAACTGCATTATTTTTTTCACAGGATAACCAAACAGAAAGAAGCTATCAGAAAGTTTTGCACAGAAAAAAATTTTTTCCCTTCACCTGATACAGAGAAGCTACCTACCTCTCTCTATTGTCTGTGGAGAGAATCTATGGAATTAAATTAGATAGGATGTCCTGCATTTTAGGCAAACCCAGTGAAAGGAATCTTAATGAATGTTGAAGAAATGTACTCAATGCTAAAGAGAAAAGAGAAGAAAGTGTTAAAGAGATTGCTGTGATTCCTCACAAAAATGCCTGCTGATAAAAAAAAAAAAAAAATAAAAAAAAAAGAAGAAGAAATAAGAAGGAAAAGATGAAGAAATTGTGAGAAATGAGACTTTTGAAGAGTAACCATTCAGACTTTGTAGCCATTCTTACAAATTTAGGACCTTTAATAGGACCTTTAATAGCAATAATACTCATAATTATGTCCCAAATAAGGTAACACATGAACACACATAGTTATATCAGTGGTTAAAATGAAAAGTCTGTATAATCAGAACATTTATTTTCCCAACAGTATGCATAAACAATGCCTAGGCTAGAAAATAATATCCAAAAAACCATATTTTTTCTGTCTTAAATCAAAATGCATTCTAACAATTTTGGAAACTTCAACAGATTTATTTACTAGACTTGTACCACCTTTCCTTAAACCCAAATATGCTTTCAATATTTTCAGCATCCTGAGAGAAGGTCTTCCTTACCTTACATGTTTTGCATCTCATATAATCCTAGAAAAATTGAAAGTTTACTTCAGCTGCTTGCTCATGGCAGGGATAAGCTCAAGATATGGTCTCCTTTTGTGTTACCTGTTATTTTCCTGTGATGTCCAATAGTTCTTCCATTGGAAGAGGCAGGGAAAAATGGTCCATATTTGCTACCTCTGGACATAAAAGCCTTCTGCCTTCTAAAGATTTCTTCTGTTTTTCAGACTGGAGAATTTGAAACCTACTTATAAGACCAAGCAGTTTCTTTTTCTTGCTTTTGAGTAGCTTTCTGGTAAGTCTCTGGAATTTTTATAATACATTTCTTCTCAGATGTTTTCCTGTTTCTTTTTGGCAGCAAGTTTGATAAAAGTACATTGTATATGATAAATTTAATAATAACTGAGTGATCTGAAGTTTTCTAACTCTATTCTTTGTTAGAAAAATTGTCTCTGAGTCACTGAAAGAAATAGATGAAGAAATCTAATATAATAGCAACTACTAATAACACTTATCTGAGATACTTTAAGGCTCACAAAATCACAACATCAAACCAAAAACCAATGTGAAATCAGACAGTTTCTGTTTCAGATCTTCTTTCGCATGTACTCCTTCAAGGTTGTAACATACTATTTTCATCACTAGATTATAAGTGAATTCTGCAGAGTGATTTCAAAACCACTGAAGCAGCTTTGTCAGCTGGTTTGGCACAATTTTGTGATTCTGCTCCTCTGGTCCCTAAGCCTCATGCTCTGCTTTTTTTTTAGTACTATGATGAATAAATTAAAATCATGGTATAAGGATACAAGATGTTAAGTCATAAACAAACATTTCCTTTTTGTTCTTTTTCCCCAAACGAGTTTTTAATAGTGTATTATGCTGTCACTCTTATCAAAGCAGTAAACAATCATTAATTGATCAATCTGAAGTTATGTATCACATTATCACATGGAAGAACAATTTTAAGAGGGCATTTATGAAATTGAGATATTAAGCTGCTAGATTATGCTTACAGGAAATGTCACTGAATGCAATAGAAACCATGATTTGCCTTAATTTTCAATTTGTTACATTTTAAAATAAAAATATGAAGGTAACAAGTCATGTTACTTTTCCTTTGAAAAAAATTGCTAAATTGTATTATTCCAGTTCAATACAGTGTCATCAATTTATTAAGTTACCACTATATATATCACCGGGGCCTCTACTGAATGTGACGGGTACATTTCCTTATTCTAGTTGAGTGTTTTCTCCACAGCCCATGAAACTGCTATAGCAACTGCTGATCAGCAAGTAAATATTCAGTAAGTAAATGTTCTAAGTGCCTAATTGAGACTGAGAACAACATCAGCTGAAACTGGCTCTAAGGAAGGCATGTTCACAGTGGCTTGATCAGCCATGCTTGTTAATTCTAATCCTGACTGGATCATTTATTTCTGGAAGTGTTAGTAATAGCAGATAGTAATTACTCCACAGTGAAGGAGAGTGCAAGGGGTCACTATCTCATTAAAAGAGGAAAATTAAACACACCAGATCTAAACCATTTTTTTTTACCTTTTATTTAACAATATTTTGGTGAAATTACTTCCAACTATAAATAAATAAACAATATGGAAAAGGAATTATTTTAACCTGTACAGACAAATAATACTATCATATGATGCAGTCCCAATACCAAATGAACACATATTTAAACTCTTTTAGGCATAATAAAACTTGCTGTAATATTAGGTCTCTTTGGGAGAGACCTTTCATCATATTTGCATCTATCCTACAGAGTAGGTTTAACATCACAAAAATATTAAAGTATATTTTAATGAGGTGAATTTTTCCAATGAAATTATGGATCAGTTTTTTTATTATGAGTAAAAATTGTGAAAAATGAATTGGTAAAATGCTTTAATACTGTTTCAGTTTTCTAAGATTTTTAAAAGTATTTTCAAAATCCATAACTCAAGTAAATTTATTAAAGAATAATGGGATTCTTGTAAAAAAACCTCTGAAACTCAGAAGACTAGTCTCATGTAGAGATTAGGTTATAACAATTCTGAATCACATAGTAGACGCAGAGTACAACTTATTTTTGTAGCTCAGAGAATCACAGTCTTCTATTTTTTGTGAATTGGAGTAGGATATAAGCATCTTCTCTTTCAGAGAGAAAGTTTGAAATGCAAATCTATAGTAACCTTTAAATCCCATTATATATCCTGCAGAAAAACTGAACTCTTCAGAGATTGCCCTATATGAACTGTCTTATCAGATGAAATTCTTATCAGGCAGAATCACAGAATTGTGAAATGGTTTGGGTTGGAAGCTATCTCTAAAAATCATCAAGATCACTTCCACATACTCACCACCACTATCACACTCCACTTCTACACCCCCAAAGGTTGAGACAGATCAACACAGCCATGGACTTCTTGCACTAGATCAGTTTGTTCAAAGCCCCACTCTTACCTGACTTTGAACACTTCTGATAATGGTGCATCTACAACCTCCCTGGGCAACCTGTTCCAGTGCAACATCACTCTTTCAAGCATTTCTTTCTTATCTGAAGGAAACCAAAACCTAAATTTTTCACTTTAAATCTGTTGCCCTTTGTCCTGTCACTGTCAGCCCAGGTAAAACACCTATCTCCATTTTTCTTACAAGCTCTTCTTGGCATTTAGGTTACAATATGAACTTCTCTGAGCCTTCTCTTTTTCAGGTTAAACAAGTACAATTGCCTCAGCTTTCACAGATTATAAAAAAATCTCCACATGTGAGACAAACTAAATCAAATGAAACTCATCTTAATTTCTAGAAGAAAACTAGAAAAAGAGGTAAATTTTTTTGAGTTTCCTTATGTGCAATGCAGACTCAAATGCACACTCAATACACACTCAAAAGGATTCACTTATATAAAAGTAATCACCAACTATCAATAATGATTTCTGAAATTTGACATATATGAAAAATTTTACACTATGAATTATCCTGAATCTGTAAAACGGAAATAAATAATTTTTTTTTTTTTTTAAATTAGAGTTTTGGTAAGTATTTATAGAAACATGTTTTATTTAAGGAACTTACAAATAAAAAAAAAAAA
>JACBWW010000005.1:39880773-39898885 GCA_020086605.1 Lanius collurio
TTGTCTCAACAAGCCTTGAGAGGGTAATTGTTTTATAACAGAGCCCAGTTTACCACTGGCTACTGTTTCCAAGAGAAAATGCTGAGTATGCTGAAGAAGAACACATTGTAAATGCATGTCTTATCTCTATCAGCTGTTTTTGCTGATCATGGACAGTCAGCTAAACATCTATAAACCCTCTTCAGTCACAGAGCTGGAAGGAGTAGATCTGAAGAATGAAAAATATGCTGGCAATGTGACAGACCTTCCAGCTTGCCAGCCCATCAAAAATGATGCTGAGTGTATCTGAAGAAGGCAGATGATGAATCAGTGAGGCAGGCTAACAGAAGGACATAAAGAAATTGACAGTTCTGTCAAGTAGCTCTTGGTGGGAAGCAATTAGGTTATGATTAATAAGAGAAATAAATCATGCAGAAACTGTAGACAATTAATTAGAGGAAACCTCCCCCCAAAGTACAGAATTGCTGTAAACTTTCAAAACAGAAATACAGATTGCAGTGTTTCCACTGCAAAATTAAAATGAAGACACAGAACAAAAAAGTGCAAACTTTTATTGAAAAATTCATCATTTCCTTCATTCACTTTTTCTTCCTGTCTGCCCCATCTTTTCCCTCTCTTACCTTCACTTCAACCCATCTTAATTTGAATTTTGTTACAGAATAGTTATCATGACCACTGACTCAGAATGGAAGTGGAGAGAAGTGCTCACATAAGAGCAGGAGTTTGGGAATATCAAGGCCTCTATAGCTGGGGAGACAAAGAAAAACAGAATAGTGAAAATGTGATGGGAGGTCAGTATTGGCCCAAAGGGACAAAGTAGTACCTGGGAGTGCAGGATGTTTCTCCTGCAGTCTTTGAGAAAGCATAATGAGTAGGACATGAGAATTTCAGCATTCTGCTAAAGCACCATACAGCTCTTTTTTTTCTCTCTGAAATCTGTCTCTCTCAGAAACAGAGTGGATAGTTATAGTGGATTACACTGGTCAGATCTGAAGACAGACTGATTTTTCTTACTTTTGCTTTTTCCTTTTTTTTGAATTACTGAACATAAACATGACTTCTATTTCTCATCCTTCTAAGCACAACAAAGATGGTTAGCTGAAAATGAAACTGTCTGTAGTTTTTTATTTTCAGTATTAAAATCAAAGTGGACCAAAGCTGGTGTCAACAACGGAGCGTTTTCTACTCTGAAACCCCACTTTCTTTGTAACTTCATTTTACTCAGAGAAACAAGGTTTGCAGTATCATAAAATATTACAGTACCATAATATATGGGGAACCATCTCTCTGACTGTCAAGAAAGAAGTGTTGCAACAAAGAGATTAAATTTCAAATGTTGCATTTTTTCTTAAAATAAACTCATAGTGCTTTTAATTTTATCTTCTTTAAAATCTTATATGGGTTATGTCAGCATATCTAAAGTGTGACTGCTTGTTAGTAAAGAATCCTAGAATAATTTCTCTTTTGGAAGTTGTGTTTTATCATTTCTTTTCACATTGCATTGTATTTCCTTAATATTTGACTTTGCACAGAGAGCATTTTATTAACTTATGAGTTCTTTAAAGTTCTTGGTTTCTTAATATTCTCTATTAAAAAGAGTAATTTTAACTGATATTAGGCTATTAACACATGTTTAGATGAAAATTTGGTTTTGTTTTTATTTTCTATTTTTAAATCCTCTTCATCTATCATCCACCTAACACTTAAAAACACTAATAAACTTCTGATACCATAGACCAAAAAAAATCTATTGTAGAAATAAAAATAAAACAAACTAGATGCAGAAACCTTTTCTTTAGAAAAAAAATGCAGCTACAACTAAATGAATTTTAAAAAAATAGATGCAAAACAAACCCAGTCAAAATTGATCTAGACAAAAGAAGTCTGACAAACCTCAGCACTGTGGTTTTGCAAAATTATTGCAAAACTTTAAGAATTTTGCTGGCATTGTCAAGACTAGGTGTCTACGAGATACTTTCAGGTTTAGTTAATTTCTTTTGTTTGGGTTTTTTCTTTTGTTTTGGGGGATTTAGCTTTTTATTTTTTTTTTTTTTTTAATTGTGAATGAAGGCCCTTGCAATCTTTGGAAAACAGGTAACAAAGCACATACAAAAAAATCTACCTAAACCTTTATACCTGAAAGAGTAAATAATCTCTACATGATCTTTAACTTTTTAACCAAATAGTGATTAAAAGACCTGATAAGGGCAGAACATGTCAGTTTTGTTTCTCATTTGTTTTTAAATTTTTAATTTCTGACCCAGGGCAGGTCCCTTTTATAGTGTCTGTGTTTCTTGCCTGTAGTTTTAAGGTGACTTACTTGCCTTGCTAAGCATTCTTTCTCCCTTACTAACCACAAAATGATCTAGGAATAAGAATCTTAAAATTCTCCATTTAAAATTAAATCCTCACATGATTTTCCTCTGTCAGTTCCTGTGTGAATTCTGTAGAAAGTAGAATCTTCTACTTTCTGTCTTCTGAGTGGAACTCTCCTGGGTAATAAATACATACCTCCCTAGCCACATCTGCCATTAGTCTGTCTCTTCTGGGCCATAAATTGGGCTCCATTCTGCTTAAAAATCCTTTTCCTATCCATAACTATAGTGGCAATGGTTCCTCTTATTTTTCTGCCATGCAAACCTGCATGTAAGCAAATGGAGTAACAATGTACTTTACTGAACAAGCATTTACCAACTTTACCTCAAACAGAAATTGGTTACTTAAAATGCAATCCAAAGCTAAAAAGCTTAGTTTATGTAAATACAATCATTATTATACCATATGAAAGTCATTCAAGACACTGGTGCTGACCAGATTCAAAATGGAAACTGCAAAACTCCAGGTATCTAACAATGAAAATCAGTTACATATTTTTTAAATATCTTTTTTTTTCTTACTTAATATATGTAAAGTGCCATAGGCTGATTGAATCAATATTTACTAGCAGAGAATTTCCAACAAGTGGAAATGTGGGGCAGAGGTAGAGGGCAGCATGAGGGAACTCTGTACATAAAGCAAGTTTGAAGGACCTGAACATGGAGAGATTAATATTTCCCTGACCTTTCATGTCTTCATTATCTTGCTTCTGCCATAGAATTTCTCAAGGTTTTATTTTTATTTTAGATTGAAATATTAACTCAATAATTTCTAGACAGCTAACATGAATATAGCTCAAGTGAGGCATAATGTATGCATGTGCATTAAAGGCAGAATAAAAATATATTTCAAGGGCATTTATCATCTGTATTTCTCATCACAGCATTAGCAAGTTGTGCTCAATACTGTACCTTTTTTTCAGAGAAGATAGCAGTAGCATAAGCAATTGTCAGAAATTGATAATAGTTCAAATTGTGCTTTCATTTTGCTCAAAAAGGTCCAACAAAAAATAAGGGTATCAAAGAGTGACTAAAATCATGTTCTTGCTGTTGCAAGTACTGAATCAGCTTAATAAGTCTGCCATACTCTTACTTATAAATTAAAGAAATATTTTGGATTCCTCGTAGGATATTCATAGTCTTCTCTTTCTAAAATGAGCATAGCTGATACATATATCAGTAGCTACATGTCTCGGGAATACTTTTCCCACTGGATGCCACTGTTTGCTCAAATTCAGGCAAACAAAATCCTGGGATAATCATGAAAATTTGTAGCTGCAAAAAGCCATTAATTCAAATTAAAACATAGGTTCTTTGGAAATATGAAGCATACTTTATTAAAATGCCTGGAGCACAATTACTATGGTTTTAGTACGGATTATACAAAATTAAAGATTCAATGAGGAAATAAAAACTCATTCATAGGGCATGACGGAACAATAGAAAAAATTAGTGATATATAAAAGCAGAACTTCTTTGCTGAATAATAGAAAAATGCTTCAATATCTTAATAATTTTGAGTATGAGTTTGTAATTTGATATTGAATGAAAAGGGACCTGCCACTAGCATTAAAATATTTCACAGGTGAAATGTCAAGTACACTTTTTCTTTGTTATAATAGAATTATCTCAGTATGAGCAGTTTCAGTTATTTCTAAAAGCCAATATTCTAATTTTATTATCACTGGAACCAACGGCGCTTCACCATTCACTTTCAGAGGGCATCATCAGACCAACAGAAGCATAAAGAAAATACTGGCTTCCTCTAATTCCTTGAAGAAGCACTGTTCAAGGGACAGAAATAGTATTTAAGCAATGGTAAATGCTGTAGTACAAAATAAGAAATGGCCTCTAAAATGTAAGTTCACAAAATGCAATACCACCAGAAAAGAAAACATTGTAGGAACATACCAGTAATAGAAGGAGATATAAGGAGGACATAAGAAAAAATCAAAGACTGAAAGTAAAATTAATTCAACTCCAGGAGATTAAATCAAAAGACAAGGAATTATCAGAAATTTATAAAGAAACATGGGAGGAAAAGATGGGGATAAAATTGTGAATCTTTCATTGAATCTAGATTACCATACTCTAGTCATTTTTATAGTGTTGCAAAATCTGCTTTTGCTTTTTTTATGCAATGTGAAATTTTACATGAATTGTGACATCGAGACATTGGTTTTATTAAGTATTTTATAGGAATCCTTGACTTTTGTAAATACATTCCAAAAATGTTCTACAGCTAAGTAATTAGAGTTATCTTATAGTAGAGAAATAGTATGAGTATTTTTTGCGATAAAATGAAGCAATCTGTCCCATTACTCTTCAGCCTCTTAGACATTGCATATTATTTTCTGATCTGTTTAAATTATAATATTCCTAGAATTCTGAAAATGCACCATATATCAATCTGAAATACAGTTCTAAGGCTTGCTTTACCATAGAAAGGAGCAATCAACTCTCCTAAATTTGACAAATTTCTTGAAGGGAAGAATAACAAAAACCTACCTATTTCAAAGATGTGTATATGACAAGTCCAGGTTTTATGCAATGCTGCAATTCCCTGAGTCAAGACTAGTTTTTCCAGATTACTTTAAATGAAGACTGCACTCTAAACCTTGAAATTGTAAAGCCTGGTTACCATAGTGCAATTCACCTTCCATGGCAGTTTTTGACAGTGTCTTCTAGCCTTCTAACACAGAAAATTTTCGAGGCAAATGATACACCATGGCTCTCTCGACCCTTTGATCAGCAGAGGAAATTCTGGCATAGGACAGTCGGTTTAATGGGGATGTGGAATAATAGAGGTTAAGAATCAGTAACAAGAAGAAAAAATGTATGGGACAAGAAAATGTGGAAGACAGACTGTGAAACAAGCAAAAATGAAATGTTTGATAGAAACTGGAAAATAGAGAGGAGCAAAGAAAGAAAAAATGAGAAACACAATTATAAGTGTTTTATAAATCAAGTTTTTGTTTGTATGTTTTTAAATAATTATTCTTCCCTGCATTTATTCTGTGGGTGGATTTTGTGAAGGGTTAAATCATCTCTGGAAGAACTAGTGAGTATGCTCCATGTTTGTATATATATATATGTATTTATATGTGTCTATCTGTGTATGTCTGAGCATGTGTGTGTATCTGACTATTCTTTTTATGGAAGACTTCTTCACTTTCCCTAAGAAGTTGTCCCTAGTCTGATTTATTTCTATTTTAATTAAAATTTTGTGTAACTAAATAATAATAATAAAAAAAGGAATGGGAAACTTTGGGTGTTGTATAATATAGAGAAAAAAAGAAAAAGGAGTCATACATCTCTGAACATCTCCTAGGTGTGAATATGAGGTTAAAGTAAGTCTTCAAGGCACTCATCTAAAGCACACAAAAATAATTAACACTAGTCCTTTAAGGATGGTATAAATGGCTCATCAGTTAGAAATATAAAATAAGGATACTGCATAGAAGAGATAAGTTAAATGAGAAATCTCATCTTCCCTATGAACCAGGCAGTTAAAATCCAGCTTTGAGTGCTAAGTGCCACCTTGAGTCAAGGTGGCAAAGACCCTGCAGGAAGCAGGCACAAACCTCAGGTGAGAGCTGATTTATGTCAGAGGAGGTTAAAGCAGGCAAAGCAAGCTCCTAGGCTCCTGGAACTAGAAGTGCATGTGTGTCTGGAGCCTGTGACCCAGGTTTCCAACAATGCCTGCCAGCAGTGAGCTGTTCAAGTGTTGCAGGAGATGTGTGACAGAGGGCAGCTCTGGTGAATAAACCATAGCAGAGCCTGAGAGTTATGCCCAGGGCAATTGGTGCTGCCTATTGCTGCCAAAGCAGGCAATGAGGAGGCACCAGTAAGGGTACAGGGACAGGGAAGGAAAGAAAGACAATGAGGGCTTAAATCAGAAAATATTACTGTAGATTAAATAGAGTAACAGGTAAGAATGGGGTTGAGTTTTCCTGGATAGCACTTCGTTTGACAGCAAAGCTTTCCTTTGCTCATAAAATCTTAAATAAATTAAAAAAAAAAAAGGGGGGGGGATCTGATTCTGAAATATGCTTGCAAGCAATATCAGTTACATGAGTATATGAATACACATTCCAAGGCTGGCAGTACTGCAATGGCCAAATGTAGAGTGCTAATTATCCATGTAATGGTTGAAAAGCATTTCTGCACATCTGACATGTTTAAGGAAACTCCTTTTGTATTACGCTATTTTTACAGTTCATAAAAAGTCCTGCCTAAAATGAAACCAGTTCTAAAACAGTGCTGTGCAATCTGCCTTGCTTTACTTTGTTTACATATAAAATAATAGTAGCTTCTGTGCCATCATTATTTGATGACATTTTCCCTTTGAGGTTTTGTTTTTCTTTTTCCTTTTACCAAAGATACTTAAACCGAAGTCCACACTCACTTGTCTTGCCATTTAAACAAATTCTGGGCCCAGTTTCTCATTTCAATCCACAATCTATTTTTTCTGGTTTTATTTCTGTGGATTGTTGTGGATTATTTTAATCTCTTACTTTAAAGACTCACTAAGAATCTTCACTTCTAACCATGGAAATTGAAAATAAAGAGGTCTCTCTAGATGAGAAATGAAGTACAGTTTTTTAGATTTATCTGTTCTTTAATGTTTAATGTAATTCTTAGATTGAGTGGGGTCAATGAATATGGTCTTTATGCGGACAGTAGAAAACAGAATAGCTTCCATCTTAAGCAGAGATATCCTTCTGTGGTTTTTGTGACCTAACTAGAAATAAATTGCATTTCCATATGCTTTTATTGACAAATTCTGGTTCATAATTTGCAATGATGAGAAAATATAAGTGTATATCATTATTTTCTTTGTAAATACTATTTTTTTTTTGAAAACTCTCTGTTTTGAATAAAATACTATTAAAAAAAAAATTGTCATTAGGATGGATTTGGAAATTTACTACTGATTTATTCCATCTGAGTTGCAGTTTACTTTAAATGTTCTAAAATATCAAAATTTTTAATAATACTGTTGCTGTCATTGGAGTCACTTTGATTTTTTGGAAGGTAAGAAAATAATCCTTCCTAACTTTATTTTTTGTCTGAGTTCATAGCAGTTATTGGAAGACATAAACTCCAATTTTAAGGGACTGATATAAACAAGTTATATTTTTCCTAGTATTTTTTAACACATGAAGAACAAAGCTTAGGGCACAGTGACTCTCAGATTATTATATCAAGGCTTTAAAAAGTCTTCCCTCTTTGAAGTCTCTGCAAAAATATATTTCTATCTCAGTTAAAATTAAAATCTATTGCAGGTCTTCAATATGGAAAAGGGGATATTTATAGAAAGGGTTAGGGAAAAAATATCTCAAGAACTTCAAAATTAATTCTACTCTGTGACCTTCAAATATTAAAGATAGTAGGAGATTTGTTATTACATTGTGGTGACAAAACACCAGCTCTTTTTCTGACTAAACACTACAAAACCAACAATATTTTGCAAAATTTCTTTTCCTATCTTAAACAGCCTTGTCTACCCTAGGGTACTGTTGTTTAATCTGTCAGTACTCTGAGATATTGTACAAGCAGATAAATTAGCTATAATCCTTGCCCCTGAAGAGTTTCATTACCCATAAGTACAATCATATGAGAGAAGGTAAAATGAAAGAAGGAATTAGGAGGGAATAAGGAGAGAGAAGGAAGGACATCAGTTATGAAATACTCGGTTTTAGTGATGCTTTGGATAGCTTTCCATTTAGATAGATTTTTATCTTTCATGGAGAAATAATACAATAAAGAAAACAATGAGAGTTGTGGAACAGATGAGAAACCTATGAATGTGATGAGGAAAAAAGAGTATCTAGCCAACAAGCAGGGACAACAGAGGGAAAGATGTGAAATGAAATGTTTAAGTTTTGCAAGAAATCAGTTGCTGTCATTGGTGAAGGAGAGGCACACGATAGAGAGAGCTTATCCCAGCTCCAGAGCAGATCTTCATTTGTGTTGTATGGTTGCTAAAAAGCTGGCAGAGAAGGTTTTCCTGAGAAATCCTTCAGCTTTATCTCATTCTGTGGGAGTTATCTCTTTCACACACAGCCAAGGCAAAACAGAGAAGGACAGTTGTGTCCTCTATCCTTGCACCTGCAGAGTTGTTTTGAGAACCAGAAAGTTACTTTCTTTACTCTAAGAATAATATGTAGAAATGGGAGATTTGCCACTTCATTTGTCAGTCGTAGTGGGTGGTTAACCTGGACCAGTAATGCAATTTCCTGTTTCCAAACCACAGCATAAGAGAAGCTTTCCTTTAAATGGGTCTCAGCTTTGCTCTGACCATGCACCTCTGACCTGCCTCATGTCGTGATCTCGCCATCCCTGGAGGGTAAACAGCGACAGTGTTGGGAGAGATAGCTTGAAGAAACAGAACAAAGAAAGTAAAACAGCAGTAAGAAGAAACCAAATTAACTTACCCCACATGTTTTTCTGAATCTCTTATCCTCTAACCCCAAAGTAATTTTGCATAAATTTACATTTGATTTTTCTTTATTTTTTTCCCTGTATTCACAGCCATGTGATGATCCTCCTCAAGTATCAAAGCTATCGGCTCACCCAGCAGGTGTTTATATAAAAGTAAGATATCTTGAGACTCTTTGTCTCCAGGCTAAACAGATCCTGTTGTTTCAGCCTCTCATCATATACAGGTGCTCCAGTCTCTTGACAGTGACCCGCAAAGATTATTATGTTTGTGGTCCTTCGCTGGACTGTCTCTTGTCCATGTCTTGAACTGGCAAAATCAGGACTGAGAACTGTACTCAAAAGGCATTTCACAAGTCTTGAACAGATGGGGAGGGTCACCTTCCTCAGCCTGCAAGAAATGCTTTTCCTTCTGCAGCTCGGGAGGCTGTTGGCCACAAAGTCAGACATTCAACTTGGTGCCCACCAGGATCACCACGTCTTTTTCTGCAGAGCCCTCACCAGGTACTGCTACCTCAAGCTATACTTAACATTTCCTTTTGTTGGAGTTTGTGAGATTCCTCTCTGCCTGTTGAGGTCTCTTTGAATGGCAGCACAATGACCTGATCTAACCAACATTCCCACTTTTGTATCTTCCAGAAACTCATTTTGGGTGCAGTACATATCATCATTCACATCATTAATTAAGTGAAAAATATTGGTACATTCTTGACCCCTAGGGCACACCATTGTTGACTGCCCTGCAGCTGAACTTTGCTCCACTAATGGTACTCTTTTGGTCCTGGCAGTTCAGCCAGCTTACAAATTATTTAACTGTCCATGGAATTCAATAGTTTGTCAATGAAATATTATGACATTGTGGAAAACCTTGCTAAAGTCAAGTTATACAATGTCTACCACCTTGCCAGTCATTTAATCATAGAAGGTGATTATCAGGTTGATTAGGCACGCTCTCCCCTTCATAAATTCATCCTGACAATACCCAAGAGCCACTGTCTCCTTCATATTCTTAGTAAAGGTTTCCAAGATCATTTGTTTCACCATCTTCCTGGGGAACGAGGTGAGACTCATCAATTCAGTAGAGGATCACCAGATCCTCCTTCTTACCCTTCCTGAAGATGGCAGTGACCATTCCTTTCCTCTAAGCCTCAAGAGCCTTGTCCACTTGCTGTGACCTTTAACAAATAACTGAGGGTGGCTTTACAGTGCCATCTGCTTCAGCAGGCAGGGTGGTATCACTTTGAGTCACACAGATTGTACCTGTCCATTTTTCTCCTTTTCAGTGTTGCTTTGCATTAGACAGGGAGCCATGATTTTTGACAAAGTCACAACCCCAAATATTTTCATGCAACCCTGTGCTTCCATGGTGTGACTGTGACCAGCCACAATTTCCACTTTATCAAGAATGAAAGAAAAGGAATATATAAACAGCAGCTGCCACTTTTGTCAGTATCATACTCCACGTTTTCATACGACTTTTTCATTGGCTAGTTTCCATTTGTTGAAACTGTCATGTCCATTTGCTCCCTGAGCAGCCTCAGATATTTCACACATTTGCCTTCAGACACGGAAGTACTCATATTTGAAAATGGAAAGAATTTCCATACACACATATGTGTAAATGAGTATACAAATATTTATAAAAATTCAATACTTACATATAGATAAGCTTTAGATATAGACGTATATAACTTTGCATTTGTATATATTTATACATAGAAGTAAAAGTTAATTATATGAATCCATAAAGGTGCATGTACAAAACATTCTGAAGTAAAAGTTAATGGGAAAAATAATTAAGGCTTAAATGTAAATAGAAAGTAATTAAACAAAGTCAAAAATTTTGGGCACTCCCATGTTAAAAGGCTGATGAGCTCTTCCAAACTACCACTGTTGGATCACGCTCCTTACTGAAATCAGTTCCTTGAATTGCTCCCAGCAGCAATCCTTGAGGCTGGGTGAGTTGACATTCCAGAAGGTCGACTTAACCTTGCATTTATTTACTTTGTGTACATCATGGTTGTGCTTCAATGGCAGACAGCAACTAAGTACTGCCAGATGCTCACCCATTCATTCCCTGGCCAGCAGGGAGGAGAACCAGGAAAAAAACAAAACTCTTGGATTGAGATATGAACAGTTTAATAAATTAAACATAAAAGATATTAATAATATTATTAATAATAGTAATGAAAAAAAAAGAGAGAGAGGAATAAGCCCCAAGAAAGAAGTGTTCTGTTGTAAAATTGCTCACCATCCACTGATCGATGCCAGCCTATCCCTGACATCCTAGACTGGCAACTCTTCCTGGCCAACTCTCAGTTTATATACCAGGCACGACTTGCTATTGTATGGAGTATCCCTTTGGCCAGTTTGTTTTCCACCACCTTTCCTGGTAATGCTCTCTCTTGTCTTATCTTGCACTTGCTCAGTGGCAGATCATGCAATAATGAAAAATCCTTGACTCAGGGTAAGCGCTACTCAGCAACAAGCAGAGGATCAGTGTGTTATTGTTATTATTCTCATACTAAACCCAAAACACAGCATTGTACCAGCTACTAAGAAGAAAATTAACTCTATCCCAGCTGAAACCAGGGCAATCATATACCTTTATGCACATTATATGAGCCAGCTTCTGAGAGGCTGAAAGGAAGAATCCCCTAAGCTGAAAATGTTACAGATTCAGAAGTAAAAGCTGGTGTGTATCTCGGGGCTGTGTGGTGAAGGAAATGCAAGCTCACTGTGCTGCAATGCCCACTCTCAACTCTGATAATAGGGACAGACTCTGTTGAAGGGTTCTGTCATCCCTTCTGATGGTGTAGAATGATAAGCAGACAGTCTCTAATGAAACTCTAATAACAGGAGACCAAAAACTCTGCAAAAAAAAAGGATTAGTGTTTTATCCAAATCAAACTTTTATCTTAATCTCAAAAAAAAAAAAAAAATAGACCTTTGAAATGTTCTTTAAACTGAAAAAAAACCCCACTACTGCCAAAAAAACAGAAAATCAAGCAAAACAAAACCTGGAAGTAACAATGAATTTTCCATATAGAGAGGAGTTTCAACGAAATCCCTGATACAGTCACAGAGTACCAATTGTTCAAAACACAATTTTCAAGGGAGATGCAAGCATGTTTTCAATTTGACAGTCATTGTAATTTAAAAAGTATTTATAATCACATTCCTTCATGTTTTTGGAAAAGACAACACAAATTGTGGTTCCCAAGGATTTTTTTTTTTACTGTATTTGAACAAATACTGACATTTAGAAAGCTCTTTTTTTTTTTTTGGTAAAATTTACTCTATTACAAACCACACCCTGTGGTTTCAAACATGTTTTTGTAGATGGATTTATCATTGCATTTATTTAGTTTTTCTATAAATCAGACCCACAAAATATAGCAAGATCTAAAGTGTGCACTTTACCTTTATATGGTAGCTATGCTGTGCAAGATGCCCATGCTGTGTCAATGAGAGATAATGCCCCACACACTGCGCAGAAAGATGGATATCACGAAGTCTGACCTATTATGTTTATGTGGGACAACAGCTATGGTGTTGTGGAATATTAACAAGATAAAATGTCAACAGGACATTTGATTCCCCAAAAGCAGGAAACTTAAACAGAAACATCAGGAAATGGACTAAAAAAGAAGCAGGGAATGTGTCCTTTATTTCCATATGGCAGATAACAGATCTCACACCCCAGAGCAATACGTGACTTGTAAAACACACTTGTTTGTTCCTTCATTTGTCCAGTGCCATTTGATGAGTTAAAATAGTTGTTGTTTTAAAAAAATGTGTAAACTATGTCAAGTGGTTGGTGAATACAATCATGTCACAAATAAAATTTAAAAATATAACTGCAACACTTTCCAGACAGCAAATTAAATGTATAACAATTGCTATTGTCAGATAAATTTAATTTTCACCCATAATATTTTTGCATTTTCTCTGTTTATTTAATTTTCTTTATTTATGTAAAAGAAGATCATCTAACCAGAGAGGAATAAAGATACTTAGATGAAATTGTTCTCTTGGTTCATAGTGAAAGAAAAAAAAAAATGTATATACGCTGAAGAAAAAAGCTTATTCTATGATTAGAAGTTCACAATTAGTAGGGTACTAAAATTATTCTTAAAGATAAACAACTCATCTAAATAAGTACATATTTATGAATTTAAATATTTAAGAGCTCCACACATCTGCAACGTGATTAATAACCATCAAGTAAGAAAAATAAATATATTACCTTGTGTCGTTTCCCTCTATGCCCTCTTTCTAAAACCTGATATAAGTACTTCTGTCTAAAAATGGAAAAAAAATGTAGCATTAGTTAATCCTCCTTTCCTGACATAAGAAGAAAAAAGTAAATTTTCAGGTAAAGCAGATGTTTCTTTCCTTTTTTAAAAAAAAAAAAAAAAAAGAAAAAAACCCTAAACCCAAAACAAGACAAACAAAACAAACCAAAAAACAAATAAATAAGCAAGGCATTAGCTCAATGATTGACATGTCAACACCTTTGAAAAGAGTACCAGTGGCCCAGAATCTGCATATTTATGAGTATTTTCTAGTAGAATGTTTCATGTGTCCAAGATGTTTCTCAAAGAGAAGGCACTCTCTTTTGTTAGACCAATGAAAAAGCAGTTAAAGTCCCACTAAAACTTTACCTGATGACATTAGACCTCTTTGAAAAATGTTTTCAAACAATTTTTGAAAAAATATTTTCAAATATTAACAAGTCAATATATACAACAAAAACTGCATATATGTAGAATATTGCTGGTTTTCTGTTTAGTTATAACTGAAAAAGTGAAACATGTGAAGGATCTTATTTTAATTCCAGTGTAAAAGTGAATCACTAATAAACTTTTTCTCATAGCAGCAGTTTTTAAGTGGAAGCATCAACAAAAATATGATTGTGATAACCTAAACTCAAGCTTTATTTTTCTGATTTTTTACAATGGATTCTTCATTCAGTGGGTGATTTATTAAAAGCTGAAGAACATTTAGCCTGATTTTAACAGCTAGGTGTTTGGCTGGAGTAAATATTTGACTTTGATGATATTTTTGACATGCATTAATTCATTTTGGAATTATGGATAAGTAAGTTAGATCTCATTGTAAACTAAAAAATATGTATTCTAAAAAGCTTATTTACACACTTAGGAATGGAGCCTGTGGACAATGTAATTAATCTCAATTAACTTTGGGCATAAGGCTCATCATTCTACAGATTGTCTAGAATTGTAAGAGTAGATAAGCTCTGCACCAGCATTAGGAAACACTTGTTTTTCTTCAAAGTTTGTTCAGAAAGTCCAAAATGAAAAGTGTCATAATATAAGTGTCTTAGATGCTTAAATTTAAGTTATACATTTTATTCACATAATAAAAAACTTTTGGCTGAGGGAATACTTCATTTTGATGCTGTCACTCATTCTTTCACGTGGATGTTTATTGGATGTTTATAAGTACAGATACTCATATCTGGATCTGTCACTTCATTCTCTATATGTGCTAACATTGTAGTTCAACCTCTGAAATAAAGGCTGTTCATTGTAGAAATCACTCACTCAAAGTAATGTAGGTTAAGCAATGAGGCAATTTTTTGATAATGTAAAAAGAGCTCTGACTTTGGGAATAAACTCTGTAAGATATGCAAAAGAAGAGTCATTAATAATGGAAGAGACTTGTTATGTCATTTAGATACTCTTTTCTCAGTTAAATAATGTTCCCAGTGGTTGGAACCGTGTGTAGTTTTAAATATCTTATGCCGACTTTGCAGCAATGAATAATCCAAACATTGAAATGTTATTAGTATTTTGGGAAGATCTTCTTTACTAATCATATTCTATCATTATCCTAGACAGAATTTACAGAACTGAAGCTATAAAAAAAAAGTCTTCTATCTTTTTAGATGTTTTTTGTCACTGAGGACCAAATATATCCTGCATGTCCTCTGAATGTCATTAAATTACACACACATAGTCCCTGGAATGATCTTCAGCTACGTTCTATAGTCATGTAAAATTTTAATTACTTTGCTTCTCTTAATATATTTTTATTACTTTCATAAGGATCAAAGAGCATCCTCTGTTGGCTATTACAACACCTGATTCTGCTGTGCTTCTCACTTACTGTTGCCTTGTGAATAGGGGAACTGGCAGTGTTATGAAATGGTATGGATTCAACTCCTGTAGAGGATTTGCTTTCATTAAAATTTCTTTTATTAACATCTGCCTTCTTCTTACTGAGATGTGACTAAATTAATTTTTAGGTTCAAATTATTTTTCTCATATTTCTAATTGGTTCTAATCCAGGTGCCTGGGAGCATGAAAACAGTAAGGAAGACATTAGAATAACAAAAGAGATATCTGGGCAATTTTTCTAGTTTTATAAAAGATATAATCTTATTATTTTGAAATAGAGCCCTTAAAATTCTGACTTAAACTTCTAAAGGAAGATTATAATTTGATCTGCGCTTGAGCTGAACAAGATTTGGGTTCTGTTTTATGATTAAGGATGGTATTAAGAATGGCAAATAGAGCAGCTGTAAAGGAATAACTTTCTTGTTTAAGACAGAGCATTCCTTGTGCTGGATAAACAGAGATCAGCACTTTTCTGTGAGTTCAAGAGAAAATGTAGGAAAGGATTACCTTAAACCATTTTGAATTAGTTCTGGATGATCAAGGTCAGTCATGATTATCTGGTGGGTTTGATTATGATTATTCCTTTCTACATAGGCCTAGCTATTATTGATTTCAGTGCTCCTTCTTTCAAGCCAAGAGTAAAAGTCTTGAAAAAGCCTCTCAGGGACATAAGCAGCAGCATTAACCTACTCCCACAAAAGTAAATCTTTTATATCATCATCTCACACACAAGACAAACTATCATGATATCACAAAGTGTTGTTCAAATTGCTTCACCTCAAAAATGTTGTTTTAGAATCAAAATTATTCAGAGAAAAGGTGAAAAAACTTAATGGAACTACTTTCATATACTTAAAAACCAGTAAACTGCAAAACTCCTTACCAGAGGATGTGTTAGATGCATAAAATATATATAAATTAAAAGAGAAATTGAATACATTATTAAATGGCAAAGTCAAAAATACTTACCAAACTTATAGGAAACTGCAAGACCTAGGTATCTAGTCATATGTGAGTCAAGGTTTTTGGTATTTTGATATAATTTTGATATGGTCCAACTGTATAACCTTGACTCAAACATGAAAATTGCCAAGTTGAGAAAAAGGATTGTGAAAAAGCACATAGCACAGAGCTATGTAACATGAGAGAGCTAAGATTGCTGATAGAGGGATAGTTAGCAGTTCAAGGGCAGGATAGGAAAAACACTGATAGGAAAATATATAAAATCCCAAGAAAAACAAAAATAAACAGTGAGCCAGAGCACAGCAGCTCAGCAGCAACAAGTATCAGTCTGTCCAAAGGTGCCATGGAGGCCAACCTGCCTGACTTCCCTGATAAATGAGAAGCCTGAAATGACCCTCCAACTTCTTTATTGGAGGTGGTGAATATATTGTTGATTATCTGAGTAACTCCTTTGACTTAAGTATCTATAATGTGTGTTATTCTTTGGTACCTACACTGTACTTCTAAGTGGTGTTTAAAGAAACTTTGTGGAATCTCTGTATGAATCTGAGGTGCTGGGAACAGATGATCAGGAAGGGGGGGCTACATTATCTTTTGAAATCTGCATTCTGTAGGGAAATACATTTTATTTGATCCTTCAGATGTTGGCTTTCTTCATGTGCTCATTATTTCATAGCAATTCCTGTCTTAGTGCAAAAAAGGAAAACAAATAAACAAACCACTTTTATTATTAGATTTCACTTATCTGTATTGTTATAGGACTTCTTTCATGTCCATCTCAGTTGTAATAGGAAATTTTGCCTGATTTGTAATTAACATAATTAGTCTTCTCTCAATCCTGATAAATGCCATGAGTTCAGAATCTCACATGTTCCAAAGCATATTAATGTTAATTTTCACCTCCTTGACTACAATAGGATGCAATAATTTTGCAATTGCAAATACAATTTGGAAAAGCAATAACTATTGAATTATTTGAACCCTAAATCTAAAGTAATTACATGGCCTTTCTTTTAATGACAGGAATCATTCTTATGAGTAAAATATTTTGTGATACTGTCTTTTTTTCTATTTTGGATCTAGCAGCTGCTTTTGATCATCATATACACTATTACATAATCCTTCTTGAAACATAGCAAATAGCTTTTTCTGAGAAGTCTTATTTTATGTTTAGATCAATATTCATTGGATTATGTTCTTTTTTTTTTTTTTCTATTTAAATGTTACAGCTGGGAGATATTCTGAGAAGAAGCAGTTTGTCCTGTCACGTGTGTATTGTATTTTAAATATATCTGCAATTTTGATAATACTTAGAGCAATATTTTAGCATAAGATATTGACAAGTGTATATATTAGCATTTTCCCTTCATGTATAGTTTCATATTAACAAAATTATTCAGAACATCTTCACTAATATGTATTAACTAACTATGACAGTTGGAGGGTAATTGTTGCTCTATTATCTATTACCTCTTTTTTAAAAATAGAAGTACATAAAATAATTATATGAGCAAGTATTTGCTGCTAAACTGTGTTATGTTCCATCCTTAGAGTTGGTTCAAAGACATTTCTGAAGGGTTAGATGAACCTATGTGTGTGTGTTTTAACCTTGACAAACCATACTACAGCCTTAGACATATCAATACAATTATTGATTCTGATTATCACTGATAGTTTTATAATGGTTATTCAGAAAATCTCTTAGGCCTTTGACACAGCAATGCAAATCAGCCCCTAATTCACTGTTCTCAATCCAAGTTATATTACTTCCAGACAGGGTGCTTCACTGTATCCAGCAGTAAATCATTGAGTTTTAAGAGTCTTCTAGTCTCAAGACACCCTACAGATCAGAAAAGCACTTGAAGCTCACTAGTGACTTTGGTAAGAAGAGAGTAATAATTTAGATTAAATCCTCAATTATTGCTTAGATTTCCAGGTTGATGTGTGAGATTAATTCTACTTTTCTCAGCTCAATTTTCTTTACACACACGACATTTTATTTTTCATATTAAATATGGAGTTTCAATTAACCACAGTTGTAGCTTTAGGCTTTACATCTCCAACAGTCTAAACAATTAAAAATTTAACAACACTCCTTGGAGAGTTTCATGGTTTCAACGGGGATAGAGTTAATTTTCTACTTAGTAGCTGGTACAGTACTGTGTTTTGGATTTTGTATGAGAA
>JACBWW010000005.1:39899250-39961347 GCA_020086605.1 Lanius collurio
AACCCAAATAATTCTATAATTCTATGATTAATAATAATCAGTAAATAATTGATATAATATATATTATTTTATGTAATATATAATGGGTATTATATATTATTCTATTCTATTTTTTTTCTGCTGCCATAATGCTTTGAGCTTTATGCTTTCAGACTATCTAAAGTATTTCTGAAACTTGAAGTTAAACACATATGTAGGGACTTTTCCATGGAGCACAGTCAGTGCTACTCATCACATTAAAGTAAGCTGTTCTTTTCAAATTGGATATGCCTGAGTTTTCTCAGAGAACAAGCCACTGATTGGTGCTTAAAAAGTTTTTGTTGCTAACTTGTGAAAGTGAAAATGGTATCCTTCAAAAGAAATTCTTGTGAATATTGTTCTTTTTAATAAAAATGAATGTTTTAATTTTAAAGGGATGTATAAATAGAGCTCCTTATGAATTAAACCTAAATATAGTATATTATTTAAATATCTCCCAAAGTTTATCTCATCTATATACTGAAATTTTTCAAGAAAGGTTTTATTAGTGTGAACATTCTCATTCGTGAAACAAGTTGTACTTATTATCTAGATATCCATACAATGTGAAACAGAGTTTTGCTTATTAGAGTAAAAGTGTTATACAGTCTTCTCAGTGATGGACCTATTTAGCTACAAACCAACTGTCCAAATTTTCCTTTTGTCCATTGAAACTGACTGCAATAAGTGATTCTCTCTGACTGTAGATATAAAAAAATAATGCAAAGTAGATTTGATAATTTACCCTCAGTAATTTCCCACTCATGACGTTAAGCGGTTTTTGCTGTGTAACACAGAGGGTGTCTGATAGATAATTTTTTTTTCTTTCTTAGTCACGAGCATATTTGGGCTGTGTAGAAGTCATGCACTCACTGATGGATTCAAAAAACCCCAAAGAGCAGCTGTATTGATGTAGCTTTGAAATGAGTACTCTCAAGAGTACTGGGAATGATAGACTGTTTGAGTGTCCCTTGTTCATCTCATAGTTTCTGTTTTTCAATCCTGTCTCATACTAGAGTCAACAGCGTGGTGGAGATACTGTATTTATACGCCAACTCACTTCAGTGAAAGGAGTGAATCTTTATGTGAATAGGCAAGTAAAAATTGAAACAGCTCCTAGCCATAATCACTGTCTTCTGCTGTGCTTAAATAATAAAAGCACTGTGGTAAAAGAACTGTGCTAGTAGCAATGAAAATATTATACAAATATATTTAAAAAAAAAAAAAAATTGAGGATGAAATAAAATAAAATATAAGCAGAAAATCTGATATATTTGTTAGAAAAAGTGGAGAAGAGTGTAAAGGGAGAAATTATAAAAATGTTACGTAATACAACCCCATAAATAAATACAGTTTTAAGGACAGAAGTATTTCTTACAAAGAAAGAATTCAATGAGCACAACAAAATAAAATCCATAAGGTCTTCTTGAATTAATAATAAAGGTTTCCTCACAGCATTTGCAATACTCATATATACAATTTGTACATAGTAAATGCTTTAGATACTAAATTCTTTACTTTAATCATTTGCTTGGGAAAAACAGATTTTACCACCAAGCACTCCAGTACTAAATTACTTTATCAAACCTATGGGAATCAAGGACACTTAATGTACTTTTTGGATATGTTACTCACTCTCAAAATGGTTTATCTGTCTTATATGAAACTGTTTAGGACTAACATGCATAGAGAAGATCTGGGAACAAATCCTCCCTTCTTCCAAGATCACCCTTTTTCCTTGTTAAAGAGTATGAGGCTGACACTTGCATTTGGCAAGTCTGGCACTCTCATTTGCACACTCAACCAATTTTGTAATGAAAGATGGATTTTTCTCTTCCTGCCTCACAGCCATTTTACTCCCACTTTTGTGAAGAAGGTGCTTGACTCTCCAAAAACAGCAGAGAGAAATCAGTTCAAACAAGCTAAGTATCCTTTCTAACAATTAAGTATTATTTATGAATATAAAAAAATGAGGCATTTGTGCTACCTCATTATTTACTTATTTATGATCAGGCATCTTAATTTTTTCATGAAGATATGGTACTTTTATAAGTGTGAACGCAGAAATAAATATTACTTGAATCTGAAAGTGAAGTTGTCTAAAAACATAATCAGAAAATAAAAACTGTATAAAAAAATCATATTGAAATTGCTATGAAACTGCATAGTGTGATGTGAGGAACAGGTCACACAGTGCCTGAAACAAAAAAATGTCTAAAATAGCTAGTAGTCAACTATTGTTGAATTCTTTCATGTCACAGTTGATGGGAAAAAAATGCAGCTTTTCAATATTTTCTTTACAAATAAATAAATATGTGTTGCTACACTTATCAGGAAGAGTGTATTCATCCCTATCTTCAATGGCAAATTCAAAATATTCTGACTGGAAGGAGTAAGCAGAACATTATATGAGCTCCTGTCCAGTCTCTCAACAAAGGCATCAGTTATTCATCACTGCTTATAACATGAATTCAGAAAATTAAACTAATTGCAGGAAGTTATGGCTCTTGAGCCAAGAGATTCACAAAGTGGCTGAACTCTCACAAGATAATTGTAAAATTTACTAAAATACTATTTCATTTTCTATGTGTTGCACTTATAAAATAAGAACATTTATTCTCCTATCTGAAATAATAATAATTAGAAAATAAATTTGTTATTCATCATGCCATTATTAACTATCTTTGCCTTTCTAAGAACCACAAATGCTTTTCATGAGAAAGTTCTCCACTTTCGCTTTTTTCTCCTATTGATAAGGATTCACTGCTCTTGCATTCTTAATTTTCTGTATCACAAATCTCATCACAAGGGCACAGCATACAATTATTGGACTGGTGACTTTTTCCCATCAATATTCAAGTAGGTAGAATCATTTATTATCAGCATGTCCTAATTCTGGTACTTAATTAAACAATCAAGAAGAAGGGACCTCTTCGGTTTCTGCTCACCCTGCTCTCAGATGTGTTGGGAGGCTTCTGGCAGTCATGTGTTAGAGGCATGGGTGATCCCACATGGTCAGCATAACGCACCTCACCTATGGAGCAGAAAGCCCAGGATGTCACAGTCCAACAAAAACAAGCATTTAACTTACTCTGCTTTTGCTCAATACATCAAGAACCACTTATATTCTGTGTTGTTGTTGAAGAAAAGTTTTGTGAGCAGGATATCTTCAGGCGAAGGAAGGGAGAGTTTTAAGGCAGAATCTCATGAAGCACTCCTCTTAGGTATAGTTTCTCATCACAGCACAGCTTAGTCTCACCCAGCCTTTAAAAGCATGGTTGAAGATCCATGACCTGTAACAAAACAGTGTTACTTCAGTGGGATTCACAGAGTAAGAGGTTTGCTGTTGTAGCAAAGGGCAAACCCAGGTGAAGTGAAAGATGCATTCATTATACTCGACACTGAGCAGTGCTGGAGGCAATAAAGCACAATTCCTTCTAGGAACAACGTGTCCTAACCAAACCAGATATACATCAGTTAAACATGGAAACAGCTGAAAAATTTTTCTGCAGCAAAGAAAAAAAGTCCCAACAAACTAACAAGAATAAAATAGAAACCACTTGGTTGTTTTGAAAAGAAGAGTACATTTACTTGTTTCCAACCAGGATATGATGTCCTTCCTACCAGGATAAGGCATATACCTCCATGAAAAATTACATGCTTTTGTAATATGGCAAGTAAAAATTGCACATCAAACAAGACCTAAATCCTCTGTAATTTGAAGTCAGGGGAAAATATGATCAAGGACAATGTTACACCTTTAACCAGATTTTCAGAAAAAAAGTCCGTTAAAACATGAATGTATACTCAAGGAAAAACTGAAACTAATTAGTATTAATGACCATTTTAATGGGAGTTTTGGCTAAATAGTACCCAGTTTTTTGATATGATTTTCCAGAACACTGATGCTAATCCTTAAAAGCTGATAAAGAGCTAGTTAGAAGTCTCTGTCTTGCTTTACACACAGCACAAGAACAGACCATAAACCTAGTTATATTTAAAATGAAGTTTAAAAGAGAAAATAAACTAGCATCCTCCAAAGAAAACATCCACAAAGAGGAAATTATTGTAAATGTTCGTATACTTCATTCAAAGGTATAATATCAGCTCGGTAGTTTCTTAAATACACTAATTAATATTCTAATATTAATTAATATTCTATTAATACAATATTAATAGACGTGAGAGACACTTGTCATGGAGAAAATGAGAAAATAGCTGTAATTGTCAGAATTGTGTAATACTAGCTTTATTGAGTTCTGTATAATGAAAAGTTTCAATCTGTTAAGAAGTCATTTGGGAGTAACAAAAATACAAAAAAAAAAAAAAAAATAAAAAATTATGTAAGGTGTTATACAGAATTTAATTTAATATCAAGATTAAATATATTCATTGTATCAGTTCAAATGACATCACAGCCATTAAGGATTTTATTAATTTCCTATTCAGCTTAAAGTGTAGACTCTTGCAGGATATTTTCATGATAATGAAAAATTGCTTAAAAATCAGCATCTGTGTACAAACAACATTAGATTCCTTTATGCTACATCTAACCCCAAGATTAAAAAAGCAGCAACCTCAGGGAATTTAAAAGATGAATATATCATTGTTGTAGCTCCTTATCAATTCAAAATATTGACTTCAATTTTATTACTGATTGTAAAATACATTTTGTCTATAAAAAAAATCAAAAAGTATCAATAAAATATTCGCATTTTAATTTTTTAAACTTATACTATAGCTTACCTTTAATATACTTTCAAGGTAATTTTCCCAGTAGATTTAGCATGAATTTATAAAGTCCCTTCCCGAACCTTCCCGAACCTTCCCGAACCTTCCCTTCCCAAACCTTCCCAAACCTTCCCTTCCCTTCCCTTCCCGAACCTTCCCTTCCCTTATTCTAATTTGTGTGTAGTTTTTCTTCATTAACAAAAATTACATAACCTTCTCTTACCCAAATAAATGTCAGTTACTTCCTAAAGACAACCAAGTCTAGAGAACAAGGAAGGAAATGTGTCTTAGACAATTGCCAATGAAGGCACATAGCGTATGAGAAGGGTCTGCTAAAGGAATAAATGCAGATAACAAAGTTAAAAGTGGAGAAGAGA
Organism: Lanius collurio; assembly: GCA_020086605.1. Classification (NCBI taxonomy): domain Eukaryota; kingdom Metazoa; phylum Chordata; class Aves; order Passeriformes; family Laniidae; genus Lanius; species Lanius collurio. The sequence continues at coordinate 39,904,377 of JACBWW010000005.1, forward strand.
TTGAGATATTGAGGATGTGTGACCTGTGGAGTGAGTGGAGGAGGGTGCACTAGACTGTGCAGATTAGCACAGGAAAAAGGAAATGTACTTTGAGGTGGTTATTAGCCTATATTCAACATGTCTACAGGGATGCAGCCAGAAAAGGCTGAAGCTGAACATGGTATCTGAGCTAGCCTGAATGATAAAATTAATCAACCAAGGTGGTTTTCAAATTAAAGATGGTTAATGGGTTGAAACACTAATACTGTGGGCATTAAATGCACTCAGGTAGTCATGAGCTAGAAATAACTTAGAATTTTCCTAAACATTGAATGAATTTGGGAATACTAATATAATTTTTAAGCAGTTTATTTTGGGGACCCTCTTTGAAATTTTAAAAGCTGTTTAAGGTCATTGATTTAATTATTTTAAGGGAAAAAGTTTAAAATTATCTATTTTAGCTGTGTCACTTGAAATTCTAATAGCATTTGTGCCAGGAACAATGGAATTTGTGAGACATAAAAGTTAAGCTGGTTGTGTTGTTAAAGTGGTGTGGCTGGTTATCAGTGCTGTGGCTGTGTGTACATCTGCTGCACTCAGGCCATTCCTTCCCCAGGTGGTGCATGAATTCATTAGTCACTCATATGCACAGAATAGATAGTGGGCTGATGAGTGATGGACTGCCCCAAGAGGAGTCTGAAATGCTGGCTCCCTTGCAACAAAGCATTGGATTAGCTGGTGCAGGAGCTCTTCAGGTGGGAGTTCTGGTCTGACTTGAAGATTGCCTCAGGCAGGATTTGCAGTGCCTACACTAAATTATATATTTCAATGTGTTGATTTAAATCCCGTGGAAAAAAACCCTGGACTTTCTGAGGACTCCTCTGAAGGTTACTGCTTGCAGGACTGATCAAATCCTTCATAGATAGGACCTTTATAAATAGAAAATGGTCAAGTAAGACAAGGTTTTGTATACAATTACCATAGTTATCTGTTTTGTGTGTGGCTTAGAACAACAGCATTGGGTCAGACTGTGCCTGAGCTGGACTGCTTATGTAGGAGCAAAACCAGCTGGTTATAAGAACTTGAGAACTGAGTGGAACAGCAGTGTGGGGAATCTCACCCAATCCAGCTGAAGACATCATTGTAAGAAACCTTGCACAGGAAATTTCTTTCACCATCTAGAGAGTGACTGAGAATTTAGCTCAGAGTATTCAATTACTTGCATAAGCATTCTCCTATTGTAATATCTCAAAAATTCAGGATTTTTTTAACAAATTATCTGTGATTGTCTGTGCAGTAAATTCTAATTAAAGGGAGGTTAAAAAATCCTGGAAACCTATGTCTTCTTCTGGATATAACAAATAGTATGGTTGAAAAAGAGAGATTGCTCTACCCCTCAAGTCCAAAGCAAGTTGGAATTAATTATCAGCTTTCAGATCCTGTTACTTAACTGCTTTTGCTTCATCTCTTAAAAAGGACTGATTGATAGTCAAGCTCTTGCATTTTTTTTATTGTTTGAAGTAATTATCAGTTGAAACATTTACCTGTGTAAGTATGATTACTGCTATTATTAAAGTGCGAAAAGCAAACAGTGTAATGAGAAAAACAGTGTGTTAAAAGGTATTAGTGAGTGAATTTGCTATTGGCACCACTGGGTATTTTAGACTCAAACTTAATTCATTTAACTATTTTCCTCTGGATGTCTGAGTCAGATGGAATATTCACATGCATGAAGCAATGTTTTGTAGTTTATGTTTTAAAAATATAGTTTCCTAAATCATTCCTTTGCCTGTACCCTGGGATGATAACTATTTTCTTTACAAAGAGCTAGGACTTTGAAGAGAAGATGATGCTAATAATTTTGGAAAAATTCCTTTAAAATCTTTGGTGCTATAGAAGACCCACAGGCAAATATTCTCACTGTTACAACATCATAGTAAATTGTTTAACAAGTAAAGATAAGATATACATAAGACAGCTGGATGTAACAAACTTTCCTCAGGGTAGTAAAAGGGTGAGAAAAATGCTTTGCGTTTCTGTGCTGTCATAAATTAGGGAGATTAACACCCTTGTGGAAGAGCCTGGCTGTCAGTGGAATATGCAGGTCCCACATCTAGAGGAAGGGGCTGGAATAGTCCTTCCTGCACACTATTTGAGCTATGCTCTTGAGATATGACTTTGTCCTTTGACTCTTAATTTTCATAGTCATTGAAATGGCAGCCATTGCTTCAAATCCTAGGCACCATTAATTTAAGCAGTAGACCTGTAAATCTTTACAACGGTAAAACACTGCTTTACAAGTAGAATATGGACAGCACCTGTTTTCATACAACTTTTTTGTGTTCTGTCTTGTTGTTTGTTTGGTTTTATCCCCCAGTGGATGAATAAAATGCAGTTGATTTGAATTTTAAAATGTTTATATCATATGTAATTACTCAGCTGCACAGTATTATGTATATCCCATCAATGACTTCTGCCACTAAAAAATATGAAATGTGTTGATGTCTTCATTAGACAAAACTGCTTTAAAAATGAAATGTAAACATCATATTTTCTAAAATAATACTGCCATATTAAAGCTCGAATGAGTAAGCAACGTAGAAAATATATTTCATTTTATAGCAGTTCTAACATGAATATTAGGTGGATTTCATAGATTTGAATATAAATAGGAATTCCAAACTTTCTACAAATGTTTAACAATGAGCACTGAAAGGAAGAAAGTGATGGAAGTACTGTCCTTAATGAATTTAAGGGTAAAGATAATTTGTGTTTTGTTCTGCAATTTGACAATACTGTTAGTAATAATCTTACGGCTTCTGAATAATTTATTAAACTATCCATGTAGAAAAGAATTTATTAAGCTATCATGTAGAAAACCAATAAAGTTTTCAATTTTTTAAATTCAGATTAGTCACAAAAATACATATAAATATGAGATTTTATTCATCCTTTCTTTTTATCTTGAGGATACCTAGAGCAAGTGATTTCTAAGCTCAATTTTTCCTTACACTATCCCAGAAACTACCAGAAGAACTTCACATCATGACCAAGGAAAATAACACTTTTTTTTGCCAGTACTCCTCTCCCAATGTTCCTCTCTTACTCACTCCTCCCTGTACTAATTTATGAAGCTGGTAAGGGACACTTGAATAACTTTGATACACCTCATTATATGATGAAAGGACCCTCAGCTAAATACATGATTTGAAATGTTACCTTAAAAGAAAGCTTTGCAAAAAAAATTAATATATCAGTGAATGTATATCTGTAATTGATTTTCATCTGATTTTTTTAAGGTCTTGAAATTTAAACATTTTAGGCAAAAATGAAAATGTTTTAATTTTCCAAATTAAGTTAAAATATTGAAAATATTTTGTTTTGTACATAATTAAATCTTTTTATCTCTATAATGTTCTTCTTTCTTGTTTATAATTCTAGTAAAATTTGAAAATGAAACAATATCTCAAAATGAAAAACAGAAATGTTGAGAAAATACTGAAATTAACATCCAAACTTTTGTCTTCTCTAATTTGGTTTTGTCAAATCAGGTAGAAATGGCATGATTTCACTAACTTTTATTAATCACATCTATAAAGTCAGTCAGAGAGTTTAAAATTCCTTATGGAAAATAGTACACTTTTCACTACTTAATAGATAAAAATGTTTCTCTTTCTAATGCCATATTAGATGTGATTTCTTAGACTCAAGCAAGAGATTTAACAAACACCACTCATATCTAAAAAATATAAAAAATCATTTAGACAGTAAATTAATTTTACTGCTCAATCAGCATGGTTTGTCCTTACTCAAACATGTGGAAATACTGATTGTTTATTATAATTACAAAACATTAGTCGATGAAGTAATCATAATATCTAAGTATTTGAATTAAATAACCATTAATCAAATTGTTACTGATTTTACACACATGCCTAGCTAATACAACTATTTTTTTCAAATGAATCTATTCCTAGTTCTAGCACTATTATTAACATAGTAATGTAATCATCAGTAGAGATAAAATCTATTCCATTCTATTTCTATTTTTATATCACCTTCATAATTGTAATAATGAGCAGCTTTCAGAGGTGCATAAAGTATCATTAGTAATATTTTTCCTATGAGTTTTGTCATCTCTCTCTTTCCCTCTCTCCAGATAATGATTATTGTAATATAAGATTTTTTTAGAATAAAATGCAATGCATCCTTGACTAATTATGCACCAAATGATGATTTAGTTGTTTAACTCCTGCAGACTTTTGGAGCTTTGACTTGTAGCAGGTGTTGGTATGTCAAATCTCTTTATGAATATTTGTCTTATCACTGCAAAATTCATTGATCTTCTTTCCTAGCAGAGCGCTCACAACAGTAGCCTTTAGTAAAGCTCTTTTTCAGCTGGACTGGTCACAGTCTTAGTAAGAACTGCTAACCCAGGGGTTCATCCACAGAGTTCTGTATGAGCCCAAATTAAAGATGCTTTAAACTTAGCAAGAAAAATATCACATACACCTACCACAAGGCTGTTGATCCATTCATGTAATTATTACTCCTTTTTAATTCACATCTGTGCACACATTAAAAAAGAGAAAAATAATAAAAACTTTGAGATCAATCTTACACCCTGTTATCAAAAGTGCACAAATGAGACAGAAAAATGCACAGAAGTCTGAATGTATCAGTTTTGTGTAGTTCCATTAAAACAGAAATAATTACACTTAAGTGCTAGCAAAACCTGTGCTGAGTCGAAGCATGAGGCAGTGAGACCTGAATTTCAGACAGCCTTCAGTGGCACGGCAGCTTTATTAATGGCAGAAATATCAGTAGTACAGGCAGCAGCTCTGATGCAAACTCACTAAAACCTGATATTCAGAGGAGAAATCAGCCCTAGGTGATGTTTTTTTTCTCTGGAGATACACTTGATAGCTGCGGCAAAGACTCGGGTTAGAGGTAAGGTGGAAGAGTAGGGTGGTTTTCTTCTACAAAGAGGAAGTAGAAATAGGATCAAACCCCAAAATGAGAATGTAAATATCACTTAAGTTAGCTGATTCAATGTGATTAAAGAAAGTTCCTATGTGTCTCTTTAATAGAAACAGTTAAATGGTTTAGCTCAAATACCTGGAATAGATTAAATTACACTAGAAAGTCATGCATTAAAAGGATATCAACTCACCAATTTTTCAAAGCAATATAGAAAATAAATCAGGCAGAATGCAAAAAATAACTGCATTGGATTCCTGACATGAAAGACATAGAGACAGGTTTTTTGTCTGTATTGACAAGTGGCCTTTGGTTTTGTAAACACAACTTTGCTCTTTCTAATAAATGTGTCTAAAAATCTTATTATGCCTGAAATCATATCACTCAGCCTAACCAACTCTGAAATTTGGAAAGAAATCCCCTTTCTTCAAAGTTACCAGCATCACAATTTTTACCTTTTGATATTATTTACATGCACAATAAATTGAAGATGTAACTATTTGCAGATTAATAATTATTTACAACGCAAAAAAAAATATAAATTGAAGATTTTAATTGAACTGAACAGTCTATGTGGAGTCTGTTATACTGTCTGTAAAGGAGGAAGTAAGGAAGATGAAGTTTAGTGATGACTACGATAACAACTGCTGTAAGATAAGGTTATATTGACTATTATTATTTTTGTTCTTAAGAGCAACGATATCATATTTGCCAACATTTCACTCACTTTTCATAATCATGATTGTTGGTTTTGTTCCCAGAGTGGGTACTCCTGAAAAGCAAATCTTTCATCAACCATTTGTTTATATCTCTTTATATGTTCAAAGTCTAATTCCTTTAGTTCTTTCAAGATCACACTGAATTCTTTCTAAAGACTTCTCATGACAAAGCCCAAGACTGACTGCATATTTTGTTTAGGACAAATGGGTCTGGAGATATCTTGCTTGGCTTTGAATCTGAGGAGCCAAATATGTAGATAAATGTACAACAATGACTCTTCATTTGCTTGTTCAATTACAAAGTAATGTAGTACTTCCTTTGCATGAACAGAATTAAGGAAAACATATTTAAAATCAATACCACACCTGCATATTTAGAATTCTTCTGTTGCTGGTGGTAAAGAATGAAATGTTTGAGTAATTTGTAAAATCTTCAGACCTATGCATAACTACCTCTTAACTTTTTACCTGCAGAAGAAAAACAACCCAAACCCAGTTTTACAATGAGAGTTGAAAATCACATTATTTTATATTAGATTAAGTATTTAAAGATAAAAGAGTCTAGGAGATTTATTTTTTTTTCCATAGGGATTAATTCTAAATTTTTTATGGAAGGTGGGTATTACAGCGTCAGAAGGTAATTGGTGTTTATATGAGAAATACTGTCATCACCAGAATGTGCTAGAAAAGTTCTTTGACAGAGAATTTTATTTGTTGGGTCAGTAAGTGAAAATAGATAAATCTTGGTCCAAATTCTTGCTTTAGAAGTAGTCTTAGAGTAGATGAATGAAGAAAGGTATCTCAGTGAGAACTAGCACTTGGAGCAATGCTCATGTTATGAGTAGGGTTAATTTGACTGCCATGTGGACTAGATTGCCTTTATAATTAACAGACTGATACATTTTGCATTGTAAATATCTGAAATGACATGAATCTCTTTTCACTGCCTTTGTAGGACAGCTAAGGATACAGCACAAAGGTAGTGTGAAACACATCAAAGAAATTCATTCCACTAACATTTTAACACATCTAGAACACAAGATGCAATTCTTTTCAGAGCTAATTCACATATCCTTCTTATGGCAGATTAGTGAGCAATTTATGATACATTCACAAGTTTTATTTCAACACATTGAACTATAATTTAGGAAATTAATTTTTATCACATAAAACTACTGAGCTATTGCAGGTATCCTCTCATTTAATTGTTAAGTGACCAGCAGAATCTATAGGAACTCATATATACCAAAATGAGTGCTCCATGACATCATGATCTATTATAATCTGAAACATTAGAGACATCCTTGTTTTTTTTTTTTTAAGATGAAGACTTTGAATTTTCATTCTTCTGCAAGATATACATGTCATTTGCATGTTCTCACAATTTCATATATTATTAGAGTTTATGTCTTAAATGAAACAACATGATTGCCTCAGTAAAACTTAATGCATATTGTACCACAGAATAAGTATCTTTTGAGATGGAGGTATTTTCAATCCACAACAACAAACAATTTATCTACAACTTTTTCTAGAAATTATAACACATCTTTTCTTAGGGTCTATGAGTGATGAAGCACCTATCATTTGTGGTACTGAAATTATTTATCAGGATCTAATTACAGTGTCTGTTAAGAATTTTCTCTTTTTTTTAATTAATCCATTGAAACATTATACTAGACATCGTAATTCAGTAAATTCAAAAAATCAAAAACACCATTGATGCTTACACCTTGCCTAAGACTTTCCTATCTGTTTGAGCTGCATTGTGTTAATGCACCTGACTCTGTGTCTTGAGGACTAAAAATGTCCAGGCACCTTGAATGTGAGCAGAAATTTGGGATAGTTTTCACTTTCATGTGCCTGGGGAAATCAAACCATGAAGTTGTGTCCTTAGTAGCTCATAGTAAAATTCATAAAATAAACCTTGCCTTGCATAATTGTAAGAGTAAATCTGGATACCTGCTGTGAAAATGCCCCACCTAAACTAGAAGAAATACTGAGGAGGACCTGCCAAGGCCTCAGACCAGGTGTCTCTAAAGGTGAAAACAGCTTAGTGAATACAAGATGATGATCTTTGAAATTGCTTCTTTGAAAAAACACAAACTACCCCCACCTCTCCCACCAAACCACCACCAACCACACATATTGTTTGAAATATATGCTGCAATATACTTGTAAGCCAGGACATGCATTAAAAAATTGAAAAAGAGTCAGCTACACCCATGTATATGTTTTTCCTTCAGCATGAGGCAGTGTTTGGGGAAAATAGGAAGAAGAAACTTAATTTATCTTATTAAATTACAATTAAAAGAGTTCCTCCAGGAACCTAGGCAGATGCTTGCCAAGATGTAACCTGATGGCATCTTGATGTTGACGTCCCATCCCTGGAAGTGTTTAAAGCCAGGTTGGATGGAGCTCTGAGCAGCCTGATCCAGTGAAAGGTGCCGCTGTTCATGGCAGGGATGGTGGAACCAGATCTTTAAGGTCCCTTCCAACCCATGCTGTCATATGGTGGCTCTTAGCTCTTGCTCTTAAAATTCCAAGCTGCAAAGGTGCTGAAGAAATATTTGACTAATACAGTGTTTAATTTAAAAAAAAAAAACAAAAAACTTTCTTCCTTTTTATAGACCTGGGACTATCAGTGCAAGGACTCAGTTAAGTAGACATAAAGGTGCACTCAGGAATTATTCTGGTAATTCTACAATTCTTACAGTATCAAATGCCAAAGGTAAAGTGCTGAACATTGTTTTTGATTACTTAAAAAAATACCTTTGGAGAAAAAAAATCGTGTGACTGGATGATGAAAAAAAAAGAAAACCTGAAACCTGGGGCTTCATTCCTATTACCTTCATTGTGGAGTAAAGACAGTGGAGAGTCTGCATATGGAGATTACAAGGACTTCAGTTTATGCAAAAAGAACAAAATTATGGGTACTGCTTCATGTGTGCTATCACTTTTCATTTAATTACTGGGACACACACTAGCTTATTTTTAATGTAGATATATATGAACCACACAATTGTGTCTCACCACTGAATACATCTCATCTCTACAAAATCTGTCACATCTCAAACTCTGTTCTGTACAAACCAGATTTGTGTAAACTTTAGCAAAGTCTGTAATCATTGTATTTTCTGCCAATGAGATGAGATGTGAACAACAATGTTGTTTGGGACAACAGTTCAGTCACAGCTGAGGAAAAAATGCATCAAAAAAGCCCACCTCCCCATTCAACCTAAACAACCAAAATAATTAAATAAACAAACAAAACACCACCAGATTTTGTCTTTCAGGTTACAGCAACAAGTAAAGGTAGTCACTTGTTTTCATGTTGTAAATTAGGTTCAACTCTAAGGCAAAGGAGTAGCAAATTGTGAAACACTTGAGTGTTTCAGCTTTGTTCTTTTCAAAGGCTTCATTTAAGCCCAATTGAGGAAAAATGTACTTTTTTACTTTAAACTTCAAAGATACAATTTCTTTCTTAGACCACAGAATCAACATATTATTTCCTGTTTCTTATCACAGCCTGAAGTCATATTCAAGTTGCTCACTACTATATCTGGCTACTCTTCCTGTGCTACTATTCCTTGAGTTGCTCAAGTTAGAGCTGCAAAAAATTGTCCAATTAAGATGCTCCTTTTTTTGCATGTGGCTAGTCCACTCATCTTCTGCCACATATTATTCTTAGGAGAAATTCCAGTTAACCAGTGGCATTCCTGTCACCCTCTACCTTTGAGCAATGCGAGCTCTCTTGATGCTCTTGAGTTCATTGTAAAGCTGCTTTTTTTCTCTTTTTCCTATTTTCCTCTATTTTTTTTTAATTCCTAAACATGAAACATAGTATTGACTGAAGTTTTCTATATGTACCCATATTTATTTTATTTCATTAACTCCTGCATCAAACTCTGTGTGTCTTTTTGCCGTGGGTAGAATTTCTTTTTTTGGTCTATTAGCCATATATCTCTTACATTAAGAAGCTATTCACACTCCACATGGTTCAGACTGGACAATGTCCTTTAGTTTGCTTTAGCAAAATTAAATGTAGAACTCCAGTTTAGTGATTTATTCCAAATCCTAATCTGAGCTTCCTTTAGCCTTCCCTGTCAGCCTAAAGAAAAAAACTAATAATACATCAAAAACTTGGTCCAATAAGATGACAGCAGGAAAATTAGGAGAGGGGAAGATAATTTATTTAGGTTTTTAAAGGCTCCCATATCTGTGCAGAACTAGTTATTTTGAGAATGACCATGACCACACGTGTGAAAAATAAAGAAAACTAACTTTACAATATGTAAAAATTTCTAAGTCATTCAACAGATGATGCTTTCACTTTATCTTTGATTCAATAATAGATACTTCTCTGTTGTATTCAAAGAATTGTGTTGTCACTTGTACAAATCATTGTGACTTTTTCCTTCACAAGGATGTTTTAGAAGACTGGGGTTTCTCTTGTTTTTTCATTTTGTTTAAGAGGTTGTATGGGTGTTTTGTTTATTTTTCCTGAAATATGTGATATTTTTGCGAGCCTGTTTTTTGTGGGAAATGGAGGGAGAAAATAGAGGTTTCTCTTGTTTTTTTTTCATTTTGTTTAAGAGGTTGTATGGGTGTTTTGTTTATTTTTCCTGAAATAAATGATGTTTTTGTGAGCCTGTTTTTTATGGGAAATGGAGGGAGAGAATAGAGGATAAAATAGTTAAAAAAAAAGAAAAAGCAGCTAAACAATAAAGATGTTGGAGACTTACTGAAACTACTGTAGCATGTTATCCTATTACTGCTAAATACAAAAGTTACTGAGCTTTTCCTTAAAAAATTTCCTATCAAACAAGACCTGGATTACTGTTAATTTTTTTTTTATCTTCAGAGTAGAGAAGTCCAACATTTTTGTAATAGGATGTGAACAGTGGTACTTTATTGTCAATGACAATGTTATGGCTTCTCAGTTAACTCTGGCACTAGCTGCATTTTTTGTCTGTCATTTGGCTTAGTGAGTGATTTAAACTTCATCTTCTGGAAATTTTTGTTAACAACATATTTCTATGAGATCATATTTTAAACAGTGCTCATAATCAAGGTATATATTGTTTAAAATGGGGATACAAATCTATTTGTAACCTACTTTCCTGTCTTTAATGTTTCACAGCAACTCCTTAACTGAGCTAAATAAGACCAGTACTGGAGAGGAAAATTCAAGTACTACTGGGCTTAATAGTGTTTCTGTATTTAATCTGAATTATCTGTAGTATCTTCTAATGAAAGTTTCAGTTCTGGAAGGCAAGAATTTCACAGCCTGTCATAGTCAACAGAAAACCAGGACTTGAATTGACAAAGATCAGCAGGTTTTTTGTAGCAAAAGCATTAACCCTAAAGTATTGGCTAAACTTGAAATTGTATATTTATGTGCTCTCTACTTACATGCTCTGCTTGGTAATGATTAAGCACAGTGGGGCAAATTCTATCATCTGTTGTTAAGGACATCTCTCAAAGGTTTACCAAATCAAATTAAAATGACTTGGAGAGAAAGTAAAAACAGGAAGAGAAATATATGTTGATGATTATGATCATCACAACAGAACTGGACAAGTAATTCTCCTTTTATTTTCTTTCCCCCTTCCCCATCAAGATGAGCAGCTTCATCACACAGAGATATGTCTTCTGAACTAGCAAATAATAAGAAGTAGTTATAGGGAGAAAAAAACATTAATGGAGATGACTTATGAGTTTTACTGCTGACTATGAAGTAGGAAAGTTCACGAGGAACAGCTAGTAAATAGATGAATTTGATTTTTTTTATATTGAATTGTGTAAAAACCAAAATAAATGGCACCAAATTAAAAAGACACTCAACTTCCTTCATTTCTTCTCATTTTCTTTGATCATTTCTCTATTTTTCTGCTCTGAAAAATTCTATAAAAGACAGATATTTTTAAGCATATAGAAAGATCTTTATCATCAATTGTGTTATTTGGGGAGAAGAACATTTCAAATCAAATGGATTACTATGAAGTTTGAAAACACCCTGAAACAAGCAGAATGTGTGTATAGATCACTGAAAAGTGGTAGACTATACTGCCACCCAAAGGATCTGTTTAATACATTTCTTTTGTAATATACTAATATAAGTTTCCAGGTGAAATAAATATTTAGTTCATTATTTCTTGATTGGTAGTTATCATGATTGATTTGCTAGCACCGGTAATCTAAAGAAAGACTTTTTTGTGCTCTACTTTTAAGAATGAAGCGGCTTATGACGATTATGAAATAGTAATTTTTTAAATTATTAGAATCCAGTTTTGTATTTTTCACTTTTGTCAGCCAGTGTTTTTATTAAGGCTCTATCTGCCTTGTATTTAATAACAGTCTTTTCACTTTATAAATTTATCTTTTCATCAAGCAGAGAGTATAAATTGGTGGCCTCAAATAGAATTGGTGGTGTCCATTTGGAAATATGGATGTGTCTCCCAGTTTTCTCTCATTTGTACAGAGAGATAGATCTGGATCCCATCTGATAACTTACAAACAGTTCACCTACTTATTTTTAATGGGTGTTTTCTTGTCCACAACATATGCATGTCTCATTTACCTAAGTGTGACATATGGCTTTCCAGAATGCTTATTTTGCTGGGAAACTTATGTGCTGTAGATAGATTTGGAAATTCTGCTCCACTCTTTCTTCTGCTCTGTCATTGAATGATTGTGTGCTGTATAATTTGACAACCTCTTCTATCAGCTCATCAGCATAACCTGCAACATGCATAATAATTACAGATTCATTTCAGGAAATACATGAGAAAGGGTCAGAAATGTGTCAAACTGTCTAACTCCTTCTTCCACCACATCTGTTCTACTTAGTACTTGGACAGAGTGGGACTGCCTTACAAAATAATAATGCATTTTTAAAACTGGACTAATCTTTTATCTGTCACACTGCTCATTCAATGTTATTCTATAATGTGTCTGAGGATTTCTTTATAAAATATGATATTTTAATAATAACATGAAAATCATCGTGATCACGCAATCTTGATCATTTTATTTTAATAATAACATATGAAAATCTTTGTGATCACATATTGTGATACACTCAGTCTTATCCTCTGCCCACCAAGGCTTGAATCATAAATACAGGGAAAAAAGTTCTGTGTCAATGTTCTGTGTTTGAGGGCCACATTGGATATTAAGATGCTGGTGATAAATGATTTGCAGGTTTTTGAAATGTGCTTTAATCATTTGATAAGGTATAAACCAAAGGCATATATATAAGTGGGTAAAGATCATAATAATTTTATTTACTTTCTGGAATACATAAAAATTGATTTCATAAAATGTCCCTAGCAAGTTTAGAAACATTTTTGTGCATATCGTTTAAAGCTAAATTCCCCCCTTTAAAGGCTTTTTATATGTACAGATTTTATTATTGCTATTTTATTGGTGATCATTAAATCATGATGTATTCCAGAAAGCAATTCTTTGTCATTAGACTTAATTTTTCACTTTAATTATACTGTAGCTCTGCATGCGTATACATCAGATGCACTGTACAATTTGTATTATTATACACATTATTGTTTAAATTGATGAAAAATTGCATCAGGAAATTCTGAAGAAAACATTACATATGGTACTTCTTTATTTTTCTGCTTAAATCTTCAAATTCAATTGTCTTTGTTTTTTTAAGCAAAAGATTAACGATGACTTGCAGAAGCAGGAACAGTGAGTTGTAATTCATGCCCATAAACTGGTATATGCAAATACTCCTCAGAAACTGTCAGAGCCCAAAGCCTGTAGAGAGAGGAACTTCTTAACATACTTGAAATTAGAGCCCTTTAAAACTACAGAGGAAACTATCTTTCTCACAATAAAGCTGCAGAAAGAAAAGCTGACATGGCAATAGACTTGTCAGAGCTATTTTATAGCTGGTGATCTGTTTTCCATCTGATGAGAAAGCAAACATCAAGGACACTATCCTACTTGGCATTTTTATCAAAGATATAAGAGAATAAAAAATATTTTAAAAGAATAGCAAGCTTCTTCTTTGAGATTTTGATTTACATTCAACAACAAAAATCTGTCCCCTGGTAGATAAATAAATATTGATGTATTTTCTTTTTCACTGAAACAAAAGGAAAAAAAAATGTGCTATAGACAGGTTATTCAAGAAATATCTAGTGGAATAATTAAAATTTTATATATGTTATAACAAAAAAGTGTTGAACAGCAATGACAGTGAGCCTTGTATAGATATCTGAATGACATAATTGGTGATGAAATTCTTACTTCCTAAATTCATGTAAGCAATCATATTAGAATCAAACTCACAACATTCATCAGGACAGGGTGTCATATTTTTTTTTTCAAATGTTGCTGATTTGAAAGCATGCAAATAAGATCTCTAAAATGTAAAATGGACGGTATGGTATCTGAGAAATATTCTGATAGTCTTCAGAACCAAAAAATAAATATTACAGGATAATATTTGATTGAAAGAGAACTGCTTTTCTATCTCTTGTTTGAATATATATAGATATATAGTGTTGTTTTTCTGATTAGTGTTTGAGAAAGTCAAAATATGTCCATGTATATGTGCATATATCTATGTAAACATATATATGGTTGGATATGTATAGTCATAATTTTAAATCTGGAGACAAGCTTTATTCCCCAATGGTCACAAAGTTTCTTTAAACATATTTTTCTTGTTTTCCTTTTTTCCCACAATCACAGTTTTAGAGAATATTAAGGTTTTGGTGCAGTTGAGGATTGAGGGAAGTCCTGTGGTAGTTTGTGACAATAATGGCAACAAGTTACTTTTAGTTACTGTAGAGTGTGATTTTTTCTTGTCGGTTTCTTTGGTTATTGTAGTCAGAGACTGTGTGATAAACCCAGTGGATACCTCTGGTCCTTTTTGGTCCTTTTTTGATCTTGAAAGTAAATACATTACTTAGATCCTCCCAAATCCTTTTCTGTAAGTCCACATTCTCAGGCATGTACCTAGGTCAAAAATTTATTATGCCCAGAAAGCCAGACTAAATTTTCCTTTTTTTAATTCAGTTTATTTTTATATTTTAACTAATTATACTACAAACCCCAACATCCTTCTAGTAGATGGGTTTGTCATCAAACAGAAAAATATTTAGCCATATGACTTGAATCAGTAAAGTACATTGATTTAATCTCATCCCATCTCATATTTTGTTACAGTTAAACAATATTTAATTCCTTCTTGAGCTGTAAGATGAAAGTATATGCAATTTTCATTCTTTTAAGAGAGCAAGGATTTTGTAGTCAGTAATAGTGGTGCTGTAAATTAGACTAATGACAGTAATTGTTTTATTTTTTTCACTGATAAAATTTTAATCAGCCCATGAATAAACATTTAGCTCATATACAAAGTGTATTTGCTACTGCTTGAAACAGGATTTTTTTTATTTGAAAGGTGTGCCTGTCTTCTTTCCTAAAAATATCAAGTCCACAAATCAGGAATGTCATTCAGAAGCAAATTTTAAAGCTGAATCAATATTTTAAATTCACAATTTTATTTCAGAAGAACATCAAGTAATTAATTAAAAAATATGTTTTGATGAGGCATAACACAAACCTCTCACAACTCATTATAATTACTACCTATCATATTTATAGGGGTTCTAGAGCAAATTCTTCTCGCTTCTCAAAAAATTCACATTCATTTTGAGGGTAATTGTAAAGATGAATAGTTAAATATTCTTCTTCATAAATTCTTCTTAATTATACATCTTTATGATAATAATGTATAAGGGTAAAATTAAGGAAAAATTGGTAGCTGGGTCTTAGCTTTGTTCAAGCCTTGATGTATACTTCAAATCTTCTATACTGCTCTATAGTGGAATTAATCAGAAAATTAACATTGTGGTAAGCTGTAATGCTCCAGAACAGGAAAAAATTAAGCAGTTTCTTACTTTGTCAATGTGCTGGTTTGTGAAGAGCTTTAGTAGCATTTTCCTGTTCTCCTCTTGACCAAGACCAGTATTCTTTGCTTCTTCAAAGCACTGAAAACTATTGTCAACTTGGTCAACCTTAAAATCATAAAGAAATCAGGTTTTCCACTCCCACAGCTCCCTCAGATTAAAAGGAATCTTCTTGATTTAAACAGATTTACAGCTCTTTGCCTACTCCCTCACCATACACGCTAAAAAATGCCCCCAAAAATTTCAGCAAAGGCTCACTCAAATGTGATCAAATTCATTGCAACTGGACTACCACATATGGATTAAGAGACGCACTCTTTTGTTGTTTGCACACAGCTACTCATCAAATATTTGAAAGCACTTCCTTGAAATGCTCTCTCTGGGATGAAGTTAAAGATAAATTTTGATCCTCTAATTCAATAAGGAAATATGAGTAATTTTTTTCATGGTAGTTTTAATGGTTTGATACCAGATAAGAATGTCCAATACTTCCCACTGCTCTCATTCTTTGCACAGTGATATGATTGAGTAGTGTTTTTACACAATTATACACTTAAGGTGCTTTAATAAAGCTTTTAAGAAAATGCTCCTTAAATACATAATACAATTTTGAAAGCACATAGTCTTATTTCTTGTCTAAGACTCTGTTTCTTCCACTGTATTTTTTTCTTCAAATGACAGCTGATAATGTGGACAAGAGTAGCCATCCCCTTCTGCTCAGTACTTAACAGGATTGTGACCAAGAAACGACTGCACATCAAAGGGTTACAGCATAAGACAGTGTAATATTATACAGAATAATCAGGAGTTTATTTTACATAAGATCCCTAAATATGTCATTAGGCATGTAAGAGACTTTTGAAAGCATCTAAGCAGATTATGTATCTAACTCCCATTGACTTCAAGATAGACAGATGTCTTTGGGAGCTGTGAAACTGAAGATATGATAAGACAGATGAAGTTTGAATTACTAGAGTAGAGTGACGCCTCTAATATTATATATAAAAGCTGATGTGTTTGGCTGGTGGAGAATGAAAGTTGGTTATGCAGAAGTGAAAGATCTGTGGAAAGATGGAATAATTTAAATTATATCTAATGGGATCTGTGCATGTAAGGTATGAATCAAATTCCTGATGCTATTATATATACGCTATGATGAATAATGTGGCAGTTGCATAAAGTCAGGGTACAGTGCTGCAAGACTTTCACTTGTATCCAGTGTAATTTATTTCATGAAATTTTATAAATAATGACAATAGAGAAAATTAAATGAAAAACAGTAATGAAAACTTATCACAAGTAACACAGGATGCCATTTTTTTTTTTTGCTGTAGTGATGCTAGCTTAAAACTAAGGACAAAATGCTACCACAAAAGAAAGGACTTGGTGAATTTTTGTGTGCATAATTTTGTGGTCCCCAATTTGCCCTGCTGTTGAAATCCCACAAGTAACTTCTGATTAAAACATGTCTAGCAGACAAAAGTTTTTTGGTTTTATTTTCAGTGTAATTCACAAAATTGTTCTCTTAGTTCCAAAATAGTGTCCAGACGAGACCATGCTCTAATATTTTCCTTTCAAAGCTTTCTTCAATGCCAGTTGAGGGAAGGAAAAAATAAAATAATCCCGTCTTCAAGATCTGAGTTCTACTCATTTCAACACTGTCAGACACTGGAAATTTTCCCACTGTAGGTTTTTATTTGACTGTAAACCTACCCACTGCAATTGGCATAGTCAATAGAACCTTAAAATCACGGTATCATTTGAAAAAACAAATTAAAAAGTAAGCCAAATCCTCAGGTTTAAAAATTTAAGGTAACAGATCACCGGGATGAAAGCCTGACATTCCACAGAGATTGTCACTCTCTTTTTCTCCTTCCAGTGGAAGCAATTCTATATGTTTCTTTCTGAGGAAATTTTTGTTTCAGTGTTGAGGACCATACTCATATGATACTCATAAATATGAGATTTCTCTGTGTTTTCTTACCTAAGAAGATAAATCTGGTTGAATACTAGTCATTGAATATTAATTCAGTGATTTTTCCTATTACAATAGTATTTTTAAAAACAGGCAAACATACCCACTATAAATAGGGTCAAGGTTTTTATAGTATAATATTCAAGCAATGAGATACATGAAAAAACACTATTTCCTGTGTACTAACTCATTGGTCTACAAATTATATCTTCTTTCTAATAAACATATCTGTTATTTTTGCAAACTTAATTAAATGAACACTTAGAACACAGAAATAAATGAGAAATATAATAAATTCGGAATTTTTGTGAAAGAAATTGCTCAATTTGGCTTGAAATCACAGCCTCATTGGTAAGAAATGTTAAAAAATGTGGCCTTGAAATAAGACATGGAAAACAGAAATTCATCCCCACTTACCCCATAAACATTTTCACATCCATGTTGCTAATGAGCAACTGATGAATTTGCCCTAACTTCCTGCTTACTGATGTCGTGTGAATACCTGGGGATACACAGAAGTCTGAGGGTACTCATGCTCCTCTAAATTCTTTTGTGACATATTCTTTGACAGAGAATCTATGCATTTTGCAGTTAAGGAAAATGTCCTACCTTCAGACATAACAAAATTCTTTTTTATTTTTCATTTAAAGAGGTAATTTTTCAGATAAATCAATAAGGATTTAATTTACAGTATATTATTTAACAAACAGGATTCCTGTTTTATGCTGTCACTATTTTCTTCAAATAATATCTAGCTGTTGGGTCTAGAAACTCAGAAACTCTTTAGAGAAATATCCTTAAAGTGAAGGAAAGTTTCATGCAGCTGTAATGAATATAAGCTGTTATAGCTCCAGCTTTTCTTTCACAAGGCTTACCCACCTGCATACCCACCCACACATCTCTAGAAACAATAGGAAACTTGTCTTTCATCTGGGACTTCATCAGATCTTATTGAGCTACAAAAATCTGGAAGTCTTGCACAAATGGACATCTGCACAGTTCAAGTGCATTAGGAGTGGTGCATCTCACGCTTTTGCAGCAGACTCTGTGAATTTGGTGTGTTTGAGCACAATAGAAAAAATACAATTCTTTTCAAGCTCTTCAGTGATGCAGATAATCTCCTTTGTGGAAAAAAGACAAAGTAGACCAACACACAGTATACAGTTGCAGGACCCTGATATTAACTCATTTGGTTAAAACATGACACCAATGGCACCAAAATTGTGGGTTTGATCCCTGTATGAGCTGCTCACTTAAGAGCTGGAGTAGAGGATCCTCATGGATCCCTCCCAATTCACAATATTCTGCAACTGTATAGATGAGTTTCTTTGAACAACTAAAAGTGCTCTGTGTATGATTTGTATAATCTTTCTTGCCTGTGTTTCTATACTAAGAGTTCTCCCCTCTTCATTCTAAGTAGTAAGAGAATTTATTTGAGGAGTAAATGTTTCCCAAAGTTTTTATATTCTTCACTTTCTCAAACAGCCAAAAAGTAATAACAAATTCTTTAAGACTGGGTCATTGCAAGATTGGAGCATTTTATAGATTTCTTCCTCTTTCTCATACCATAACCAGATATGACTTTTTAAGTTTCTTTGTTTATTCCATTTAAAGTTATTTTGAAATATGATCTGTTCTATCTTTAAAATTATCTGTTGGTAGATATATGATCACAGTGGTTTTTTTTTTTTGGTTTTTTTTTTTTTTTTTTTTTGTTTTGTTTTTTTTTTCTGGCTAATTACCTATCTGGAGTAGAGAGTTATGTGACCAAACAAATGTACTTTCATACTTAATGGAACTCCTGCTAAGAGAAATACAGTTGAATAGCTGTTTACCAATTTAGAGATCAGACCCTGTTTTCTAAGAGATCTTCTAAGAGTTCTCCTAATCTAAGAGATTTTGCCACCAAAGAAAGGAATGAGAAAAAAATCTATAGATTTTTCTTTACAGTTAATTAACCGTGCACAAGTTTTTGTTATGGTTTGTTTTGTTTTCGTGGTTTTGTCTCAGGAAAATCAATAGTGTTGTATGATCAAAAGCTGCTCACTGGTATATTTTTATTTTTGCTCCTCCCTTCCACTTGTCTGTATGAATATCATCACATTTTTCATTATCCAATTCAGGTGCTTCAGGCTTCAGAACATCTCTCGGATTCAACAACAAACAGTCAATTTAAATATAAATATCAGGCTATCTCCAGTTCTGGCCAGAATCATTGATTTAATTTCCTAATGACAGAAGAATTAAGTAATAGGCCCTAAGCAGGAATTCAAGCAATCATGTGAAACCATGTGCCAAATTGATATTTCAGCAACTCTGATAACTTATTAGGATGACAGCCATGAGATGTCACAGAGCTGAATGATAAATCTTCAATCTGCTTCTTTCTTCCTTCTTCTTTAAAATAATTTTTCTATTGCAAAATTAATTGGCATTTTTGTTAACAGTAAGTGTCATCTTTAGTAGTGTTTAAATTAAGAAGCTCACAATGTTATTAAATGTGAAAAAGTAAAGCAAATAATTTTACACAATAAACAAGCAGATAAAGGAGTCTAAAATCCCTTTCACATAGGGCCAGCCAAAGTCTAACACATCATGAAAGTTCATTTCATGGCAGGATGCAGCTCTTAAGCACTGCAGATATCTATAAATGGAGAATTTCACAAAAGAGGGGTAAATTGGAAAACTGTACAGAATTGCAAGCCTAAAAGCACAGATGTCAATAGCAGCAGAATAAAAATATCTCAAGGCTGAAATAAACTTCTGGCTTCCATAAGGATTTTGGGGAGGAAGTCAGAAACACAAATTAGTGATGAATCTTCACAGTCACATATATGTTTTTAAGTAACTAAAAAGGGCCAATAAGATTTGAATAAAATCCCAGTCACTAACGCCTATAGGCTAGATTTTATGTTTTCAAATGAATAGAGAAATTCTTTAAATTAATTAATTGCTATGCAATTATCTCCCATTTTTCTATTTTAATCATCTCCCATTTTTCTCAGTAACATATTTACCCCTGATTTTAGAAGAATAAAAATGTATCCTACCTACTTCTGAAAAAATGTCACTGATCCAATGCAATCATAACAGAAGGATGTTTTTCTTCTATCCTTGTAGTACTCTAAACATTGACAAAATTGTAGAGGTTTCAGCTAGTAATATCCAACTTGCATATACTTTACCAAACTGCCTTACTCTGATTCACTTCCAAGAGCTACTATAGAGTGGATTTCTCCTATTCTTGGTGCTCAGGCAAAGGATGCAGGCTTAGTGTTGAATATCAAACAAGCTGGGAATGTCCCCTGAGAGCAATGGTGCAGCTCTATTCGAACCTTAGGTTCTTAAAACAAATTATGTTTACAGAGGGAAAAGCTCTATCTAAAATACAGACCGTGTAACTCCTGAACAATACCAAGAGTCAGGACCAGCAGTAGTCTGAAAAGGGTTTGTCAAGCAGTGCATGAAATCAATATATGTTGCAGAACTATGCTATTGTCTTTCTTCTCCTGTGTTCTATGGTTGCTAGTGATTTTTCATGTTTCCTAATGAATCTGGTTTTGGACAAACAAATGCCTTTGACAGTTAACTCAGATGATGTGTTTTGAAAATTACACTCTCAGGTACAGAAACTCCATAAATGAGATGTGTAACTTCCCTGAAGCATTTTTGTCCCAGAACTCATTTACAGGTTTGCAACAAGCTTTGTGTAAGGGGACCACACACTATTCTTGCTGCAAAAAGAAACCAGGGACCAGGTTGTATGGATGTGCAACTCACCAATGTATGGTGCCTGAATGCACATTTGAAAAACTTCACTCCCATCTCCCTACCCCAACTCCTACAAAACTAAACAAATGAACTAAAAAATCTTTGTTTCTCTAACACTCTATCTCTGGGTAGTTGTGACATTTTAACAGGTGAGCAAAACAATTAATCTGCAAAATAATGGTTCAAGTACTTTAAATGCTAAAAGTAATAAAATATACCAGTTATAAAGGTTATGCTTTCAGTCACATTTTCAGAGATTAAGAAATACAAATGGAGCTGGTAAATCCTATGCGAGGTAAAAAGACATTTGTGTTAGTAAAAGAGATACCTAATACACCCAAAACAACAGAAACCATTTCAGACAGTAATTCTTTCCTCAGATACTGTAATGAGTGTTTAAGGATTTTCTCTGAGCAGTAGAAAACTTCAACAATTTCAAAGAAATTTTCCCTATAATTTATTATGAGTGAAGTAATTCTAAATAAACAGAACAATTCAAATGTGAACAAATAACCAGAGGTTAAACCTTATTAAAAGGTCAAATTCTGTCTGCAGATACATGAACACTGAAGGAATGTTCATGGGCAAAGTGAAGCCTTAATGGTAATGGTACAAATTTAACAAATGTATTACTGAAACTATGGCTCCTTAAAGACACTTCAGAGTGGTGTGTGTTAACTGTGCTGCATAAGACTTAGTGAGAAAACCCAGGAGAACTAAAAATAATTTCCTGGTGGTGGTAATGATAATCCTGAGGATTTCTGACTGTTTATGGTGACATAACTGAAAAATTTTATTAACGTATAGATTACAATTACATTTATGAAAATAATTTGAGTGTGGAATTATAGAGACAGTTTCTGGTGCTCTCGAATTGTGACTATTCAATATTTCTTTAAATCAACAATTTTTGTTTGTATATAATATTGTCGAGGTCCAGAAGTGTGGACTGGATATATCTAAACTTGATATAAAATTGATATTTATTGTTATTATTATTATTAGAGCAAAATTGTAAAGGATTTTAATTTTTATGTTTGGTGAGCAAGGCCAGCAACAAGGCTGCAGGTAGTTTACCTGCTTGATTGATTGTTTTTCAACTACTCTTTAGACTACATCTCTTGTGGAGTGTGTTATCATGTGTGGCAGGAAAAATTCTGTGGTCCACAAGGTGCTTTATTTGAAATTCTTCTCAACTCAGATTTATTTAAATAAATGGATTTTTTTATTTGCAAAAGCAAAACCACCAACAAATAAACAAAGGAAACCCAAAGAACAAACCAGAAACGAAACCAAAGGAACACACAGGGAGGGGGCAATTAGCCCACTGTATTGAGAACAGTGAGTGTTTAAAGTGTTTTGGTGCTGATTTCTGAGATAAGTGTTCAGTTTCCTCATCCACTTGGGAGGAATTAAGATCCTCATCATGGGGAAAATGCTTTAGGCAGAAATATTTGAATAGTTTTTCTGTAGGGAGCTAGGGAAGAAGAAGAAAATATCTCCATTTGAACCTTCCACAGGGCAGTGACAATGAAATAATTCTCTAGTCTACATTGTAGGGCACTCAATAAATGGCTTGTATGTCCCAATGCCCCCCATTCAAAGTCTAGCTATGTAGATTAGTGAATTATCTTTTTCATGTAAAACACATAGCCAGTCACTGAAGCCCAGACATATTTGCTGGTTCTTTCCAGTGTAGCAGCTGCTGCTGGTCAATCCCCACTGATACTGAGGAAAAAAAAAAAAAGAACGTGGATTCCATCCAGCTTAAATTGAGTCTATGACAGCTAGAAAACTATGAATGTAAAGGAACTAGGAAACTCCACTTACATAAAAAAACCTACAAGGAAGTAGTAACTGTCCATATGGGGCTCTGAACATGATGAGGGAGAGAAAAATAAACAGCACAAAACACAATAAAAGCACAAAACATAGGTTTCATGTTCTGGTTGTCCCAGAAGGCAACTAGAGACAAGCAGGCAGGTAAAGAGGGTTTCAGGAGTTTAACCTTGGGTACTGAAATGCATTAGTTTGAAGGATTTAAATATTTATTTTCCTGGTATGCCCCATTTTTACTTCCTAGGTAATAGCTCCTTATGAACAGTTAGGAATGTAAGCCTCATTGATTTCACTGGGAAAGACGTTTCCAGATTCCTGCTTGTGCTGTGATGACCATCACCTACTGGTTTCTCTTTCCTCATGGAGAAGACCCAGATTTGTTTCTCCTGCATTGTGGGCCTTAGTGAAGACTCTGAAATAGAAATCAAAATAAAAATGTAATTATAATGTCATAATGTTCTGTTTCACACATCTGTCTCTGATATGAAACTGTGCATTCATTGTTCATCATCATCTATTCATGACAAATACAGTTGGACAAGTTTAATGCTCCACGTCTGGTCTCCAGTATCATAGAACTGATTAATACAGGGATGCTACTCAGAGGTTCTGGGAGTACTTTAGAATGCTCATTACCTTGGAATGGTTAGCATTCGCAGAGATTCATTATTTGCAGAGCAGAAAACCTTTTTTGACAGACAGTAATGACACTAAGGCTTTATTTTAAAAGAATTCATGCAGTCAATGTGTTTTAGCAATGTAGTATATCAATCAAAGCCCAGCACAAATTAAGGTTCAGCTAAAATAACATTATCTTTAGAGCACTACTTCTTTAAAGTATAAAAAAATCAAAGGAAAGTTCTTTGTAGAAACCCATGCATTGATTTAAAGACAGCTTTTAAGTTCTGATGGTGTTTTACCTGCTATGTATTTTTTTCAAGTTGAAAACATATAAAATATTTATTCTTGTATTGATTTTTTTTATTATTATTTGAAGTCCCCAACAGAGACCAAGGTAGATATTTCTAATAATGCATAGTACAATTTTACCGTGGTATATTAGTGAGGCAAAAATTGTATGTTATGTGATGGTTATGACCAGATATCAGACAAAATGTTATGCTGTTAGCATACTCCCATTGCATTATGACACTATAAACTTACCTGGTACTCATGTATTATTCCTCACCATGGATGCTTTCTTTGGCAAATATCTTAGCCTGGGCTTCAGCCTGCCTTCTGCTATCATAAGCATTCATGTATCACATATTTAATTAAGCAGGAAAGCAGAATCTGAAAATATAATCTGTTGAAACTTTTTATGAGTTAAATTTTAATTTGACTCTGTTACTCCCTAGCTTTACCATGCAGATACATGAACACATGAACACCATCTTTTTGTTAGTAGCATTAGAGGTCTCCAATACAACTGACTTTATTCATCCTGCTCGAAAAGATATATTAGGTCTTCTGGAACAACCCTTTCTTGTTCATAATAACAAGATTAAAAATACCTGTAAGGCAGCCATATAATTTTACATAATATTTGGAATAAAAATAAAATAAAATTTGGAATAAAAATAAAAAGAAAATGTAGATATCTGGTGGCAACTGACTCAACTGTTGGTGTTCTGGGGAGTTATTTTGTAATAGTTTCCTATAAAGGTATGATATACACATCCTGAAAGGTTGGTTTCTGAAGGATTCAATTATTATTTCATATGTTCATAAAGCATCATAACAATGTGTACAATTTATCCTATAGTAATCAATAAAGATTAATTTATTTTACTTTGTTCATGACATACTTTCATATCTAAGTTTTAGAGCACAAGATTAATTCTAGGAAGACTACTTACACTTTCATCTATCTACTACTATATATTTACAGAAAAGATTCATAAATAATGCTAGGATTTTTTTACCTGCTTCTTTTACAATTGTTGAGAAGTTTTCATAATATTTTCCTGCTCTTCAATATGATAACTTTGTAGTATTTTTGTCTTATTTGAAGATCTGGAACAAATGCATTAATTGTAACCTAAATACTCAGGCAATATCTCTTTCCTAGTCCTTTTAACATATCCTAATAAACTGAATTAATCTTAAGTACCAGAGACAGAGCAGAGCCTGTGTTTCCATTTTCTGTTGCATATTATTTTGCCTAAAACATGATGTCACGTTTAACAACTACCAGGTACCCAGTTGCCCATGACTCCACTGATACGGATCCAGCAGGAAAGAGTTCCCCGTTCTTAGCCTCAGTCAGTTTGCAGACAGCACAAAGCCTGGCAGGAGTGTTGATCTGATGAAGCAGGAAGGCTTTGCAGGGGAATCTGAACAGGCTGGATTGACAGGCAAGAACTATTGTATGAGGTTTAAAAAGGCCAAGTGTTGAGTCCTGCACTTGGGTCACAACAACCCCATAAACTTGGACCTTGGGGCAGATTATCTGGAAATCTGCCTGGACATAAAGGATGTGGGAATGTTGTTTGACAGCCAGTTGAACATGAGCCAGAGTGTGTCCAGGTGGCCAAGAAGGTCAATGGCACCCTGGCTTGGATCAGCAGTCACGTGGCCAGCAGAAGCCGAATAGTGATCATCCCTGGGTACTTGGCACTGGTGTGGCCGCATCTCAGATCCTGTGTCCAGTTTTGGGCTCCTCATGACAAGAAAGACATTGAGGGGCTGGAGCATGTCCAAAGAAGGGCAAGTGAGCTGGTGAAGGGTCTGAACATCAGTCCTGTTGAGGGCCAGCTAAGGCAGCTGGGAGTATTCAGCCTGGAGAAAAGGAGGCTCAGGAGGGACCTCATAACTCTTTACAACTTCCTGAAAGGAGGCTGTATCTGGGCGGGGGTTGGTCAGTTCTCCCAAGTGACAAGTGACAGTACAAGAGGGAATGGCCTTAAGTTGTACCAGGGAAGGTTTAGATGGGATATTAGGAAAAAAGTCTTCACTGAAAGGTTTGTCAAGTATTGCATCAGTCTGAGAAGGGAAGTGGTTGAATCATTGTCTCCGAAGGGATTTAAAATATATGTAGATGTGGCACTTAATGACATGCTTTAGTGGTGGAGTTGGCACTGCTGGCTTAATGGTTTGACTTCGTGACCTTAGAGATTTTTTCCAACCTAAAATAGTCTATGATTCATTATATCACTGTTAGAACTGGCTTAAAGGAAAAATTTCTATTTGGCTTATGTCAGAGACCTGATTTAAAAAATTAGCAAACAAACAAAAAATCCAAAACATAAAATTGGATGAAAAACATTTTAAAATATGTTTTTAGTTGTTTGTCCTAAAAGTATTTAATTTTTTGAAATTTTTGAAATATTCTGTGACAGAAAAACAATACTACTTCCTTTTAAATAGCTCAATCATCTCAGGAAAAAAAAATGTCATGAACTGCTAGTCATTTTAGTACACAGAATCAATATTTTTCAAGCAGTTTCACAGTCCCATTTAATAATAATGTATTTTACTGTATTCTGCCACCTGAAAGTCCCATCTCCATATCATCTGTGAAAAGATGAAAATGCCTCCAGCTAACACTGCGGTCAACATGCTGTTGAAGTATGAATTTTGCTTTGAAACACACAAACCGCTAACATTGTTTATGTGAGTAATATTAAAGAAAAACTATATGAAGATTCAAATTTCACTCAGATTTGCTAATAAAGGAACAAATACTAGGAAGGAATAAAGGAGAGAGATTAATTAGGGAACCCTGAGTCAGGAATGGCTATTTCTGAGAAATTTCATATCACATACTGGCAATTAATAAAACAGCAGAATGTATGGAAAGTCCTTGTGAGATTTTTTGATTGTCAGTGTAATTTGGGTGTAAATATGGAGAGTAATATTGTATCAGTATAAGACTTCTAAATCAGCCATGCAGTCTAGCAAGAGAGCAATTGAAACCCCATATTTTTGTTCTACTATAAGGCTGCCACCACTGATCACCTGGAGATATTCTTGAAACATCTACAAGAAGCTATGATCTAATTGACAAAAAATAATCTGAAAAATATTTTGTAATTTTTTTTTTTTAATAGAAAGAAACAAGCAAAATGGAGTGATTACTCAGTTACGGTATATTTTGTAGTCTACTGCACAGAAAAACCAGTGAAATATATTTATTTCTACACTTATGGGGATCTTTAGAGAAATTAAAACTGCAGCCTGCTTTTGGAATTATTGTGCATAGCACCTCCTTTCGTGTTACTTCTTTATGCAACGTATATCTGAGGTAACCTACATAAAGGACTGAGTTCTCTCCTGTGAAAATTTACTTACTATGAGACATAAAAAAGATGCTGATTGTCATTTTTTTCTGTCTTTTTTCAAGGAACTTGCTTGCTTTCAGCATAGCGGCATAGCTTTTAAAAAAGGGAGCTTTTAATGTCTTCCTGCTCTTCTCATCTCCATTCTTATCTTCAACTTAATGGTTACAGCACTCTGTGTTCCACGCCAGGAGGAGTGGGTTCAGATCCTGGCAGACTAAAGTGAGAATAAAATCAAGTCTTCCTACTCCTGGAAAAGTGCACTAACCACTATTATGAAGATAAAATCGTGGTAGTAGCAGCATTTGAAAAGAAAGCAGAACCTACTACAGTGTTGTGTGAAGTTACTGTGTGTTAGGGATTCTCTGAAAAACACCACGAGGTCAAGCCCCTGAGGGGACTAGCACACAAACATGCTGCTCTCTGAGCTGCAGTCAGGCAGACACTCTCGGATGATGACACATTCCTCAGCAATCTCAAGTTTCAGAGACCTATGGCCATACTCAGGTCAAAATTTTCAGGTACTTAAGAAGTGTTTAAAATTAAAGTGGAAAAAAATAGGAAAAAATGAGTAAGGATGTAAGATGCCACTATTCTTAGATGGATCTTTGAGTGTTCAAGATCACAGCTTTTGACATACATAAAATACTATATCTAGCTAACAGGGTCTATACATATAAGAAGAGGGGAAAAAGTTTAGGAGTCTTAAATCTGTGCCATTGCTTTACTCCGGAAAAATTTCAAATTCCTTGCAAAATTATTTAATACGGTTACCTAAACTCTCAGATTTTATGACCTAGCTTTCAACTTGATGGTGTAAACCATTTCTGTGAATTTTAATCCTTTGAATAAAGTGTTTAATGAAGCAAATATTCACCTAAAAATCATATTAGTACAATTAATTAAACTAATTATAGACAGAACAATTTTAATTGAGGTCACAGTAAAGATGGAGGCAATAAATTATTATTTTCAAACATCTAAATCGTCAAATAAAACAGGTAACCACTGAATTATGGGTTTGGCATGAGATGAAGTTATTTTGTACTGTTTGATTTACAAAATAGGATTCAGAATCTTTAAAATGGCTGAACAAGCAATTCCAGTCACGGCAGTTATAATTTCCTACCAGAGAATTAGCAAAGAAATTTACAAGATGTATGTGTTCCTCATTTAACTGTGTCTTCTGAGCTAAGATACTTGATAAAGGTTTTAAATTTTTAATCAAAAGAATTGTCTACGCTTTCTAGACTTGCTACCTAATCATTAAAAATATTATTTTCTTATTGTTGTGGTTTGAAAATTATTTTAAGTAACATCATCTTTTAAATCCTATGTTTATTGATTTATTTATTGGCAGATGCATTTATTTTAGAACACTACAAACAGTATTTTTCTTCTACACACCTGCATTTTTGCATGGCTATGGAAAATAAAGAAAACCTGATTAATGCAAAGTTAAAGTTTCTTCTGCTTTGTTTCTGTAGAGAATAGAAGATATTTAGTCAAGTAAAGTAAAATCTTGGAGCTATATTTTTTTACTTGGTCAGAGTTGTATACTTATTTCAAATAAATTTAGAAAATCCTGTTAAAATGATGAAATGAAATTATTCAGAATAATTTAAATTTAGACATCACAAATCTCACCATTGTATTAGAAAATCCTTTTAATAATGTTCTATTCTTGCTTTTTAAGTTATTAAGTATTTGCTGAATCAATAAAGTAAAATATTTGTTAGTTTAGTCACCATGAATATTTTGGTGGTTTAGGACCTTAAAACTGATTAAACTATCAAAGTTGTCTAGTATATTGGCATCCTAAGCATTTTACTACCATGAAAATAAAAGCCTTCACTTACATTTGCTATATCTCAGCAAATGGCTAGGCTTCTTTAAAAGTTTAAAAAAACAAACTGTTTTTTCTTAAGCAAGTACAAATATTTTTTCATGGCAAAGAAGAAGCATGAACAGAGAATCTGAATGAGCCCATGAGATATTTCTGATGTCAAGAAAAACATTGCTGTGGCTTACTGGAGCCATGGAAATCTGCAAAGAGCAAAATGGCACCAGAGAGAGGAGGGTGAATATGTCTGCAGAAGGGGAAACCTGACAAACACCAGTGTACCTCATGCTGTGTCCCCCTCCTTCTCACCTCCCCACTCAGAGAATTATGAATCTGCCACATGGAATAACTTGTAAACATCTGTTAGGCTCATTTTGGAAAGGCAAGGTAATTCTTTTAACTGAAAAAATTTCGCTGACATAGACAATACTAATTTATATGATTTTGTATCACTAGTACAATGCAATATAAGGGATCCACTGCCATATACAATAAATATCAGTAGTAGGACTGGAATCTGCAGAACCTATGACAAAATTCTGACCTCAGACTGAAGGATAAAATCTTCATATTTATGTGTCCAAAAGGAACTTGTATTTTTATTATTTTCCATTGCCTACACAAAGAGATTATTTCTCCTTATACCCACAGTTTAATTTTAGAATAAGAAACACAAAATTTAAGAATTTGCTTGTCATGACAAACATGAAAAATGTTAATTTTGGTACCATTATTTGGACCCTCCCCTGTAATAAACATAAAGTACCATAAGCCTGATTCTTGCCCTGAAGTAAAACTGACACTTTCAGCTCTGCCCAATAAGAGAAGAGCTCCATAATCTCTTAGATACAACTGTTTGGGGGACAAGAGCACTTACAGAGCTTGATTGCAAATGCTGGAAACCAGAGCAATGTGTCCAACCCATTACACAATTCTACCCATAACATAATTCTAGCAGTCTGCTTTAACCAAGAAAGCTTTGGTGAGGATGGGATGGCATTTGTTTCACTGCCTCCCGCTGCAAACATTCCACTGAGAAATGAATACAAGACCTGAAAAAGTAGGGAACAAATAAGTGATTTACTAATCAAGCAGAGGCTGCTGAGGACACTGCTACTTTCCTCATTCTTTTTCCATCAACATAACATGCATGTAAATACTCCCCTTACTCTCCTCTACCTGCTTCTAATTAAAAGCAAATGATGATTCTGACACAATGATGTTTTAAATGTCACAGTCCTGTAGAATTTCAGCTGTTCAGCATTTTTTTAGCAGCTTAGAAGCTCTGCAGAACAGTTTCTGATTTGCATTTCACTACTACCTTAATGGAGGAACAGCAGTAAGCTTATGAATTAAAGCTTGCTAGATTAGGGAGTTTGTGCACAAGATTTCAGATCTCTGGTGAACGGCTTGCTGCAGCACTACAAATCATTCTGTCAAACCAAATCATGCTGTTAAAATATGCATTTAAAACAATGCTCCCCAAATAGGTAATATGGAGGTAATTGAAAAACTCAAAGTGCATACAAATAGTTGGAAAAAGTGAGCAGTGAGGAAATAAGAAACCAAGGGAAAAAGAAAAAAGGAAATAGACTGCAAAACCAAGGCATATGTAAGTAAACTTTTCTGTAGAAAAAACCCCAACTTACTTTATCACCAATTGCAAATAAACCACATACATTGAGGCTTAATATTTCACCTATTGTGCTCACAGTGTTATCTACTGAGATGTGTTGGGGAATCATGGGAAAAAGTAAAGAAAAGTTATTAGGAGAAATACACTGAGAAATATGTAAACTTCAAATGCCCAGAAAATATCCATGAGTTAAATATAAAACCCCAAACCTTCAGCAGTGTAGAACTCAAACAAATGAGTGTGCAAATTTTATGAACTCTGCTGTAGGCCTTGCTTAATAAAAACATTCACCACTTCAAGTATTCATCAACATGAGTTCCATAAGTTAGTATGTATACATACCAGTGGCACTCATCAGGAATGTTAAGACAGAATAAATTTGAATTAGTCTTCTCTACTCCACTCTCCCTAGGATCAGTCTGTGTATTCACAATACATAGTTAATAAATAATACTAGTTAATGAAATCAGCTTAAGAGTCATTTAGGTTCATATTTTTAATATTAAATTATGTATATTGAATATCCAGTTCAACTTTCTATATATAACACAAACTTTTAGGTTAGATAAAGATGACAATTGAGTTTTGTGGAGTTAATCTGTTTCCATTAAACGCCTCGGCAACATGGATTCTTTTTGATATGCAGGAAAGAAAAAGAGAAAACCTTAATAGACCAGCATGAGCAAAGTGTTGTTACAGATTCAATTGAATTTTTAAAAAATCCATCCAAAAACCAAAGCCCCCATTCTTCATTGAATGGAAAATCAGTTAATCTATACATACCGATGAATTAATACTGAAATTCCCTTTTGTCCCACATAAATGTTTGACACTTCATTTAAAATTTAAAAAAAATTGAACTAAATCCTTTATGACCTTTTATCCCCAGAGTTCTTAATCAATTGTCTTGATTGAATAATAGGTCTTTATATGGCCCTAAATTGTATTGTTCAAATCCTGTCCTTTTCTGAGCTCTCTTTAAAGATCAACTTATTCCAGGGCAAAAAGACTACTGCCAAATGTTTTCTCATCCTCTAAGACAAGCCTGATCCTTTAAAGCAAGATTAATGGAATACAGACAACATAAATCCTGAATATTTTATTTCAATTACTTCAGCAAAATTTTCAGATGACTTTTGCTAAAATTAAAGCATACACATTGTTCTTCCTGTCCTCAGGTGTGCGTATATCATATTTCACATTTCACATTGCACATTTTGGTCCTCGGGAATTAAAAACAAAGACAAGTCCTTTTAGTTTGGTTGG
This sequence comes from Lanius collurio, assembly GCA_020086605.1. Classification (NCBI taxonomy): domain Eukaryota; kingdom Metazoa; phylum Chordata; class Aves; order Passeriformes; family Laniidae; genus Lanius; species Lanius collurio. Next base: position 39,936,609 of record JACBWW010000005.1, read on the forward strand.
TTTTATTGTTTTGTGAGTATTGGCAGAGTTGGCATGCTACCATTTACTTGTGAAGAAAATCATGTGATTAAAAGATATAACGAGAATTACAACTTCTACATACCTCTACTTGGATCCCTTTGGAAGTCTAGTCTAGTCCCTCACTATAATTTAAAATTGATTCTCTTTTATGCATGTAGGAAATAATGTCCTGAGGATTTTGGAACCTTTTTCACCTTTTTCCTTCACACTGGTAAATAAGGTGTAAAACACCAAAGAAAGATGTCTTATTTGCTAAACTAAAACTTAGTTTTTGTTAAAATCACAAACAAAACTTTCATGAAATTGCTTTTTTGGCAGAATCTGCATGCAAACCTGTGGATCTTGTAGTGACCCAAAATTTTAACACCTCTACTTGGTCACTTCCAGATGAAGTTATACACAGTACTATTGATAAGTACATTAACCTTTCTTATTCAGTACAGGAACTCCATCTGCTTAACCATCTATTAAACATTGCGCAAGAAGGCAAAGTATTTACATAACTCTTGTAGACCCACATACCATTCAGGTATGACCATTAAGAATATTTTAGTCATGGCAATACAATTTTAATCCACAGATTTCTTTCTCCTCCCCTTCTTTTTCCTTCTTACACTGACCATAACCATGATCATATTTGCTTACTAATAATTTCTTTATTCATGTAGATTCATATTCTCATTTAAAGCAGAGACAAAAAGCATCTTAAATGTAGCACGAGAAAGAATTCAAATATGGAAAGAATTTGAGTAGAAAGTGAGGGGAAAAAGAAGCACTTCTATGAATAATTAATTAATTAATTGATGCATTTCTAGATAGGAAAGGATACATAATGAATATTTATGACTGTGGGCTCTAAATTAAATCTATTTTTCTCTTTCCCAGAGAAGCAAAAGTATATGAACCAAACTTGATAATGTTTACAATGGGGTTTGGGTTTGGTTTTTGGAGGGGGTCAGGCTTGATGGGTTCTTTCCTCCTGTCATTCTGTGCAGGGTACATTTATCTTATCTCTTCTCATTTTTCTTGAATTTTTGCTGAAATGAAAAGCAAAAATAAGCCCTAAACAACTTTGAAGTGAAAAATAGAAAGACAAGGCAATAAAGAGATAAAGTAAGAATTTTTTTTTAGAATAACAAATCATGTTTCTTGACCATCTTACAATGTCTTAGATATGAAGACACCAGCCTTAAAAATTATGTATGTGTTTAAATGATGATTTGGGATATAGAGACATCTCAGTGTAGTCCCTGTTTTAAATTTAAATCATAATTGTTATTTTGATATAATGGTAATTGGACTTAAGTAAACTACGGCATACTAGCACTATTTATGAAAAAAATATTCCCATTCAGAGTAACATCACATTTTAAGGTTTGTTTGAGTTTGTTTTAGCATAGTGATCAGTAGTTGATTATTAATAAAATTGAATGTAAAGGGAATGTTTGACATAATTGCAAGTTTTTTAATATTTATAAAATTTGATAATTATTTTGAAAGCAAACCTACTTTTAAAAATTTGTACTCTTTAAAATGTCTATATTTTTGATTTTATATGTTTCAGAATTTTATGCCTTCTGACAGCAAAAACATGTTAAACAAGTATATATTTGGTATATGTTTACCAAAAGTACTTCATGCACTTTCCTTTGTGATTCTTGAGCAGTAGAGCAACATCCTTCAAAAATAAACAGAAGGGTGTAATTTCTTAACTTAAGACTAAGAAATATTTTCTTAATGTCATGGAGAATCAATAATTAAATATCTACATCAATTTGTAGATGTTTCTGACTGATATTTCTGACTGATATCTCAAAGTGACAACTTCCACTGGAACCTTCAACTTACTTTGAGGGAAAAACATCGCCTACTTACATTAAAACAGAATAAAATAGAGGCAGTCTTGTATTTCAGTTTGACCTTCAACATAAAAGCTTGATGTAGTTTTGCTTAGTTCATTGCTATCTTTGCTGTCTCCAAGTGCAAAATTGTCATCTTCTTACCAGGTGAATTTAACTTCTAGATATGCTGATCTCTTTTTCACTTGAAAAACAGCGTGGAAAACTTCCCTCCTCAGGATAGCTGGTCACCAAGCTGGGCAATACTTAAAGTGAAGCTATTCTCTTTCTTCCCTTTCAAGAGCTTTTATATAGATATTTCCATAGTTATTCTTCATTCTTCCCTCAAAATGTTATTTGAGGGATCTAACAGATAGTAATAATTATCTGTTGTATGGCTGCATCATCAAAGTCTATAAAATAAGGTCTATCATCAGATTCAAAATTTGAAAGGCACTTTGAAGATAAAGTCCTATAGAAGTGCTTAGCTTTTGAAATACATCAGAGGTTAAGTGTTTTACAAATTATTAAATGAACCATAGGATTGAGACAGACCCTTGTCATTTTATATATGTCTACTTTATCCCTGTTATACACATATCTGGAACTTAGAGCTATCTCTCTGAATGCTTACTCAGGTTTCAGTAATTCCACAAGTTTCATAGGCTCTAAAAAGTGTCTCTCTCCTCATGTGACAGCTGAACTGGCAGATAGGTCAACTCCTATCTGAGCCTAAGTAGAGCTTTAGAACTTGCCCAGTTAAAGAGTGAATGGGGATATGCTGACAACAGCCAAGTTTTCCCCAAAACACAGCTGCCTCCAAGACTGACAGTAGGGCTCATTTCTTCTTCTTAGTCAGCAGCCCCAGGAAAAATACACAGGGAAGCAGAAATAGAACTGGTCTGAGTGTCTTCCTCTGACCATAATTTGCATCATTTTTGGAATTGCCTGGTCTGAACATACAAAAGTTAAAACTCCTTCTGTCTGTATAAAAATTCCCTAAGTCGAAAAAAAATCTTCTTCCCTTCTAAGGAGGTGCATTAACTGAGATACTGCCTGCAGTGAATTTAACATTTCTTTTTACAATGTCAACACTGATAAAGCACCTAGTATATTGTTGGATTGCAGCAAGTGTATGCTTAGTCATCTGGCTACAATAATCTCTCTCTCATTTCTTCATCATGAGAAAGAGAAGCCTGACCTAAGCATGTAAGTTCAGGACAAATGTTCACAAATTCTCTAAGATTTTTGAGAAAAAAAATAGGTATCCAGCTGTTTCTGTAACAGAGTCAAAGACTTGGCCTTTCATATGGGCAATCTTGAGTAACTTGTGCAGAATGAATGCTCTTTGATAAAGTTCTCAGTTGTGTAGCACCTAATAATCAGCACTTGATTTACCAGATGCTTTGTGCTCCTTGGGAGAAGTGGTGTTTTCAGTAGCACTGAAACCCCATTGTGTGTTTAGACCTTTGCACTGCTATAACCATTCACTTTGAAAGGACTTAATTCAGGATTACAAAAACTGTCAACTATATTCTATAATTATTCTTAACAGAGATAAAATGTCCACGATAATACTATGCTGAAGACAGGACATTTGTTAATAATGACTTTCAGTGTACTTTATGTTTTGAAACGTTGTCAAAAATATGTTTAGTTTGGTAGTGCTACCTTGAATCTAAGATGCAGGTGTGTTCACCATTCTGTGATCAGAATTAAGTTCTTTTTCTATTGCAGAAGACCAGAAATTTGAACTTCACGCTTTAAGCTGCTTCTACTAAGAAAAGCAACATATTGCATCCTTCCTTGGATAACAGTATCAAAGGAAGTGTTCCTTAGAAATACTTCTGTGATTGGCATTAACAAGGCTTTGATATATACTATTTATACAAAAACCCCTATTATGCTTCACTTAGTTCCTTTGATGTCCTTGAAAGAGATTGCACATAATTCCTCATGTAGAAAATGTGCACAGCACGTTATAATGAACAGGAGCAGTTTCCTTTACACACGGTGGAGTGCTTCATGTGCAGTCACTAAGATTTACACTGCATGTTGAGAGCCTGCATCACGAGGGTAACTTAGGAATGAAAGCAAACTGCTGCTTGGGCTATTGGGCTTCACATCTTCTGGCTCAGCATATGGCCCTTTATGTCAAGTATGGTAATAGATAATTAAAGATTGGACAAACATGATGGTGGAGTATGGTATTTAATCTGTGATTTTTAATGTACATTTGTTTGCTTGTTTGTCATAAGGTAATTAACCAATTTGAATTTGTAAATCCAAAAACATCTTTCAAAATTCGCCTTGATCATTGATAACAAATAGGAGAGTTCACAGATTGACAAGGTTTGCTTGTTTGTTTTAATATCTCTCATCTGCATATATGTGATCAAAGAAGAATAAGTGTCACAGAAAATTTTCTACCTTGGCATTAACAAATGTCATCTATCCCCATATCCTCTTACTGTATTGTCTGATTTGTACATACTTACTAAAGATTCACTAAACTGTTTTCCATTCAAAGTTGTAGAGGTGCTGCACATGACTTTAAATATTGTGTTATGTTATTACAACCTGAAAAGCTGGTGAACAGCTAGCTGTGCAGAAAACAGCTGTCTTAGAAGAAATAAAATTAGTGGTTTGAATTCCAGCATTTTCCCACTTGACTTTTCTTTTGAAAAATCTCTAGAACAGGGCTTATCAATACTTAAAGACAGCAAAACAATATAAGAAAGTTGGGGTATTGCTTAGGATGGTTGCCTGAAAATAAATAAACAAATAATGGAAAACTATGTTGCATGAAAGTATAATGGAAGTACAGAGGGATTATGAAGATCTGAAAAATATATATACTGAAAAACCTATCACAAAGAATTTTCTCACTAAATGCTAGAGAATTTCATCATAATTGGAAGCAAGCATTTTTTATCTTCCACTGTATTTGGGAAAAGCTGTACAAAGCATTGTGCTTAGGGTATGTTTTGGTTTTGTTTTAATAACCCAAACAGCGCTGACTTCACGAGACATATCCTCAAGACATACTCTACTACAGAGGCTTGAGGTTACTATGATGGATTGTGATTTACTGTAAACTAAGTGGGGCTTCATTAGCTCTGCTATATTCTCACAGAGGTTAAATGGTATTCAGTATGGAATACTGTCAAAAATGTTCTCTTTTGTGACAAGAAAACAACACAAAACACATAAGAGCACCCACACACTCACGCTCCCTGTGTCCAGTCTACTTTCTACTGAGCATCAAATGATGAAGACAGAAGTTTAGAAGTGAATTCCCTGGTGATGGATAACAATATACTGGTGTGACTTCAATTATTTTAACACATTTCTTTATTCAGTTGAAACAAATTGCTGTTAGGAGTATATAAAAAGAAATTATGCTATCAATTCTGTGATTTTAATTTACCATATTTGTGTGACTCCTGATTGCCAGTGTAGTACTTGGTATTTAGTTTTTAATTTAATTTCAGAAGAATCCTACACCATGAATAGAGAGACATTAGTTCTTATATATATATTCAGTGTTTCAATAGAATGTTTTAGACTATTACTTTAACTTATTTAATTTATAAGTAATAAATTATATTCTACATATTTTCTTAAATATAAGTATTTATTTTATTGTTGCAAGAGCAAACAAATCAATTTCAGTACAAAACTTAAATAAAGAGACTGAAAAACAAAAATGTAATTAAAATTAATTTTTAGCTAAAAACCCTGGCTGTATCTAGAGAGAAAAAAAAATGTTGCTAGCACAGTTGTCACAACAACTTGAACCTGAATGGTTTCTGCATGACTCATGTCATCAAGTAATTCACTTGTGTATTAGTTTTAAAAATTCTGTCTGACACTTTTGACATATCATATCCTTTGAGTTTTCCCCTCTTATTCAGAAATCAAGGCAAAAAGTTCACTTTATAAAATATTAATAGGTGCAAGTATTGTCTCTGACCTTACTTGATCAAAGCAATTAGTGTCAAAGTTTAATTGCATTTCATGTGTCTCAGTGACATCTCTAAATCTTTCACAGTCAATAAATTATTAGAATCACAAGAAAATCTCAGACAGCCATAATGTAAAGTAGGAAAATTCTGTAAATTGATACTTGAGACTTAAATGATAATTTATTTTATTTAATCTTAATATTTTTCTTCACTTCTTACTAAAGATCAAAGATCAAATCTGAATAATTCTGTGAGAAGATTGAATATTTGGGGTATTTGTGTCACTAGACTTAGAAAAAGAGTATATCTTAATTTGAATATATACTAGGATAATGTTAAGATCCCAAAGATTGTTTGCTTCTCTGGAATTTTTTGAAAGACTAGCGCAGGCCTTGTGTTTTATAGTTAGAAATCAGTTATGGAGCAGGCATGCTGACATTTAGCACAGTTCTTTCTCTTCAGTCTCTGTCTTCAAGTAGTTGCTTTCCTTCTCTTGTAATCTTACTAGCAGTATTAATAGTATTGTACCCTCCCATCTAACACTGTTTTGGATCTGTGGTCAACTATGTCAGTCATCCTCAGCCAGTAGTGGCAAGTAGTTGCCATTAGAGTCCCAAAGCCTTTGTTGGGAAGAGTATAACACAGTGATTGAGTTCCTTTCTCCTCAGTACATTTGAATTTTTTTATATCCTTCTTGTTCTAAGTTCCTGCCTTCTGTCTGCTCCCAGATGAGCATGGCCCATTTCACAGCCTCCCCAGCCCCAAATCTTCCCCAGGCCAGTGACCCCCTGGGTTTGCCAGACTCTTCCCGTGCAGGCATCAGCACAGCACAGGCTCAGGCAGGGCATGCAACAGGCACTTGGCCCCAAAGCAGAAGGTGAAACCAGACCAGCCCTGAGACTGGAGCTCTCAGCTCAGGGCAGAACCTGTGGCCTTTTACTAGGAATGGTAAAAAAAATCATATTCCCTGCACTACAGCACTGCAAGTGGAGCTGCTTTCATAGAAACAAAGATCTGATATGCTTCAAAAAGATTGCTAGTAGGTCTAGACTTCTCAGTCAGGAAGAATAATATTACTTCCTCACAAGAAGAATCTTATGTCATAATCTGCTCATGCTGAAGAATTAAAAGAAATTACTCTGGCAAACAGTTTATCTTTTGGCCATCTCATCAGCCGGCACTCTGCCTCTATTGGATCACTGACAATAATTTTTGACCTGAAGGAACCAATCAGAGAAGGATTTCACTATCAGCTTTTCAGATGGTAGTACAAATACTTCAACATTTACCTCAGCAGACAGCTCATCATGCCATTTGTATCCAACTTGCAAAGAAATGTACAAGCAAAGGGATCATCTCTGCCATCATCAGAATGTGGTCAGCAGTGTCAGCTCCTCTTTCTCTAGAATACACTTGTGATCCACATTAATCTCCGCCTTATACCTGTAGACATCACTGAGAATTTCAACAGCAAGCACATGTATTGTGCATATCTTTGTTCAGTTGATGTCAATGTTCTTGAATAGTAAATGATAAGCACTTCATTCCCATCTGGTAATGTCTAGCAGAGATTTATTCCAGTGCCGTAGACTGGAACACCACAAATAACAATCAGCAATGTCTGTTTGTCATAGCAGATGAGTAGAATTGGATGTCAGTCACTTGCTCACATTTTTGAAATGCACTTTCTGCCAGAAAGTCCATCATCATTAATGTATCTTTCCAAAGAAACAGAGAGGAGGTTTGGTGACCATTGATTTTTGTGGCAGAGAGACGTACCAGAAGTTCAAAGAATATCTAGACATCTTGCTTACATTTTGACTGAAAACAAATTGCCTTCATGGTGTCCTGTGAAGTATGTATGTATCTGTCCTATAACTGTAGTACTTAAAAAAGTGATTATCCCCTAGTCTATCCTCTTCTTTCACTGTTGGTGGATCTCCATGTGCTGGAGGGAGACAGCCTCCATCACTACAATCTTCTGCCATAGGCTGCTCTGATGCCTGGAACTCCTCCTCACACTCTTAAGTCACTGATCCTGACTGTTTCATGTTTTTCTCACTCCACACCTTCACCTCGCTACTGCAGTGTTCTTCACCCTTTCTTAAATGTGTTATCACAGAGATACCACCAGCACCACTGATGGACTCAGCTGTGTGATGGTGGGTCCCTTTTGGAGCTGGCTGGAACTGTCTCTGCCTGACATGTGGGGAGCCTGTGTCTTCTCACAGAAGCCACCTATGTATCCCCTCATTACCAAAACCTTGCCACATAAACCCAATATATATCTAGCTGTGCTTTTGTGAAAGTTTTGTTCTTGTTCAGCAGCTGTGACAAGGTTTCACACATTACCTCCGGCATTGGAGAAGGCTCCATGATCTCTGCTGTTTATTCTGAAACTTCAGCAGATGATTGCCATTCTTGTGACCAGAAATTGCAGTTTTGGTTGTCTGACAGAATTCATAGTGCTGAAGTTCAAGTGAATCTAATTCCTTCTGCTAACTGGCCATGTGAACAATCATACATGGGTAGGACCACCCGATTTTCTCTGGCTGCTACCAGTTAAATAGAGTAAGAGAGGGAGAAGACAGGATAGCAATTATTTTTTCATCAAGAAGAAACAACCTCCTCTGAGCAATTCACACTGCACAAAATGAGTGCAGTAACTGTGTGTCCTTGAGCAAACACGGTATGCACTCTCACAGGACACAAAGCAGAGACCGGACTGCCATTAAAGAAGTACAAAAAGGTAGTTACAGGCATGTACTGCAAAACTGTTATCTTTTCTCCTCTCCTAAATGTCTTCTCAATATACAATTTATTTAAATAGAGCTACTGTAGCCTACACGAAATAGTGTCTTCCAGTACCATATTTATCTGGTAGAACAAATTTCTATTGCTAAAGCAATCCTGCTAGAATATCAAAATTTCACAACTTTGTAGGTCTTTGTTGATTTAGGGTATTTCTTCCAGTCATATGAAAAACTTTTTTCTTTATTTAACAATGGGTTTTTTGACAATTAACCTATTCAAAAAGTAGTGGTGAAGAGACTTCAGAAATTCTGTACATCATTACCTTTTAACTGAAAGATTTTGGCTGGTTCTCCTAGACTCATGCCTGATGGATTGAACAAACATTGTAAACAGGGAGCCAAGTAGATCTTTTTTTACTCATATAACCATGAATACTGGTTTCATGTGTTAGAAATACCAACCATGTGGCATGTTTAAAACCTATTTCAGTATTTCAGCTTGTTTTTCATCAGAATATTTTTTTCATCAAGGAACAGAGTCATGCATTTTTCACTCTGAAATTTGATACTTCAGAATGTCTTTGTTCTCTTAAAGAAACAGTTTAAGAAAATAGATGTGCAGAAACATATTTGACTAAAACCGAACTACATCAAAATAAAATTAAAATTTGAACTCTGAAATATAATTTATTGTCAGAGAAGCCTAGAGAATTCACAGTACCATTTTAATGACTATTTCTTCTGTGGTTCATGTCATGTATAATTCAGCAATGCTAAAAGCATTTCTGTATATTCTGTAAGCAATTATAAGCAGTAGTCAATGTACCAATAAATGCTAAAGTGAATTACTTGCATATGATTCTCTATGGGCTAAAGCAAAAGCAAAGCAAACAGAAACCATTCAGTGCCTGCAAAATTGATGTGACCATGAAATCTAAAAAGTGTTATATGGCTACATTTTAAATAACATATGAGTTCAAAATTTGATTCCTGTTTCTCCAGAAACACTAGATTTCTACCTAGTATTTCTATCAGCTAAGAACAGAATGTTTATAATCCATCTAGTATCACAAGAATAAAATAGTTATTCTTGAGAATATTTTTTTCCAATTATGTGTTATTTACATAAAAGTCATTCTGAAAATAGACACAGTTTAACAGGTGCTCAAATACCCTAAAGGCTGCTCTTCTCAATCTTCCCTCATACCAAGGCCCACACCTGCAATGAATAAAAATGCTTGCAGCTATAATAATTGCATATAAATTGAACCTATTACCTTGAAAAACAACTCATATTCAATTTCTTTCTCAAAATTTGTTAGCTTTAAGTACACTTGAGACATATTTGTATGAGTTTGTGTTCAAGTAACTTAAAGACAGTTAAGTAGGTACAGGAATGGGAAGTCAACTCTAGAATGGTACTTGTCAGCTGACTGAAAGTACAATGAGATGTCAGTATTACTGAAAACATACAGTGCGTGATCTTAGACTTCATTGTGTGAAGACGTATTTGGCCACACCTCTGTGGTAGAATCTGAACCGTATTATATATAATTTCAAGACTCCACGTTATGCTGCATATTGATGGAAAAATATCTCATTTCAGTTCTATCTCTAACTGCATTAAATATTTTACCTTGGAATGCAGTGACTGAACTTCTACTTTCACTTCCAATAAAGAGAAGGTTTGCCAGCTGTGGAAAGAGCCATTTTCCCTGAGCATACTTAAAAGCCATAAGTACAGTAAACCAATAAGTTGGCATAAGTACAAAGAAAAGATAGGATCAAGGCAGGAGAAAGAAGAAAAAAGAGGGAAAGAGAGAAGGAGGGAAGGAGGGGAGGAGGGAGGGAAGAAAGGAGGAAGGAAGGAGGGAGGGAATGAGAGAAGGAAGGAAAGAAAAATATATAGTGTTCTTACTATTACTAAGAAAAATGCAATAAAGGCTGCATGAAAAGGTTATTAGAAAAAGCATAAACTCTTCTAGAAATAGAATCAATTATTAAATGAAGAACGTTTGGGCAAACCTATGTTCTATTTTGTAAGTCTGGTGTGTAAAAAAGAAGAAAGCAGAGAATTGATTAAAATAACTTGTTAGTTCTGTTGGTTGGGAACAGGCAATTTGGAGTGAAATTTGTTCCTACTTGCATAACAGAACAATTAATTTTAAAAGTATTTTAAGCTCTTTAAATAATTCTCTTTTATAAAACTATAGAACTCTTTTCGTTTAAATCAGATTTTTTTTCTTTCAAAAATGTTATATACAAATATATATATTTGCTTTGCTAATTCATCATTACTGAATATACAATTACTACATACAATATTTTAATTTGGTTGAGTTTATATATATTGTGACAATAATGCAGAAACTTTCTCCTCTCATCAATAAATTTGTGAATTTATATCCCTCCCCACACTAATAAGCATGCATGAAAAAGGGAGAGGAGGAGAACTGCAGAGAAACTGCTGGTGAGTGACACACAATGATGTTAGGCAAAAATCAACAAAGGGTTTGGTGAAGGTACCTACATCAAAGTGGGCTCAGAGTAAAGAGCTGGTGTCTGATTGAAGGAAACAACACAAATCCCATTTCTGTGGAGACAGAAGCTTCCTCTTGCACTGACGTATTCGTGAGCTCAAAGCCATGTCTCCCACTGCCTTAATTTCTGTATAATGCAATGTTGTCTCGTCTTTCTATTCTAGACAAGTTTTTTCAACTACACTCACTTAGAAGCAGGCAGAAAGAGAAGTCTGGTTTGCAACAACAGTTAGCTGAGCTATTCTGCTCGCTAAATACCTACTAGTGTCTCTTGGCACTCTAGCAGATGCATTTTTAATTGCTCTTTAGTGACAATGGTATTTAGTCAGAGTTTTACAATTGTCAAAAGGCTCTTTTAAATTTTACAATAACTTGTCTTACCAACTAGTTATAGCTTTGTCAATCAGTGAAATTAGAGTACAAGTTAATTTACATTTCTGCAAATATGTTAAGACTTTTACAAAAATATCTCTGTAACTCAACCTTAATGTTGTCCAAACTGTTCCACACTGGAATATCATCAGTCATCAGGTGCTGTAAAACCAGTTGACACACTGATGAAGTGCAAAAAAGGAAATGCACTTTTTGTGCCGTATGGGAGATGAAGTATGTATGTGCACAAAGCACAAATAAGTACAAAGCCTGCACAAATCCCATCAGTACTGAAGTTAGTACTAGACAAAAGCAAGTGATGAGAGTGGGAGAGAGCACAGAATTCACAGTAAATAGATGCCTACAGCGTATGCACACGCTAGAAATTATTTCTGTCTCTGAATTCTAAATCGCTTACAGTTGGATTGGGTGTCTGTGTTTCTTTCTCTCTGTCTGTATCCTACAGATGCCTACACAGTAAGAAAATGTGAAATAAAATTGAATGAAAAAACAGGTATCCATACTTGGGCCACAAAGCTAAAAGAATATAAAAACAGGCATGAAAACAAGGAGAAAAATTATATGAGAAAAAGCGAGTTATTAAAATAAATAAAATGAATTTTAAAAGGACAATTACTTACATGTTTAGGATGTAAAATATAAATTTTAAATCAATGTTTAACAAGAAAAATAAATCAAGCATTTTGTAAGTCATGAAAAGCTCTAAAAAAATGGCTTTTGAATGAAGAGTAGTGGAAATGATGAAAGGGGTGAATAGACTTACTTATTAAAAAAGATTAAAAGCATAAATACAAATAATTTAGTGAAGTAATTAGGTTAGGGAAGAAAGGAGGACATAATAAAGTACAAACATCTGAAGGTAGTAAATACAGAGGAAGGAGAGGAATAATTTAGCCTGATACAAAAGACTGTAGTTGAAAGTAAAGGTATTAAAGTTAAAAGGGAAAATAATACATTGAGCAGAAGAGAAAAGCACTTGCCTACTAGATGAAAAAAGATTGAAGTGGTGAGGGTCCATATCTAAGAGTAAGTAGATAAAAGGATTGGAAAGTATAACTAAAAAAAACTATAACAAAAAGGTAGAAAACAAGTTCTAAAGGGCTGCATGAAACTGTCTGATTACAAAATATGCACTCCAGGACATCACTTACCTTCTAAAAACCAAACTTAAAAAAAAAAAAACAAACTGGAAATCTTCTTTTAAAGATAATTTTCCTCCTCTGTAAGTCTTTATTAGTTCCTGTCATCTCACTGAGCCTTTGTGGTTTGATTTGAAAAGTCCTCTGGGAAAGTGAAGAAAGCTACCTGTACAATCACAGTGAGCATCTTCAAGACATGGTAAGCCCAGAGAGCAAGAATTAGGTTAATTTCTAAAACCACTGATGAAATAATGATCAGAGGGACATGTGAGAAGCTCAGCACTTAATCATCCTCTTGCTTACTTGTAGAAGTTAGGGTTTTATGGGGAGGCTGGGTCAGCATTTCAGATTTGAATTCTGCCATCCCCTGACCAGGTGTGCTCCATAGTCTTTCTGTGTCTTTTTCCTATTCTCTTTCCATTTCTTATCAATTTCAGACTATCACAATTCATGTTGTTTTCTTTCACTTCTCTCCTCCTCTGTTCTTGCCTCCCCTCACAAACAATTTCTGTCAAATTTCCCTTTTCTTTCCTTCCAAGCACACTATCTTCTCTCTGCCTCCTTTCCAGTTTTACTTCCCCCAGTAGAACTAATACCTGCCTCCATCCTCTGCTAGTCTCCCTTAGGGACGAGTAACATGGAATATTTCTGTCCCACGCTCTCTCCCTTATCCTCCTTCTTCTTCACCTTTCAAATTTCCTCATTCAAAAAACAGCTCTTATGATAGGAGAAAAGAGAGGAAAGTTCATTGTTTCTCTGTTATATGTAGAAATAATGCACAACCCATGTAATTTCTACTGAAATATAAAAAGTAAAAAATAGATTCAAAAGGTAAACCACAGGTCCAATTCTAAACAGCAATTTTCAGGCTACTTTTCTGATTTTAACATGAATAAGTGTCCTGAGACACTTTATAGGATTTAATTTCTTTCTAGAGACAAAGAGGAAGGCAGAGAAATAAAGTGAATAATCTCATATTGCCATGAGTTTTAACTGAAGCTCAAATAGAGTAGCTGTTATTAGAGAATAGCCATGTATTGGTGTCAAATTGAGCTTTAATTCGTCTTTCTGTCTTTAGCTTCTGTTCACGAGACTTTTGATGCAGTGATAAAGGCAGTAAAATATATTCCTATTGTCTGTTATGTTTCCCTAATGTTCTCTATCAATCCTGGTGTCCCTTTTTCCTAGGTAATGGCTATTGTTATACTATCTATCATTAGTCAGACTTGTAATTATATTTTAAAAACATCTTAGTTTGTAGTGCTTTAAGAATTTTGTCTGCACATTTAATCCCTATCTTCCTGTTGAGAGATTTAAGGTATAAACTAAAATCAGAGATACAAAAGGAAAATTAATTAATTAAGACTCCTTTTCTTCTCTCTAGGTTCAGAGGGTTTTTTTTCTACTTTATTTTCAGGCGTATTGTAATAATTATGACAGACAACATCAGAACTGTATATGTTAACTTTTAAAGGAATTACATGTGTTGTTGATTGATTTATTGGTTTATTATCAGATCAGTTTTGAAACAAACTTTAAAATAAAGAACAGATTCCTTGACTAGTTTGACTGTTAAAGAGGCTACACTGCCCTTGATATGATACAGAAAAGAACCAGAATGGCTTGTGAAAGGACCCTGAAAGATTCTGTCTGTTCCTTTAGTCTGAGCAAATGGAAAATATCTGGAAGAATGACTCACAGAATTTTTACACACAAAGTGTCTCAAATTTCTTTCAAGAAGCATATCTGTACAATTCCTTTCTTGAAACTCAGCTTTGTGTACTGTAGCTTTAGGAGATCATTGCCCTAAGATCCACTGAAACCCCCAGGAAAAAAAAAAAAAAAAAAAACAAACCAAAAAACAAACTGTAGAATAGTCCCTGAAGTCACTTGCTTTTGAAAATGGTACCCAAAGTATGCAATTTAGAGGATCACATTATTTTTTCACTTATTTTAAAAATAAAACTTAAACTAATAAAATCATGAGTTTCCTGATTCAAATACTGTTACTCAGTTATTACTCTAGAAGTCCTAAATGTGCAGCTCAGAAATATTTACCCATATTCTAAAAGCAAATCGTGCTCATGTTGTCTTTTGATGTAGTCACTCGTTTTGTGGATTTACACTAAAATGTATATATGAATAAGAGCATACACAAGTGAATTTCCATATGATGGATATAATTTTTAAAAATGAATTTTCATTTTATAATCAACATCTTTTCATTGATGGAAACAATGAACTGGAAACAGAGTTAGAAATTCCCCAACTCTAAAATTATGGGATTCTGTTGAAAAACTTAATAGTTGTTTTCCTTTCAATTTGCCAGTCTGCCATTTTTTGATGGCTCAAATAGCTGTTTTTTTCATCTTGCTCTTGATTAGATGGCCAGTAGGTAACTCACAATGTATGTTAGAATGAACATGATTTTCCAGGCTGTGGGTTACTCCTGACTGGACACATTAACAGATCACAAGTCATATGCTGAAGGAAATACCCCAAACCTGTTTGCTTTTATTTGACACTTTAAACATAGTGAACAGTGAATAGAGTTATCAATATTAGCCAGTCCACCTAGACCTAAAACCAGTTGTAATCATGTAGGACAGTAAAGCATCAGACAATCTGCAAATAAAGAAGATTAGTGGTATGGAGGAAGAAGAAAATGTGTCTTTATAACCAAATTACAGATTTCTTTTTTTGTTTCTATTGTGAATGCATTTAAACATTCATCAGCCTCTTACACTTTCTTTTTCTATAGGTGTTTTATGTCCCATGCTGTCAGGAGTAACAGCTAAACGTTTACCATATAACTGAATGTATGCACTGCCTTATCACACAGTTTCACACCATTCTATCTCCATAAACCAAGTCACAAAGAGAGTGCTAATAAAAGTGCTTCTTCACTGAACCACAAAGTTCATCTCTAGACTAGTATATTTTAGAAATTTTTGTTTCTGTCAGTACGACTCTAATTTGTTCAGGGTCACACCCACTTGAGTCCTATGGATCAGAGCACATTCTGGGAACATAAACTGTATCTTAAAATCCCCTTCATCATCTCAAAGACTTCTCAAAAATAACCCGCTTCACCATCTCAAAGCTTTGGACAAAGCCTCCACAAAGTCTCCTCTGATGGAGGCAATACATGTAATTAGAAAAACCAAAAACCATTTCACCACCCTGATAGTTCTCAGAAGTTGAATTGACCTTTTTAACAGACTTCTTAGAACAACTTCTTTATGCTTGATAAACATAAGTGTAGTTACAAAATCTGAAGGGCAGCCTGTCAGTTTAAAGCTGCTTTTAGTTAAATGCCTCTCACATCTCCTGCCAAGCAGGTCTTTGTGGGACCAGCAGATAGCAGGAGTACATGTTGTCACTCTCTCCCTTTTAATATTTTCGATATGGTTGTAGGAACATGTCAGAATCTATTTATGAGTAGCTGCCACTACTGACCTTTTTATCCAGAGTGTTTCCTAATAAGTATGGAATTAGCACCCAAAGAGTATCAGTTTGTAATTTCCTGGCTTAACTGTGATATGAGTATTACCCTTTTGAACTCTATCATTACCCTCTCACTCATCTGAAAATTATACATAAAATTAAAATCAGTAGCTGAGAATATAATTTGTTCCATTCAAACCATAGAAAAAAAAAATTGAGTTCAAACAGCAAAGTTCAAGAACATCTTTCACTCAGGTAATTCTGGATCCATCTAAATAATAGCTTTGACTGTCCAAAATCAGAGACAAGCATTTATGCTAACAAGTTGTGTTACAAAATCGTGCTTTCCATGTCCTTACAAAATTATTCTTACATGACAGAAAAGATAAAAAATGTTATGTTTTTGTGTGTTATGTGTGATCATGTCTCATCCCATTGGTAATAAGGTCCTAATTTTTAGTCACTCATATAAAAATGCCCGTTGTTTTGCTTTGTTTTGTATTGTCTTATTTCCCCCTGTATTTAACATTTACTCTTAATGTTTTTATCAACCAGTCTGATTTTTTAATTGGTGTTTCTTTTACTAAAATGGTTTAGTATTTGTTAATTTGGCTTTAACATTGATCAAGCATTTATATTGTTCAAAGTTAAGTCTTCATATCCTTATATATGTAACATAATCTTTAAAAGACATCAATTTTTCCTCTCATAAAAAGACAGTCCACATTTTCTTACTCTCCTGCTATTCAGAGAATTGGAGAAATATACAGCTGAGGGGCACCTGAAGGTCTCAGGCTGTTCAGACTTTAGCCAGTAGTCAGGAAGAAATACAATAGTATTATGCAGGGGAATCTGTTCCTTGTAAACAGACTGTCGTATGCAGTGGTGCAACTTAGCAGCTCAAACTTCAGGTTTATTTCTCCCGTCTTGAACCTCTAGAATCACAGTCATTTTCATGGACTCACTAATTTATCTTGAGACTTCTCTTAAAACCCTCCATAAATCATAAAGCTGTCTCTTATTGCTATATGGAATGATTCTCATTCCTCTGTATTTTGGCATTCAAGAATCTTCAAAAATAAATAAATAAATAAATTGCAAGTGGAAAAGTTAAACTATATACTATTTTGAGGTTGGTTGACCTTGTCTCACCTCCAGGTTCCCAGGCTCTCTATTACTACCTCTCCAAAACAGGACTAGAGGGAAAATGTGACAAAAAAACCTCATGCGTCACAACAGCAGGGAGATCACTTGGCTATTACAATCATGGTCAAAAAGGAATCAAATTGGTAAAATTAGTAGAATTTATTTCCAATTAAAAAGAACAAGATAATAAGAAATAAGGAGAAATCTAAAACATCTCCCCACTCCTCTCTTCCTCACCAAGTTTAACCTCAGTCCTAACTTCTCTACTTCTCCCCTGAGTAGAGCAGAGGGATCAGGAGGAAATAAATAAATCCTATATCAAACAGCCTATATGTAGTTTCAGAAATTGGTGCTCTAATTTACCCCTCTGGCTAATCATCACAATCCAAACTACCCATCAACAGGGACAAAATAATGCAAGAAAAATTATAAACTCCTGGTCACTTTCTTGTGAGAAAGCTGAACTTTATCTGTGTAAGGAAAGCCCACAGAGGTCAGTGTTTGACACAGGAAGCAGCTAATGTAAAATGAAAGAGTTTTTGGGAGTACCTTTTAGTTTCAAAATTCAAAATCAAAAAAGAAAGATCCAGACGAGTTTTCAAAGCAACTAGAAGAAATGAAGTGAAAAATTCTGCTTACATAAACATGGCCAGTGGGATACTTTGGGATTCAAGAAGAAGCTGGAATTGTTACATTATAATTCTGGGATATATTATCCAGAATAATTTTGAAATCCATTTACCTCAGGAGGCCATTGTATATATATATGCATACCATTGATACATATTACTAGTGTAAATATTTAAGACTTACATACATATTTAAGGTGTAAGAGCAACACCTACAAATTTATTTCATAATTTATATGTCATTAGTATTTCTATGGTAGCCTCTTTCACAAATATATTTTCATATTAATGTAAAAATTTTAATTATTAGACAATTAAAATATTATTTTAAACAACACTATTATAATATTAACAGCAGCATAAAATTAAAGAAAATGCCACTTATAATTGCTTTGATTATTATTCTGAAAGACTGCAAGACAGAAAATAATCTAGACCATTTTTCCTAGCACATATGAACAGATGTTATTAGAAGAATACAATAATGGGGGGGGAAAAAAGAACATGGGGAAAAAAGAACATAAGAAAAAAAGCTTTTCTTAGAAATGCCACCTTGACCATCAGCAGAATTAACAGACCAAGTCTGAGACGGAATACAAAGATCTGGTGCATCAGTAACTCCCAGGATCAACACAAGTAGCAGTAGGTGACACATCTACCTTGGGTAATAAATCAGCAGATGTTTCTGTGCTAACTCATGTTGTCTATTTGAGTGGTATACATGCCATAAGAAGAGGCACACAATCCTTCAAGAAATAATAAGTTAGAACAAAATTATATGTGTCCAGATGTTGGTGTTCCCTATTCTTTTCTTTCTTTTTTTTTTCAGACAGTCTCTGGAAGCCTGAGCTAAGGCCCAAAGACTTGTGCATGTTCCATAATAGCTTTCATTTGAACTTTGCAAATCTCTTGTTTCTTGAGATAGACAGATAGAACTCTCTATATCTATCTATCTATCTATCTATCTATCTATCTATCTATCTATCTATCTATCTCAGAGTATATAACTATCTGAGAACAGAGTAGTTATTGGCCTTCAGTCATGCAAGAAAATTTCTGAAACACTCACAGCTTTCCTCTGACTCTCTGACACTGATTCTTCCTTTGAACCATGTAGTGTATCAGCAGAAGCTGTGATAATATTGATTTGATATCATTTAAAGTTGGGCATACTGCAAAGTGCAGTCCCTCACAGGTGCAGGCAATTCCTTTAGTTTCATTCTGGTCTTCAGTTAATGTTATTGGCAGATTTGTTGTTTCCAGATTTATGAAGTAATGGAATAGTCTCTGGGGATAATTATTACAACTTTTTGTGATAAATAATTAAACTGTAGGGCAGAAATAACTTTAATTACTTTTACTCTACATCACATTGGAAGGCTGAGTGCTTCCCATTTCCAGATGTCTTATGTGATTTTTTGTATAACATCTCCACAATTATCTTTATCTGTGTTCTCCAATACTCAGTTAAGATTTCCTCCTGAAAGGACTTTTAATTTTCAGCTTGGTTCATATTTTTGATTTTGTTCCAGCTAGTAAAAGAGTAGTAGAAAGAACAGGAAAACATGATTAAATTTCTTTGCAACATACTAAATGATAAAATTATTTTGTTGCTAAGAGCTTGTATCTAGCCTCACTTTTGCAGCCCAATGCTTGAGTTAGGAAGGTTTGATTTTTATCGTTTTCTTTCTTTTTCTTCCCTCCTGTCATTTCTCAGCACTAGCTGTTTGGATTCACATTGTTGTAATTCCTTTCAAAGCAGTGGCTTTCATGCAGAGGGTGAATTTGGCCACAAATACCTAATTAGAAAGACGTAGTGGCTGCCCACAAAATGCCATGTTAAAAAAAGATCTACAGCCTCTATTTATGTCAAGATAAAACAACCAACAGATCTGGCACAACAATCCAACAACTTGGAAATCATATGGAATTTATGTAACCACTTAATGTGATAATTTTTTTTTCTTCCTTTTTGTAATATTTTGGCGGATTTAGCAGCAAATCATCAAGAATTTGTCATACACATATAATTTAACAAGGTAAATGCCAAGTTTCATGATTCCTTATCTTAAGAGTAATTTTCATAAAGAACAAAAAGTTACAGATTTTTGGATTAGGATGAATAAAGAAATGGCTTTGTAACAAAGAGCTAAAGGTATGTATGGTCATTTTTCTTAATGAGGTAGATCTAAGGAGTGATACATAGAAATTTTACATGAGTGTGACTGTGTTTGTGCTTATCTGCTTATGATGAGAAAAAGGAAATTATGGGTACCAAAGTCTTCTTCAGATAACTAGAGAAAACACCTCATACGTGTAGGTGACTTTAACTACCTCAACATTTGCCTAAGGACAATACTGACATAATCCAGGTGGGTTTTGGAGAGCTGAAAATAATCTCTAGACACAGTGAATTTATGACCTAAGTGAGGCCCTTTTTTGGACTTATCAGATCACAGGGCTTGGGATCAGATGATGTATAGCGTCCTTCCAAACTTACTTGAAAATCCTCACAATTGACAAAATGAAGAACCAAGAATTTTGTGTTATATAATTAAAAAAAGCATACGTTTCTGTATATGCATACATCCATTCCATTTTTTCAAGCATAAATTATGTAAAAAGTGTCATATTTTTTCCCTACCCTGCTGGTTTTTTCCACAATTTTTAGTCATATATTTTATTATGTCTGTTTTTTTCCCCAACTTTCCTCATAGATTTTATTATGTCTGCTTTAACTTTGACAGACCTATATCTTAGTTTTTCAGCTATTCATTTTTTTCATCCTTAAAGCATCACAGAATCAAAAGATACCTGCAGTTCACAGGGACCTCTGTTCGTTGCTTAATCAAACTCATCTGCTCAAACCAAATTCAGTCAGCGCAGGTTGTCCAGAGCTGTGTCCAGTCAGGTCTTGAATATCTCTGCAGATGGAGATTACCCAGCTCTCAGCAAGCTGTTCCTGTGTGTGATGAACTTCACATCAGAAACACTTTTTTTTTTTTTTTTCTTATGATTAATTTTGCCTCATTTTTATTTGTTTTTTATTGCATTTTGTGCTGTCATTGGATACCATAAGGGAGATGCTCTTTGCACCATTCTATCAGATATTTATATAGATATTTACAAAGTAAATAATGTTTGAATATTATATTGCAAAGCTTTATGTCAATTCTATTTTTAAATTTCATATCCAAACTTTACAAAGAGGGAATGAAGGAAACTAGATGGGTTTTAGATACTTTTCTTTCCTCTTCCTTTAATTAAATGATCCTGACAGAAAAACAACTCAGAAATCCAAATCAAATCCATTCAAATTCTTTCAGCTAATTTTGCAAATTAAAATGTTTTGGAGGTTAATGGGGAGGGATTATTCTGCATATATTCCATGTGTGTTTGTGCTGAACTTCCTGCAGAATTAGATGAACAGTATTTAATTTCAAAGAATATATTCCAGATAGTTGAACAGATATTAAATTTTTTATTTGTTGATAATGTGCTGATAAGTCTACATTATGTGTTTTGAGGCAAATGTAGTTCAAGGTCAAAGTTACCATTCAAAATTAATATTTTTAAAAATAGCTTTGAACAAATAGATAATACTTCAATATAGTCTTATAATCAATGATTGTTATACAACTTTCATTTGCAAATCCTGGCTCTTCATGGATAGCAATCTTTCCTGAGAACTAATAGAGTAATGTGTGGATAAATAAACAAAGTCTTTTTAGTAATTTCTCTGCTACCAGGAGGAAGAATGAATTGTTCGTATATAATATTTAATTCCTTTAAAACCTTTACTGTGGGATGCTGTGAAGGAATGAAGAACATCAAACTAACAAACAGTGCAGACTCACCTCTTTTGTTTAACAGATCTGCCTGACAAGCTGTCCCACCATTCCTACCATAAAAGTGGTGGTAAAACCTCACTATGTCTCCAAACTGGGAAGTCTCGCAACACAGCTCATATTCAATTTGGCTTTCCTTAAGCACTGAGATTGGTCATTTACTGCATTTAGGCATTCCAAGGTTTTGCTGGATTTTATTGATCATCTGTTCCTAGATAAGACAACTGCTAGGCAGGACCCTGATTGTTCTGTTCCCTCAGGAACCCGGACTAAAAGATCAAACAGAAACCAGTCCAAGAAACTAAAGCAGAATGCTCACGGTGATATGTGGGCACCCCAGTTAAGTGGCTTCTGTTAGTGATGCACACAAAACCTCTGTTGATTTGCATGGAATTTTAGTCTTCTGATATAACTGAAAATTAATCTTGCTCATGTATGTTTTATGTAAACAGCTTCATATACTGTATAGGGAAATAAAGGCTGAAGTCTTTGAAAGGAGTGTGGACACTATTGGAAACTAAAACATTAGTGTGGCTTCCCTTTAAACTCAATAGAATGAATACATACATCCTAATGACACTGTTGTCCTTAGCTTTAAAACAATTTTATTTAATTGTAATAAATATTCCACACATCCTTATAAGAACAAGCAAATTGCCATCACATTAATCATCTTTCTTTTATGAGCAGATATGTTTTACTAGCAGATACTTTAAACAGAGGAAAACTGTCACCAGATAATTGCTAAAAGGATGGGAATAAGTAATATTGTTTGTCTAATTCTTACTTTACTGGCTTGTGGCCTAATTTAATCTATTCTGAATGCACAGTAAATGCAACATAGTCATTTTAAAACCATAAACCTCTCAAAAAAGCCAGGCAGAGGTCTGCTAATGTGTTAGGTGATGGATATCCTATTTACTATTGATCTCTGAATTCAGAGCAATCCATTCTGTACTAGCAAATATTTTTCATATATTTTTAGAAAATATTGAATGGCTCTTAATCAATGACAAGACTGTTTTGTGTGTTACTGCTCAAAGTAGATTAGCAACATTGTACAGCATTTCACTAGAAAAACAAAGCTTGTAGAGGCTGAATCTTGTGTGATATAACTTGAATGAACTGACTTCACGTTCAGATACCCTTTAATTAAAGAAAAGCTCAGAGTAAGAAATCCAGATGTAGTAAGAGAAGTGCTGTAGGATTTGCATATGGAGATCTAACTAACCTTATATGGTACAGACATAGTGTACATTATAGTCTGAATCATTGTTGGGGAGGATTTAATTTCATTAATTTCTTGATTATTATAGTTGATTTCTTTGTTATCTGTCTCAAGAAGCATCTTTTATCCCGCCCTCTACTCATTCTATATTTTCTTCTTCAAACTACCCCATTCCAATGACCAGGTTCCTGAATCTCCATTTTTTTTTTTTTTTTTTCTATTCAAGGTTGAATGCAGAAATCCCCAATATACTGACCTAATCTAATTTTGTGCTCATGGGCCACTCGTCCAGGCTTGGATGACATTGAAACAATATCACACATCTGGTCTAGCTAAATATGGAATACAAGTGGGTATGAACTTGCATTTAATAAAATAATATAATCAGGTTTTAACTCTTAAAATCTTTCAGAAACCTTGTCCTGCTCTTGAAGTCTATTACTTCCTCCTTTACATCTCCTTAACAGTTTTTTTACTATAAAGACTGTGTTATTATACCGTGAGAAGACTCAGAAGTGGCTAAGAATAGAGAGTATGAATATAAGAATATGATTCAGTTAACTGGTTAAGGACTCTAATTTCAAGTATCTATCAGCACATCTTTGGTAGATGTTTATCCTCCTATTATAACCAATAAAAGTTGAGGGTAGGACAAAATTGTGTAAAAGCAGGTATGTAGCCCCAAACAATCCTCCCGAAGATGTCCAAGACATACACACAAGACTGGTGGGTGAGATAGAAAACAGACAGGAAGCCTCAATGCTTCTGATGCACTGGAAGAATGCCACACAGCATATTCTATGGCATTTCACATGCATTTTCACTCTTGTTTTTATTTCCCTTTTTCTCAGCATATCCAGTTTATCATAGAAAATATCTGGGGGCGTTATCACTTAGATAATGTCTACCTCAGAATAAAATAAATCCCCTCAAAGAATTTTCAGAACAAAGAAACAGCTCCCAAAATATTAAGCAATAATTATGGAACAACATCCTCTTTGCAAGGTTTTTATAAATGACACATTTATTTTAATTGTCCTCTTATTGGTAAGGGATGCATGTGCATGAGAAATAACAGATACTGACTGAAGAACAACCAAACTCCAGATGCTATGTAAGAAAACGAAATTCAGTGAAATATTTCGGAAGCTAGCTACCATATCATGCTCAGTTACAGGGGAGTCAGGCTGTGTCTGAAGGTATTTCACTTACACTTCTTACATTGATATTAACATTCAATAAAAGTACCAACTTCTAACCCTAGCAAAGTGAGGAAATCTTTTCTGCCATCAGTCCATAGTCAGTTCATTACTATCATAGTTTCTGATAATTTAGTTTTCAAAATGTCATTCAGAAGGCCTATGTACATTAACAGTAAATGCTTGCAGTTAGGAAAATAATTATAGTGAATATTCTGAAAGCATGAAGTCTTCAAAAAGTTGTGCTCTATTTAACTGACTTTTTAACTCATTTCCAAAACAAATAAAAAAATAAAAATTTTGAAAATCCTGTGGCGGATGTATGAAAATCTTTTAAATGTCAGTCCTTAATTTTTATTCTTTTTATAGATTGAAGATATGCCAAATTGAATTGAACATATATTACTTTTTTCCTCATGAATGTCATGCTCACAAAAACCTTCTACATTTTTATCATTGACATTAAACCACATGAAAGAAATAGTACTGTTGCTGGCTTGAAAATTCCTCTAAATCAGCCTACAGAGTAACTGTTCTCTCTGCTGTTAAAGAGATGGAGCAGAAATTCGTTCCTCATCTCCCAGCTATAT
>JACBWW010000005.1:39961353-40009163 GCA_020086605.1 Lanius collurio
TGAATAATAAAGGACAGTTATGTCTGCTGATATGGCTGGATGTGTCAGAAGCTGTTGTCACAATTTCTCAATTACCTGGATACAAGATAATGTGAGGCTGGACTTGGCTGTCCCTCCTGCTGTCAGCCAGTCACTTACACACTTTCCCTAAGAGTGCTGATCTTCAGTGTCCTACAGGACACTGCCATGACTTTTTTGAAGGGCTTTTTCAGAAGTAAATCATTTCATTTACTGGACTGAAGTGAGACAATCACACACAAATTACAGACATGGCACCAAGCAGTGGAGGGATCCTCAAACAAAGTATAGGCAAAAGCAGCAGGGAGAGGAAAATGTTTTCAGAAACTTGAAAGTCTTTAATTTAACATAGCTCCTCATTATAAAAGTAATAGTGATTTAAAGGATTGTTGAGTTCATCTCTGGACCATGACAAATAAACATACAACTTTTTTCCACTATGTGTCCTTTGTGTTAGACATTTTTGTCACTCTTAATTTAATTATTAAAATGCTTTCTCATGTAGATAATGCAAAAGACAATTGGAAAGTCCAAATATATACTACGCATCAACTCATCTTGAAAATGAGATCTAGAAGAAATCAGTCTAAAAAATCCTCTTCCTTTATTCTGATTTCCTTATTTATTCAGGATTCTTAGTTTGGTTCCCAGAGAGAGTACAATCTGGAATGAGATGATGCTACAGAAAGACTTACTATCAAACTTGGAATCATAACACCTTGTAGGGCACTGCATGACTCCTATCTACACAAATAACCTCCAAGTCAATGAATAATATTACACTTTGTGTAAAGAGAAGATACTGAATTGTTTTTGAGGTAGAGATTTGAGGGGGTGGGAAGGCAGAGTACATTTTTAATATTTTTCCCTCCTCAAAGGCATCAGAAGTTGCAGATGACTTGATATGGGGTATTTGCCTGGCTGGTGCCCCTAAAATTTTCATGTAGGCTAAATTGTAGTGTCATGTTCTTCAAAATTGCTGTACTTGTGTCCACACTATGATTCTGCCTAGATATGACATAAAAAAAAAGGAGGAAATTAAAATATTATCAATGCTTTGAAACCTATAAAACCATGAACATCATCTGTTAATAATTTCATTATAAACTATTTTTGCATAAAGATACTTTTCATTATATGTTCTACGTTTCATTTGACTTTTATTCTAGCTAAACTCTTCTTTTGACTAATTTTTCTAGGTCAGAAGTAGTTCATGAACTATGGGGTTTAGGACTAATGGATTTAATGGAAATACATTTTATTTGGAAGAATGGGAAATCAAGTTAACAGGAATTATACTTGAACACTGTTACAAGAATAAATCTCTCAGTTTGATACCTGGTTGTCTCTAGATCATAGATTACTAAACCAATATGGGTTGACATGGCCAAATTGTTTATTGCCTTGCAGACAGTGAACAGGGTGGTATGTGTTATTAGAACATTTCTCCTACAAGGAATGAAGCATCAAAGATAAAATAGTTTGAGCAAAATGGAAGAACAGATATGTGAAAAGCAATAAAAGAGAAAACAGAACACAAAGTTCAATTTAACATCTTTGTCATCAAAAAATAAGATATTTAGGTCAGACAACACATCCTGATATTTGCTAATGACAGCATTCTAAAGTGAGAAAACTATGTTCTCTTCAATAATGCATAAGATGCATTTGATCTGCTTAATAAAAATGTTTTTGGAATAGAACATCAGAAGACAGTTTCAGTGAGTTAGGAGAAAAACAATATAAAAATAGCTTTGATTTTTTAAATCAATTTGAAAATTCAGACTAAAATCTTTTGTAGATTTGCTGAATATTTTCAAAGTTCAGTCCATTGAAAAAGTGTCACTAATAGACATTATTAACTCTGATGCCTGCAACATAAGGACATGGACCTGCTGAAATGAGTCCAGAGGAGGCTGCAAAGATGGTCTGAGGGCTGGAACACCTCTCCTGTGAAGACAGGCTGAGAGAGCCGGGGCTGTTCAGCCTGGAGAAGAGAAGGCTTTGGGGCGACTTCATTGCTACTTTCCAGTACCTAAATGGGACGACAGGACAGCTGGAGGATTTCTTATGAGTGTGTGCAGGCAAGGGGGAGTGCTTTAAACTGCAAGAGAGGAGATTTAGCTTGCATTATAGGAGGAAATTCTCCACCATGAAGGTGGTGAGACACTGGCACAGGTTGCCCAGAGAAGTGGTGGATGTCCCATTGCTGGAAGGGTTCACGGCCAGGTCGGATGGGACCCAAACAAACCTGTCTAGTGAAAGGTGTCCCTGCTGGTGGTGGGGGGTTAAAATTAGATGGTCTTTATGGTGGAATACACTGCAAGTTACTCTGTAACCTCTTACAGGGTCTGAACTTTGTTCTGCAAGAGATGCAGTGTTTTGCAACATTCAGAGAGTTCACAAACATGAAATCATGAAATAAATTACGTTTATATCATTCAAGTAGAAGCTATGACTTTCTGCAGACTTGGCAGCAGATAAATTAAAATACTGTTATTCATTTCTTCAGCTAAATTTTTTACCAAATCCAAGAAAGTTATAAATAAATTTAAGTTTAAAATCTGTTCAGTTCTGAACTTGTCTTTTCTCAGAAAAATTTCTGTTACGATAAGTGAGTCATTTTTTAGGTACTATGTACAAACAGGACCCAGATAATTGTTCTATTAGATTGTCATCTTCTTAATTTTCTCATTAAAATTAATTTTAAAAAACATGCTAACTATATATAACTCTTTCAGCACAGCCCACAGCCCACTGTCACAGTTTTTATGAACACTCCCACTCTCAACTTCAAAACTAGGACTTTCTGTGGTAGTCTTAGAAGTGAAAAATGGCCAGTACAAGTCTCAGGCTTTTTAACTCTCTTGAACTGACTGTAGGATCTGGATTATTTTTGCATTCCATAGAGGTAATCTCTCCTGATTAAATGAACCTAAATTTTACAAGTGGCCCATAGTAAAATACGTGGAAAGCCATGAAACATTGTTTGCAACTGAGCATCTTTCATAAATCCTCAAAAAAAAAAAAAAAAATTAAAAAAAATTAAAGGTCTACCTATTATTTTATCTTTGTAAGTATTGTGATTGTAATACTTGTTATATAGTTTGATTTGACTATATTGGCACATATTTTTTTCATAAACTATGAGCTAAGGACAACCAGTCAGTGAGCTAAGGGCTTTATTCTGGCAATAGCATGCAAGTGCAGTACTCATTAACCTTAACAAGTGCCATGTAAGCATGCCAGTTGCTGAAAAGTCCCCCTGAAGTCTTAACAAAGGACAAAACAAACAAACCAAGCAACAATACCATTGCAGCTACAGTTGTCATTATGAACAAAAATTACCATTGCAAAACTGAAAAACTGGAAAGCATATGCACAAAAATCAGATCTCACAATTAAATGTTCTTTCGTTTTAGCAATAGTACTACTGTCTCTGCTTTTAATATTATGATTTAATTTTATGTACAAAATTTCCTGAAAGGCAAAATGCATTTGAGCTCCATGCAGTGGTAATTCAGTTTTAAACCATGCATAAAAACTCAGTAAAAAGCAAAATGCTAATAGGCTGTATATGGGCTATGACTTTTCCTAGCTATTTTTCAATATTTTTCAATAGTTAAGAAACAGTCACTGAAATGCATTAAGAGTCTCTTAGTCTATTTACTTTAGAAAAATGAATGTTTATCAAATGGAGTTGAATTGATAATAATATGATAGTTCATGCTTGAGAAGCCTCACAATTGCCAACGTGAAGAGCTGGGTATTGTCTTTCTGGCATAATCACATGGTGAGTGGATTGCATTTACACTTTGCATGACCTTGAAAACAGTTTCCCAGACCAATGTCAAAAACATTTTTTAATATTGCTGCTGCTGCCAAGTTTATAGGCTAGACAAGTAGAATTAAAAAGGTATAGTAAACATACTGATAGTAAATTAAAAAAGTTATGCTCTTTTTTCAGTTTTAGGATGAAAAAATCCTTGTAATTAGGAACTACAATTGAAATTATGGATTTTGTAAGACATTTCATAAAAAAAATTTAATATTGCTGTGTTCTTATATAATGTAAACCAGAATTTGAATGGCTGATGTTTTTGAAATATGTTTTTAAATATTCACTGATATTTCTTGATTTCATAATCCCAGATTTCAAAGATGTTAGATTTGATTCACAATTTGTTACATATTAAATGCTTTCTGTAGTTTTGACTTCTTTGTTCCACAATATATTTCTAAATTTATCAGAATATAGATTTCTTTATTTTTACATGATTTTTTCTCTTGAATGTATTCTATATCTGCATATTTTTTGCATTCTCTGGAAATTTTACTGCTACATTGGACAGCTGCTAATAAAACTGTTGTGAACTATATTTTTTTGTTAATTTTTATTTTAAAAATTTTTTGCACCTTCAAATCATTATTTATCTATGCTGTATTTATTGATATGTTTCTCAGCAGTTCTAGTGCCCTTCTCTGAAGAAGATCAAGGAAGTCTTTATTTTCCCTCTATTCATACCTCAACTTTACTATAATATGATTCAGAATTCTAAAATATTGCAGCTATATCTAGGAGAAGGTTACATGCTCCATGTGAATATAAGAGCAATCTTGCTTCCTGATGGAGACAACAAGAAGGCTCCACAGGTTTTTACCATGGAAGAAAGAAAACTGGGTTTATGTGCAGCTATGAAATTCCTAAGCCCTACAAAGTTTTCTGTTTCATCTTTGGATTTCACTGTTCTATTTTTCAACTGGATTTTATTTTGCCTGTTTACATTGCAGGCATTACAAATTCCCCTTATCTATATATTATTATACCATATAGCCCATATTTTTATTTTATACAAACTCTCAATGCTGTTAAGTTATAGAAATGTTCCATCGTATTTAAAAATTGAATAGATTAACATATTACTAAATATTCTTGATTTGAAATGGGAATTGGATTTACTGACCTGTTTAAGATTTGTATGTTTTGGACAAGAACAAAAGAAGATCAGTATTTCTGAATTATGTCCCTATTTAGTGGGAATCAAGCCCTTTAAGAGATAACAATCTACTTCACAATCATATTGCAGCTATAGTAACAGTTTATGATGATTTATTAATGCAGTCTTGTTTGGGTTGCTCAAGCTCTTTATTTTGCTTGATCTGAATACTATCTTTGACACTGTTGAATTTAACACTGCTTTGTAATTTATGAAATTAAGTAGAATAATCTGGTGGGTTTTTGAGTTGATGTAGTTCTTATTTATTAAAACACGTCCATCTGTGAAATTATATATTAGATTTTTTCTGCACTACCTCGTCAGATCCTTCAGTTTTTACACCAATTAGTTTTTACTTAGTAAATCATATAGTCTTTTCTTTAGGTAACTCCATTCATCATTTTGATATTTCTTCCTTCATGTAAGGTAATAAAGAACGTGGGGTAATGACATCATACAGCTGTATAGAGCTCTACCAAACACTGGAAAGACCACATTTGCAGTTTAAAGATGTGTACAAGAACAGAGGAATGTGTGTGCATGTCTTGGGACAGTGGTGAAAATGTTTTTCTTCTTTAGATGAAATTAACCAGGAAAATATTATGAATTTGGGATATGTCACAGGACAATATCATAAGTCTGGGATGTCACAGCTGCAATAGACTTTATCAGGGGAAATTATGAGAGTTGCCACAATTCTAAATCTATATGTACATAATTCTTTAGAACATTTTTAATTACAAATACAACCTTTATTGATAAAAAAGGTAAAATTAACTGCTGTAGCAATGCACATGGGAGAGTAAAGGACAATCAAATTTCACTTGCACTATCACAGTGTTTGTTTATTTATTTAGAGAAAAATCTGCATGTATGGCTTCAATTTGGTTTAAATAAAATATTTACAGTGATTTCACTTCAACTGAATAGATACAAATATATGTGTAACCTAGAGGTAATGCACTGTTTTCACTGTTCATCTTGAGCAACAAAATACTTAGGATACTCCAGACATTTATTTTCACATGGCAGTCTTTTTCACTCTGTGAAACTGATGTGTTTCACAAAAATGCTGTTGTACTCAGGACATGAGCTGTCACTTAAGAAATGACTTTGCCTTCTTCATGTTTCTAAACTGTGGTAGACCTCTCAAACAGAACACCAGGCTGAGCCAAGGTGTGTACAATAAACAAGACAATTCCAAGCTCCTTTGTCACTGTAGTAATTATGCCTTGGGTCTACTCCATAAACTTTGCCTGGCACAACATTATCAGCTATAGACATTTGGGAATTTTTTATGATACTGCTTAGATCACTCAAGGGCCTAGAGCAGACACAGAAATTCTGAACAAAGAAAAGTCTCTGTCTCTCACATAGCATATTTTCTGTGGGAACCTGGTATCTGCAGTATCCAAAGAAATATATTTTTATCAGTAAAAGCTGCATCTCCTTTCAGAGCTTTTGCTGAGACAGATGTGTTAGAAATCCCCCTCTAGTTTAGACTAGCCCTTAGCAGTATAAAGCAATTAAAGATAATCCTGGCATGCCTTGAAAAAGGATAATGTTTTCTGCAGGTCTTTTGTTCATGATTTTCAGAGGTGTGCTTTTCTCTACTTTCCCTGCAAATTGTGTAATATAGATTGCATACTGATAATGCAGGCTGTTATCTGTAGGTGTTCCTAAATAATGAATAGTCCACTGTAACTGCTTTTTTTCCAAATAACTACCAAAATCTGGCTTCAGTCTGGTTTTTGAACAAAATAATTTCTAACATTTCTAAAATAGAAGCCTACCTCTAGGCTTTTAAACCCATTCTTGGGCACCTAAGGGTGTCATTCAAGTTCCATTCATTTCAACTTTTAAATTATATTTTGTCCAAAAATGGCAATATTGCTGTAGACTACAATGTGCCTGGACAAGCACAAATTCTTGTCCTTAAGTGTATTGTGTTTGTATGGGATGGTTTCTATTAGTAGAGTGGCCACAGAGGTGGCTTCTGTGAGAAGCTGCTGGAAGCTTTCATTGTGTCCAGCAGAGCTAATCCTTGATGGCTCCAAAGACAGACGTGCCTATGTCCAAGGCTGGGCCAATTAGAGAAGTTGGTAACATCTCTGTGATAACAGATTTAAGAGGAAATAAAAAAAAAAAGTCATTGCACAGTTTTAATTCCAGATAGAGAAGAGGAGGAGGTGGGAGCATGTGAGGGAAACAACATGGAGACACCAAGATCAGTGGAGAAGGAGGGGCAGGAGGTGCTCCAGGCACTGGAGCCAACATTCAGGCCGTGATGAAGACCATGGTGAAGCAGCTGTTCTCCTGCAGCCCATGGGAATCCATGGGGGATGCAGAGATCCACCCACAGCCCGTGGGGAGGTACCTGTGCCAGAATGGGAGGGTGCCTGGGGAGGCTGTGATCCAGTGGGAGACCCTTGGAGAGAGAGGGCCCTGCTTCCAGGCTGGAGCAGCCTGTCCTTGGAGGGCTGCACCCCATGGAAGAGTGACCCACACTGCAGCAGTTTGAGGGGTGCTGTTGCCTGTGGGATGGACTCACATTGCAGCAGTTCACAAGAAACTGTTTTCTCATGTTGAAGAAGGTTGTAGAGAACTGTCTTCCATGGGAGGGACCCCACAGTGCAGCAGGGGAATAACTACTTTTCCTGAGCAGCAGGAGAAACAATGGGTGATGAACTGACCATAACATCCATTCCTGTCTCCCTGTGCTACTGGGGTAGGTAGTAGAGCTGGGAAGGAGGGAGGGTGGGGAGAAGGTGTTTTTAAGGGCTTATTTTACTTCTCATTATCTTGCTTTGATTTTGTTAGTAATAAATCCACTTCATATTTCTAAGTCAAGCCTGTTTTGCTCTTGATGGTATTCGGGCATTCGATGAGCAAAATCTCCCAGTTCTTATCTCAACGCATGAAGCCTTTTCTCTCCTCTGTTGAGCTGCAGAGGGGAGTCAGTAACTTTGGTGGATGCCTGGCATCCAACCTGGGTCAACCCATGACATGAAGATACAAGGACCCTTATACAACATTTCAGTCCCTAGGGAAACAAATCTAAGCACAACATTCTCTAAATATTACATATCTAAATATCTTACCTATCCATATGTGAGAGGCAGACAAAGGTTAGATGATAGCACATACAGAAACATGTTATCTCTCTCCCAAGTGTAAATGTGTGACTCTACTGCACTGCAATAATATTTACATCTTATCACATCTCTTGGGAATTACTATGAAAAACCTTTGTATTGTGCTGGGTTGGAAAAGGTTCTGAGTTTCTTCTCAGCATGAGCTTGCTTTAGCTGCTTTCTCAGCAGGAACTCCCTTGTTATTACTGGCCATGACTATGTACATAATAAGAGAAATCTCAAAACAGGGGGGAACACAGTGTGTTTAGTGACAGTTTTGCCTCCTAATCCATTGCCCTGTCCTTTGTTCCATCAATGTGACTCATGGGATCTCTCTCAGAAAAGATTTACTTCTGAAAAAGCTGTACTCATTGTTCTGGTCAGCCCTTTATTTTAGACTAGAGCTGTAACTTTTTGTAGTCCTTGGCTTTTAATTGATCTACATTTCATAGAAAATTTTCCTTATGGAACTTACATATGCATTGACTCGGATAATGTGAATACTTCAGGATAAGTGAGAGGAGCAGACTCTAAATGATAGTTTGCACAATTGGAAATTGATGACCAGAATTTCTTCAAGCTCTAATTTACTATCAGATCGAGCCTATAAACTAATCACTAACCAGTGATTATGGCATCACTATTTTCATTTGTTTGTATGTCTTTCTATAACCATGATTCCATAGGAACACAACAAAGGACAAAATCTTCTTTTTTTGCTCACAGACTTGCCTCTGTCTATCCAAGGAATTATTTCAATACATTATTAGTCATCTTGGAATTAATTTTAAAGTTTTTCCTGGGTCATCAAAAAGGATTTCAGCACACTTAATTTTTTTATTCTTTTCTCCACTATTCTCATCAAACTAAAATATATGAACAGCCCTTCCCACCACCCTTGTTTAAGAAAGCATTGCAAATTATACTCTTTTTCATTTCCTATAAGAAACAGTTTTAACACAAGCACAAGTCTTAGTTAGAGTCAACTTACAGTGCATATGGACACATGAAGAAAGGAAATCAACATAAATTAAGTAAAAAGTGAAATATCAGAGGATAAAAAATCAAAATGTCAGTATTTTCATTACATATCCTTATTTTTAGAGGTTTTCTTGCATGTTAAAAACTATGTAAAGACTAAAACCCTGGCATATGAAACATGACATTTCAGTATAGAAATAATTTTATCTCATATGTATTACTAATAGTTAATTTGTCACATTTTGATAATATTATATGGTTGAATGAAAGGTGGAATTACAAGCTGGAATAATTTCAAGAATTTCATTAAAGGCTAGCATAAAAAGTATCTGTAAGAGGAATATCATATCTTTAAATTCAGGTTTTTGTTAATAAGTTTTGGGGTTTGTGATTGGAACTCTGGTATCACTTTATTCTATCACTATAATATCACTTGGTATTATAGTTATTGTATGTCAGCTTTATTTATTTATTTATTCACATTGTGCTTTACAGTCAAGTTGTCCTTACAGTTAATGAATTGTGTGTGCATGTATGTATGTAGTATAAGATGCTTCTCACTCTCCTCTCATTTTAATTCCATTTTCTTTGCCAATAATCTTGTATTTGACTGTTGTATTGCTGAAGAGAAACCAGGATATTAGAAAACCTTCTGGTGTGTTATGAACAGAGCCATCACATCTCACAACACGAGCATGAGACTCAGACAAGTGGCATTTGGTTTACAGCTTCTCACAGTAACACCTCTGTACCATATGTTTTTACAGCACAAAACCAGATCATTTGTCATACTTTGTGATCCCACGTGACAATCACAACTGCATGCCTTAGCTGTGATCTGTCAAATCGTTATGCCTGTCACACTGGGGTCAGAAGAAGGAGAAACACCTTGCTGCAGTGCTTCAGCTAGAGGGAAGAAGGAAAGAGGTTAATGCAACCTCTCAAAGAGCTCCACTGCAGGATAACATTACCCATCTCCAAGGCAGTGCTATTGCACTCTTTTACCACTTGAATGCCTTGAAGGAAAAATTTAGTGGCCACTGAAACACAATTAATTTCTATGCAACCCTTAAAGCAAAATGCTCGTGCAGATTCACTACAGGACTTTGAATGGAGTTTCAAATTTTTGTTGTTGAAATACCACAGAAACTTCCATCTATTGATGCTTTGGCTGAAGCTGAAATATAAACAAGGAATTTAGCTTTCCACAGAATATTGAAAGTGCAGTTTGTCGTGCAGATTAGTACATGTTTGCTAGCATAGCTACACATCCATTGTTCACATTTCTTGGATTATGGCAATCAAATATTTCTGTTCAACATGACAGACAGAATTCAGAGACAAGCAGAATAAACACATGAATTTTCTCTCTGCCCACCAGAAGAAGCTATATACATAATCCTGATATGTCTGATTATATTCCTGGTTTTGTTCTTCATCATTTAACATCTCCTGCCTTTACATTTCCTCTCAAGCTGTATACAGAATAACACCTTTTCCTTTGTGATAAATGTGACTTCCTTGGCTCCAAAGTTTTCCTTTGAGAGGTCTGAAATATTCTGAACCTACTTAATAATTACATAAAAATATCAGTTGATTCACTTTTATCCTTCTGTTCCTTAATGTATACATACAGAAAAACATATTTTAAAAAGCAAAACAAAAAAAATTAAAAACAACTGTGTAGCCATAAAATATCCATGTCTCTAAAGGACATCTGGACCTTATTTCTCAATGAACTGCAACCTGCTGCCTTACATGCCTCAATATAGGACTGAAGAGTGAGTCACAAATTCTTTGCTGAGAGAGTAGTTCCATGCACCTGACCATTCAACAGGGTTGGGTGAATTCTAAATAATTCTAAACCCTTTTAGCACGAGTATTTAAACTGTTGAGTTTAGTAACCCTGTAGTGTTTTTTTTTCAGAAGAATTTAGGTGATTAAAAAGAACAGTTACCATTGATACTACAAATAATCTAAATTATTTGATCAAAATAATGTAGAGATGCTATGATATTTCCCAGGAAACATCTAGAACACAGATATTTTAAAGAACGAGAAGTGGAAGACAAAGGGAGCTTTCATGATCTAGACAGATCCAGTGTCTCTGTATGGTTGCCAGATATAACTGATCCTTTCAATGGAAGACAGCTAAAAATTGAAACTCACCAGAATACCAAAGATATGCACCTTTGCCATTTGCTTGTCTGTACAAATAAACTTCAAAAAATTATGCAGTGCTCTTGTGAGTCCTGCTGGTAACTTTTGAAAATTCTTCTTACATACTTGTAATTATTACCTGTCCCTTGGGTATTTTATATATTTTCTGAACTGTAGCCACCACAATAATCCTGTAAATAAACACCTGGTTACTTTATAAATTCTATATTGCCACTTATTATGTGTTTTTACAGTGCCTGTCAGCATGATCCCTTATTGGATATTATTGTAATTTGTATGATATATTAACAGCCATTCAATGAATTAACATTTCCTGCAAAGGGAAATAAAATTGGTAACATGTGCCAAGCCTAAAAGAGTTCAAGAAGGACATGGACAATACTGTCAGTCACTCCTAGGGATGGTGCTGTGAAGAGCTGAGAGCTGGACACCATAACCCTTGTGGGTCCCTTCCAACTCAATATATTCACTGAGTGCAGTTCTGTAAAGTAAAGACATAGGAAATTTTCTTACAAGTCTGAACTATGATATAATATCCACATATCTCCAGTGACAGACTCCAGACCTTCACAAAGACGTCTCCTCTGTCTCCTTCAGGTATGGAAACACACAGCATAAATAAATCTTTATTGCATCAATGAAAGGTAATTATAACTTTAGTGGCATCAACAAAATTTGAGACTGAAACACCTGCATGCATTCAGTTGTGATGTATTAGCCATTCAGGAGACAAGTATGAAATAGGTCACAATTAAGGCTGTGACTACTTTATTTCTTCTAACCTGACTTGCCCTTTGATTTTAGGATATCAAATGATTAATTTGACTATCTTTAAACAAGTAACTCCTAAATTGTTGCTTTTTTTTCAAGCATTAATGTCTGACCTAAGATTAGATTTAGTGATCTGAGAGACTCACAGTCAAACTTTTGATATAATAATTTAAGGAGACTTCTAAAACAAGAAAGGAAATATCTAATTTATGTCATCTTTCAATAAGATTAAAGTGCTTAGAAAATCAAGACAAAATCTAAAATTTCGAATTAATTTCCACTACTTATGCTTACACCATTAAAAATTATATAATTGATATCATATGTCAAACACTGAATTTTTCAAAAAGAAAGCATAAATAATATTTCCAGAAGATCTGAAGGAAATGGCTGTTGATCTGCTTTGAACTGTTAGCCATTTTGAGCTGTTAACTATTCAATGTCTTTACTATGCATTCAATTCCCACTTCAAATTCAATTCCACATACACTAAATCAATATTCATCATGTCTTTTGTGAACAAACGTGCAATAGCCTCACCTTTCTCTTTTTCTTAATATATAAATTACTTGTCATTCTCACATCTTATCTCAGTTTTGCCTGTATTTTCTTACATGACTTCATAGTCCTAAACTATACATTCCTTGAGCTTTTCCATAGCTTCCTTTTCCCAATTGATTCCATATCATTATTTACCTTCACAACTGCAGAGCCACAGCCCCATTCCTCATCTCAAATCAATTGTTTCTTCAGTATTTCCTTTGACACTTACCATCACCAAGTCTCACTGCTTCTCTTGCTCACATTCCAGCCTAACATCTTTAGCACTCTAGTTTTATCTCATGTTTCCAGACCACCCTAGTTCTTTGCATGATTTTACTTATTCATTTTTGTTTTGACTACTTGCTATGTTCTATTCTGGCAAGGAACATATTATAATTATATATGTTGACAGGTTATTATCAGTAATCTCAGACAGGTGAGGTAAAAGTACTATTTTGAATTAATTTTCTTCCACATGCAAAGACTATGTTACCTATGTTATCTATGGCTGTAATGAAAGATTCACCGCATCATAGAAATTTTGTTGGAAATATATCTTTAAAAGCTAGATAGTAGATTTCCTCCCAGGGACATTCTTTGAGAAACTTCATTGATTTAGACAAAATGATGGAGAGCTTACTGAGAAACTGCTTAACAGTTTTTGTCCAAAGATATCTCTAAGTTTTACTATGATTAGTTTCAAAAACAATTAGAACAAGTTAAGGTAACCCCAAGACTGGTTTTTACTGCCCTCCAGGAAAATAAGAAAGATTCTTAAGCACAAAAACAATTTACTTACCTTTTTATATATTAAGGTTGGTGTCTTACATGAGACAATCAAAGTGAGTTGAATCAAAGGGAAAGTTTACACTTCAAAATATGTTGCTTGTTTAAAATTCTAAGATAGCTTTCTAATAATGCAAGTGTTCTTAATAAAATCAATTTATTAAGGACTTTGTAAATCAAGGCATTTTTGATGAGGAATTTTTCTTTTTTTTTTTTTTTTTTTGCAACTTGTCCCTCTCAAAATCTCCTTATATTTTATAAGTACCTCTTGACTTGAGACAGTAAGGAAAATTTCAATTATTTGAGACCATTTCAGACTGGAAATTTCTAAAAATATAAAATTTCCCTTTGGAGGTATTTAAAATTAATCCCTTTTGAACTATGGCAGTGGATTTTAATTAAGCTAGAATTAGTACTCCTAACAAGAGGAAGAAATACTATAAAGCTTTGTCTCTTGACCTTTAAAATAATAGTTAACTTCAGCTTAAGCAGGTACTTTAAACAAGACTGGAATTAGGGGATACTCTTAGTGCTGAAAACCAGGAGATTGTATCTGACTTAAACTTATTAGCCGTAAAATTTGCTTTTTTGCTTGTCAATCCATCTAAACAAAGACGTGTGAACAAGCTGGGTCTATATCAGGCTGCCTCTATTTCCCAGGTGCTGAACCACTGAGTTTGTCAGCTACTTACTTGCAGTGGGACTGGAAACTGCTGTAGGCCCTCTGCTGCCAATCTCTTAAATGTGTAAAAAGCATGTCTGAAAATCCTTGAACATGTCTTATTTTTACCTATTAGCTTTCACACTCACATGCAGAATTTTATTTCTGATATGATTGTTTCTACCTTCTTATGCCTTTTGGAAGTCACCAGTAAAAAAAGACTCTGTTAACTCCTGGCATGGAAGTTTGCATAGCAGCAGGTAGCTGCTACCTTCATGAGAGCTAATGGCTTGTCTAAAATTGTTATGATTTTCTTGAAAGGAAGAATTTAATATCTACAAATTAGTACAGGATTTTTTTCTCCTATTCTTAACTTCTGTGTTTAAAAATAGCAACTGGTTTTTTTATCACAAACTCATAGAATTGTTTGGAGTATATTGTTCTAGATCTCATATTCAGAAATTTTCCTCATAAGATTTACCATCAGTGACAGAAATTATATATTTGAGTCTTCATCTGAAATCTCAAAAATATTTGCACAGATGCAGATGTATCTTTGGATACACAGCTTACTTATTTTGTAACAGAATTTTTATATTTCTGCTGTTTTATCTTCCTGATGGCAAT
Organism: Lanius collurio; assembly: GCA_020086605.1. NCBI lineage: Eukaryota > Metazoa > Chordata > Aves > Passeriformes > Laniidae > Lanius > Lanius collurio. Next base: position 39,976,053 of record JACBWW010000005.1, read on the forward strand.
CACAGTTGAAATACAGTGAAGGACACAGATCTTTAATTCCTACTATACGACTCATTTTGCAGCTTTTCTCTCTCCTGTGCCATTTAGTATCTTATGTGTTTGGAAGGCATATTTTATAAAATGACATGTTTCCTATGATGTGTTATTAAAAGCCAGGGCCAGGTGGTCTCCTATCTTGTTTTTTCTTTAGATTTCACTAAAAATAGATAATAACAAGTAGTATTACAAAGATATAATAGCTGATGTCATAATCATGTGTGATTATGACATCAGCTATGTAAATAGAAGAAAAAAATTTCAAATGTAAAAAATTCTTTGTATGAGAAAAATAATCTAAAAGAAGAAATCATAAAGGTTTTTTATACTTTCATTCTCTATATATAAGAAAAGGAAAAGACTTTTTTTCCTAATGTCCCTGATCTGAGGAACATAATATCACCCTTTTTTCTCCAGTCTGGTCATATCAATTCCTGTGGATCTGGAAAGTTATTATAAAATACTTGATTGAAGAAGTTTGATGAGATATGGGATTTTGCACTGGGAAATGAGCTCAAAACCAAGTTCTAGGCTAAAAACTCATCTGAAAAATGTCTTCCTAGTACTCTTATACATTTCTGGAACTTGATAGCAGTTTGAAGAATGGACTGAATAGAAAAAATCAAAGGTAAAATATTGTGGGTTCTGAAGACTTTCTGTATTAGAACACAGAAAGATAATAACTCCTGTTCTGCATAATCTACATATGCATAGATTGAAGAAGAAGCAGAGACTGTTCCCTGAGGAAATAAGTCAATCGAGAACCGACAGTCAGTTAAAGCTGGAGTTAATCACCCTCTACAAGGTACATTCCTAACATTCAAAAAGCTTAGGAAAAGCATTTACTTCTTGAAAATTATGTTATTCAAGACCACTGAAATGGTCATTAAAAAACAAAACAAAACAAAAACAAGAGAAAACACAGAGCTCCAAATATTAATCACTGAATAGAGAGTAGCGTAACAAAGAAAAGAAACTTGATATTGAGGAAGAACTATTATCACAAGAATACAATGATCTGAATGAATCTGTAAAAATCACTGTCATTTTGCAAGATGTTACCATGACTCCTGGACTTCAGTATGCTACATAAAATCTTTTACAGGCAACAGTGAAGGCTAATGCTGCTACCGAAAATTATTTTTAATGAGTCCTGAAATGTTAGTTTAGGTCAGTTTCTCATATTATTCATTAACTACAGTAAAACAGACTGAAATTTAATTAGAATTTAGGGTTCATTAATGTTTCTTGTAGAAACCATTTCTTTAACAAGCTGGTGAGTTATAGGATACATGAGACTTTAAAAAATGTTACTATTGTGGCATATTTCCATAACTGCATTAAAACTCACTGTTATTTAGCTCATTTCTCAGGTTACCGAACTTGTAAATTGATAGAAAAAATTGCTTATGAAAAACCAAACACAAAATCAGATCCAATTGTCTGGCAATAAACCATTATTTTTGTTTATGATAATTAAAATCAATATATTAACTATGAGCATAGACAGCTCACTTCACTTTTCTCTGACTGGAATTTAAATAAAGACTGTTGTTCTTTTTGCCTTTCAAACTTCATATTAAATTAAGGTGTCCAAAACAAAGGAAAATTGACCCTGTTAAAACAAAAACCCCCATCAGAATATCGTGCATTCTTACCAACAGGCAAGGAAGAAACCAATGAGATCAAACAGTACATTTCAAAGAAGTATCTCAATCCCAAAAATGTGTTGCATAAATAACAAATCTGATCATCTTGAAGACAGCCATTAAAATTATATAGGAAAAAAAATAAGAATTTTAGAGGAAATACAGTGTATTTCAGTCATCTCATATACCCTTGGAGAAGGAAAGAAAAAAAAGCTACCTTTCCCTCCCCATCTTATCATATCCAGTGTTACAAATTTGCTAAAAGTTCAAGGTACTGATTGAATAAAAGAGCATTAAAAAGGCTCTTAAGCCAGTTAGGGCAGACAAACACATTTTCATGGACCTAATAGATTGGTTTTCTTTTTTCCTTTTTACCTTTTTATTTTATTTTTTTTTTCTTGTATATCTCAACAGCTGAAAATGCAGACAAACTCTGAGGGCTCAATTCAATTGTCTACACATCTGTATCTGGCACTTGAGAGTTCTTGGGGCCGTCACAGGAGTCTGAGATGTGGGAACCAGCATTGTTTGGGGTCTAGCCCTTCCACAGAGGCAGCTGGAGGCAGGGCAGATTGGTAGTGATGAGGCACAGCACAGAAATTTCTGTTTAATTACATTAACTGACTTAATGTAACCATGTTCCCATTCCTCTTTGGTGATAAAGTCACTGTGACAGCTTTTACCACAGAACTTCAGGTGGTGTTATGGTTTACTGACCATCTGCCATAAGCTCCAATTTCATTTTGTCATCAGTTTACCCAGATTTGTTGAAAAGACAATTCTAGGGAATACTGCTTTTGACACAAGTAGATCAATGAGATATCATCAAAATTGTAATACTTTTCTATCCTGCTAAAAGATCAGGTCAACCAGACCATCTAAAACAAAGTAACTTGGACACAGGGTATTAATTATAGACCATCTTTGGACAAAATCAAACACCTTAATTCTTTCCTGTTTAGCAATGCAAAATGGGATTAAAAGATGGAGTACAATGAAAAAAACAGAAGAAAGTATTATAATGTTGAAAAATACCTTGACTGAAGCATATTATCAATTTTTCATATTTTGGAATAAAATGACATTTGTTTAAAATAATCTGAATTTTTGTTCAAATGGACACCAGCATTAAGAGAAAAAAAATTCATCTTCACTCATCCTTGTTTAGTCACTTGATAAAATTCTTTCTGAATAGCAGAATCTGTAAATGAACCATGCAGAAATACTCTTGTTTAAACTTAAATACTTAAATCCAGTTTAGCAAAAACTGGTGTGTGTACTATAATACAGTTTTAAAAATTAAACATATCTGGCAAGTTTTGCTTCAGAACTCCAAAAATACAATAGAAAATGCATATAGAGGTAGACAAGTCTGCTTGTCTAAAACAAATTCTGAAAAGTCCTAATGCCATGGAAAAATACAATCAATAAATTATTAATCCCTTCCTCCTCCTCCTAAAAAGATAAAACAACATACAGGAGAGTCTGTGGAACTTGGTCACATTCTGTTAAAATACAAACCTGGTTACTCAGGAAATGAGAAACGGCAAATACTGGCATCTAATGGCCTTTTCCAATGTACTGTACCTATGCTCAGAATCCAGCTTGGCCTCAAAGGTGCAGTTGTGTTTCAAATATTTCATTCAGCATTCATAAGGATTTGTTCTCTTTTTTTTTTTTTTTTTAGATAAGGTTGTAGGTTTTTAAATGAAAAGATAGAACTGAAAGCTTTGGGGAAATATGTATTGGCAGTATTTTGTTCAATTTCCTTGGCAATGCTTTTTTCCATCTCTGAAACATGAGAAAATGGGATGAGAAGACATTTTTAATAAGCTTTTTTCCTGCAGTCACTTGCTCAGTTATAATCACTAAGTTTTGCATTAATTGTATTTTCATTTTATATTATGTCAGTTTCCAAATATATTTCAGGAAAAAAAGAAAGGTGTCCTTGACACCATTTACACTAATTCTCAAGTTAGCGACCACTTAAAAACAACATCATGAGGTTGCTACTAAAACACAGCTCAGAGTTTCAATAGACTGCTTGTGCCTGACAACTAATTTTTTGTTGCTCCCTTGGGTAGTTGCTAGAAACTATCCTCAATGTGGATTCATCCTGTGACTGAAGCACAGAAAGGAAAAGCTGAAAAATGAGTAGCAAGAACAGCTTGCTGATGAAGTTGAATGAGGAGCTAGTAATGATATTGATGACATTACTAATTACTTAGCAGGCAGAATTCAAAATGAGAATACATTTGTCATCATGATATCATCAATCAGCTTTCTATTGCCTTGGCTAATAGGTTTGTGCTTGCTTGGCGCAAGATAAACTTCGCTTTATAACTCATTTTGGTTTGCACATATGTATTTCTTAATTTTTACCTTTTTAAGTTTTACTCTTCCCTGCGTTGCATTGTGGTTTTATGTGTCCTATTTCAAAGGTTGTGTATTTTACACTTAAATCAGATAATTAAAGACCACATAATCTCTGTCCCTCAAAACAAGGAAATGTGCAACAGGTTCTTCTATAAGGATCATAGCCTAAAGTAACATCCATCCCGTATGCAAAAGGAAGCCTATTCAAACGATACTTGAAAAAAATTCAGATAGATTTCTAGATACTTATGGAAAAAAATACAGTAAAGATATGCAAATTCCCCTAATTTGGGAAGAGATGATCAAAAGTCATAGTCCCTGAGTCCTTGAATAAAAAAAATCTCTTGGCATTGATTTAGTCTTTTCAAGCAATCCAATATTCCTAATCCTTAACCTGTGAACCAGTATCAAGAGTCCCAAGGGCCTGGAAGCTATACTATCTCCTCCAAACAGCTGAGATTCCTGGCTGCATCATCCTGTTGGAGACAGAGCTGGCCAGAATTTATCAATTGTGCACTCCAAGATTTTCTTTTTTCCTGTCCAACTTGGCACCTCTTTCTTTTTCATCTGCTTTCTGGATCCTTGAATTCCAGCCTTGGCTTTCACAGGGCCACTTTCCACTTTTGTGGGCATACACTATGATCATTAGTGCTTCACTGTAAAACAAGAAAAAAGAATATCTGTCTACTCTCAAGGGAACTGCTAATTGTCCCCTTGGAAGCCACCAAAGCAGTCAATGACTCAGCCTACCAGCCCAGTATCATGGCAGCGGGGATTAACCTGAGAGTTACCCAGGATCCCAAATGAAACCTCAGGGATCTGCTAGAACTAGTGATCTGAATCAGCAAGTATATTGTCCTTTAATATGCTTATGGTCGTATAGTCTAGTAATATATGCAGTTTAGAGGTACCCTCTGACTCATTTAAAACTTAATGGATCATCTGACAGTTGGAAAGGTCTTCTGTGTGAGTGAATATTAAAGTGAATGTGTTAATTTGAGCCTATATTATTATGCCATCTCATTTGCACTGTTTTCTATCATTTTGATTAATGCCTAGGTTGTGACTAACACATAGCAGGAATAAGAGATAATATGAATAAGACCCCAGTCTATGAAAGTTTTAACCATTCTAGCTTGTGGATCCACTAAAAGAAAAGAAGCAAAAAATGGAGAGAGGAAAAAAAGTGTTTCTTTTGTCTTTCAGTCTTATAAAATTTATAAGACTACAAAATATTTTTTCTCTATCACCTCTACAAGATGGAAATGAAGTAGGTTTTATTTAGTTAAATATTAAAATCAAGAAAAAGCAATTTACATACTTTTTTAGTCAAAAGTAGAAGAAACCTTTAGAATACTCTTAGTATCTAGAAACATTTCTTTATTGAGCAGCTTTGGAAAATTAAGGTGTTCCAATTCAGTGAGTTTATAATTGTGAATGCAGGCCGTTGTGAAGGTGTATTGTGAACGGACATGTAGGCCATTAATTTCTCCAGGACCTTTTGAAATACATATGTGTGGGAACTCAGCACTTCTGTACAACAAATCATTGTGATTATACAGAAGCTTTAAAATACTCTAAAATATGCATCACCTCCTTGGCCATCCTGCAGGAACTCACACATCTTCTAATTTTTACTTAATGCCTACTTATCACCTCTTTTGTGTATTTTGCTTACTTATCCTATATTTACACACTTTTACATAGTTATACTTTCCTAACATAGTACTTCTACCTAACACACTACTTATACATTTAACCAACTTATCCATAATACAGCAATACATATTTTACTTACTTAACACAGTACTTCTATCTAACACAGTACTTATACATTTTACCACTTTTACCTATAATACAGTTCATATTTACCTATAATACATTTTGCAACTGCAGTGCATGATTACATCTTGCTTGATTGGTCCCTTTACTTTGCCTAAGAGCTCCACACACACTTCCCAGATAGTAAGATTGGTTCCTAATCCAGTACAGCACAGTCCTCTTTATCTGTTCCTTGCTGTCTTCATATTTAGCCTTTCAGCTTCTCCTTTCCCCATTCTTTTTTTATTTAGCCCAGTTTATCTTTCAGTATCTTTCAATCCTTGATGCTCCAGATCCAGGCAAGCAGAATCAAGATAATGGCAGCAACAAAACCCATCCAGTGATCAGCAGCCAAGTTAGTCCAGGAAATACAAACAACAAGACAACAGAGGGCAGCTATACACCTAGCTCACTTCTCTTCTTCCTCCTCTTCCACTAAACCTTCTGTCTGGGCTTTAAAACCCTCCAGGAGCTGACCTGCTACACCTGAAGGTGGATGGCCAGGTGAAGCTGGTAAGGGTTAATCCAGCCTGGTCTCACTCTGAAGGCTCTAACTGGCATAACTAAAGATGGTTTGGCTGGGGTACATTTTCATGGTTCAAAACACCTTACAACATATATGTATCTTGTTATAACACCTCCACAGGACTGAATTTAATTTGTTTTATCTACAACATTTCACATTAAGTAACATTTCACAGAAGCTGGATAATTTTTTACTTTTTTTTGTTTATGAATGTTGGTCATATTGAAAAATAAAAATAAATATGATAAGAATTCAACAATTTTAAAACATGTAATACCTACTAAGGATACAATCCCTAAGATAATTTTTTATATATTAGGCTGTATTAGAGATAGAATTTTAAAGCACATTACACTTATTCTATATCAAATTCTTGTGAAAATGGAAGAGAATTATGTAGATTTTCTGTTTTTTAAAACAGGCTGACTCCTTAAAACCATTACTCTGAGCAGAGTTCAGAGTGGAGTACTGTTTCTCCTCTATAAATCTAAATTCAAGAAACTCTACAGAAAAAAAAGCAGGATGCCAGCCTAAATCTTGTAAGAAACACACATGGAAATATCATCCACGTAACTGTCCCAGAGGAAAGAGGTGCCTCTTAAAATGACAAACAGATGATTGCAAATGAGAACTGCAGTTCTAGAAAACTGGTTTGAAGGTGCTCGAATAGTGCATTACCAGCACATTGCCTTGTTCTGTACAATGGCAGTAGAACAGACATTCAAATTTGGACACACTACCCTTGACTCTCCTGTTTGTCTGTTTCCAGCAATTTCCAGGATAAGCTCTTTTCAGAGGAAAGTAAAAAACCCTCCAGAATGCATGTGAATCAACATTCTTGTGAGATATGACAACTTTAAATATAGATTTATTTTTCTGAATAAATGAATGGTGCTTTCCCTACTTGTATGAGGGGAATGTTTCAATTACATTGAAAGCAGGATTATATTTGCCATTAAGTGCAGTCATCTTAATCTGATAATTAGATTTGAATTTAGAAAACTACTTTTTATTATTATTTGAACTTTTTATTTTGTTTCCTGAAAGTTATTTTTCACAAAAGCACTCAAAATGGCCTTCCCTTTGAGTAATGGAAGATTTGGAGCAAGAAACATTTCATTTCCATAGCTCAGGCTGCCAGCCTTGTCAGTGGTTTCTATTGTCCTAGCAGTCTACTATGAAAAAAAAATGGAGCAGAAAGGACCATTTCTCCAACTGTTTTTTGATTTCTTTTCTTTTTAATCTGGGAGCTATCTTCAGTCATGATATTGTGCGGGGAATAGCTTATTATTGCTAAATTTGGTCCTATTTTATAAGCAGAGGTGACTGACTTTGCTCTTTGAAAGCACTCATTTGCTTTTCTTTGTGTCATTATCTCTTCTTCTGGTTTTTGCTGAACACAAGAACCAGTACTCTAAAAAAGCTGTTGATTAATTTAATGACATTTAATGAGATAAATACATGGCATGGAAAAGAGACGAAGGAGAGGCCTTTGTTCTTTTCAAGTTAGACTAAATGATAATGGAAACTTCTCACTACAGGTAGGAAGGTTGTTTTGGCCTCTTAAATCTCTGATATCAGTTACTCAAAGACACCTCCTAAGCTTTTAACTTCAATTTAATTAAAATATATATTACAATAATTTACTTCCATTGTTTCAGCAACAGAGAACCTTATCATGCTGTCATTATGTTATGTAAATGTTATGTTTTACATAACATGCAGTAATTATAGTAGGGTCAATTAAAAACATAGCTTTCTGAATTAGTGATGGTAAAGAGGAAGGGGTTTTAATATATATTCCCATTCAACCTTTCTATAATTGGGGTTTTTTCCAGTTGGAAAGCCTATTCATTCTATGTACTTTTTTAGTTTTGTTTTGTTTTGTTGTGGGGTTTGGGGTTTTTTTGGGAGGTTTTTGTTTGGTTGGTTTCTTTACGAAAATATATAATAGCTATTAATGAAACAGAATAATTTATTTCAATAGCATTCTTTTCTGGAAAGCAGGAAAACTTCAAAATTAAGGTCAGTATGAAAAAAAAATCTGAAGCAAATGTTTGGTCCTGAGAAATTCTTAATATATCTTAATCCATTTTTAATTACTAAGTGTCATGTAATGGGCTATGGATTTTTTTCTTTTTTGTTTTATATGACAAATATTTACTTGGGCATGGCCTTCCTTGAAAACATGGGTTTTTTTCCAAAAATGCTTCATTTATATCTTCTTCACATTCAGTTTTGTGATCTTCTATGATTCCCATGGAAAATTGTACAATAGGTTGTCTGTCAATCTGCCCTTGATGTTGTTTATGGATACAACTGCTAATCATTATACTCTCATCATTTCTTCAGGGATATACAGATATGTTGAGGAATACTTCTCCTGGATCCACCTCTTGCCTGGATTGTAAGCTCTTTGCCTAAGGGACAATCTTTTTTGTTTGCTTTTTTTTTACACTGCCTGACATAATGGAGTACTTATTTTCTCAAAGTGTTATACAGATTGGCAGTAATATTAAAAATTGTATGAAGATAATATTTTTTCTTTTTTCTTTTTTTTTTTTTTTCCTCTAATTCAGAACCACTTTGGTTGCAGATTCAGAGCCTGTGCCATGGTGGTACATATTCACAAGTAAATTATATTCATAATAAAAAGTGTCTATTACACACTGTGTTCCTGTTCATTAGTCTTATGTAGGTACTGCTTTTTGACTGCATTTAACTGAAACACATTATATTGACCAATGAGTTTTAAAACTTATATTCAATACACTTAAAAATATTTATTATCTTCTTCAGTATTGAAATTAGTAAAGTTACTAAAAATGAGAGTGACAAAAATGAGAGTGACACTGAAAATTTAAAAAAAATGTTTGACACTAAACTATGTGTTATATTTCCTCATATTTTTCCATTTTTGTACTGAAATACACTGCTTTTTGTATCTGTTCCAATGGCATTCTTGGCAAGAAAAAAAAAAAAAAGAGAACTTACTCAGTTATTTTTCTGAGTTTCACAGAATGTTCCCACAAGTCCCTCACTTTAATGGTGAATAGGGTGCTTGAGGAGCACTTTCTGAAGTTTGACTAAATGAATCCTTATGGCAGGACTTATGTAATTAAGCAGCTATACAAACACAAATAGAACACTATCAGAGCTAAGTTAAGGATAGCACCCAATCTTTGAGGTGAATTATCCTTAAGATGAATATATGGGGTTTTTTTGTCTGCCATGTACTATGTATTATATTCCTTTAGAAGTCCTGTGGCTGTACAGCAGGAAAGAAAGGGCTGCTCATTTGCTTTGAGACAGAGAGCCTCTGGAGGCAGGGGCAGGTTGTTCTTCAATTGGAAGTTACTAAGAAAGCCAGGAAAAGGGCAAGTAAAGGAGGGAGTCAAACCTCTGGAGAATGGTTTGGGACAGGGAGATTGAGCCAAACATAAAGGGAGGTAAAGGCTGTAACACAGATGTTTAAGAGACTTCTGAGAATACGAAATGGTCAGTCAGGTCTTACATGTAATGTAAAATTAAAAAAAAAACTAAACCAAAAACCTTTTATTAGGTATCTACTGGGGACTGTGTGGGACATGAGATACGTGTTTTGCAATCCCAAGCATTGCACAGCACAGCTACTTTTAAAACACTGCTGCTTTCTTGGGAATCAAGCATCTGCAGTTTGCCAGACATCCTGGAAATCATTTAACATTAGCCAAACATTAAAGCAGACTAACGTCTGGTTTGCTGCAGCCCAGAAGAATACTGAAAATTGCTTATTCGAATATAAAATCTAGTGGGAATTAGTGATAACACAGTAGCCAGGATTATGCTTTCAAACTTCTTCCAACCCATTACATTTTACGCATCAGAACTGCGTTGTCTTTATTCTTTTTGTTTTAATGATGATGAAATGTATCTTTAGAGAATAAAAACCCCTTTCTATTCTTAAAAAGCTTAATGGAAGAAGATTACGGAAGATTTACCTCAAAACTCTAGTGAAGGTGGAGAACTATAGGCTCCAGCAGAGAGAGAACTTGAATACCACTTGTTACCTAAATCAGGTTTCCCTTGCAATGTCTGTGTTTGCCAGTGGCTGGCACTCACAAACAATATGCACAAATCACATATCTATTCACTCATTCATTTATTTTCTTTATTTTCAGAGACTAAGGAAGAAATATAGTATCCCAAGAATTCATTCTATCAACTTTCCTGATGTTGACAACCCTGATATTTATAGAATATTAGGAGACCTAAATGAGTACTGCGATATCTTGAAGCAGAGTTGAGGATGTTGCTGTATCATTCCTGTAAGCTCTAGGGGGAAATACAATTAAATCTGCTGTTCTTCTTTAAAAAAGCTCAGCAAGTACATTTAAAACTGCCTTCTACTATTCCATACCCATTTTGCTAAAAATGGAATATATCCAGAAGAGAATTTTCTAGCTGTTCCTAGAGCTCTTTCGTGTGAGCAAACTACTTCCCATTAGACCTAATAGTGTGTGGCTGTGCTGCAGTCCCACACTGGTCTCTCACTTTCCTACCTTCTTTTCTCTCTGTAGGCATTAAAGTAATTCTAGCTTCCTTACATGGCCCTTATGACTCTTTACCAGTCTCACTTATGACAAGCATATGATCTTGTGGTGAAATACCTTCTTCGATATGTGAGATAGGGCAAAGAGGGCAATAAAGAGTGCAAAGTGACAGCTTCTCTTGTCCTTTTATTTCAAAGGGAATATAAACCACTCTTTCACACAAAGATCACAAGAAACATTGATTATTTCAGCAGCTTAGGCTGTCACGAAGAAGACACAGCTATGATAACCGGGATCATAGAGTATCTTAAGAACTTTGACTGTCCTTGAATTTTAAAATATGCCTCGCTATGTAGGTAGTTCCTGTAATGACCCGTTTCTGGAAATAATTGTGTTTCAATCATTGTTAAAAAAATATTTACCTACTAAGTCAATTTAAACTCAAGTGAGTAATTAAAGACTTCTAATTTGGCTCACTTAGTGAAAAATACACTTCTACCAAAATAGCCAACATTTTCAGCCTATGAGAAAGTTATAAACAACCTCTGAACAGCTCATGAGTGTCTCCCATAGCATGTTCCTTTCACCACTGCCTGAGTTGAAATGCTGCCCTCTCCCTGCATGTTCAAGGAGAACCTGGTCGATACTTGCAATTTTCAAACCTCTTCAGTTTATGGATCCAAAACTATTTCCTGTCTAGATGAAGATGCTTGATTAGAAATTTTAAGCCTGATGGCAAACTTGGGATTTTGTCGTTATCTTTCAACACTCGACCGTAGTCCACTGCTACAATACTAGGAAATGAACCAGGCCAGTAAGAAATCCTTGGTATTGGACTGCAGTCCTCAATATCAAGTATTACTTATTTTTGCCAACTAGCATTTTTTCCAATAACCTTTGGGCAGGATTTAGGGTCCAGTACAGGCCAGGAACTACCCTTTGCTCCTTGTTCTGGAGATTAAGAGACTTTATTAGCATAGACACAATCCCCTCTGTGCCAATTGGCCTCAGTAGTCAAAAATTTTCCCAGACATATTTCATCTACTTGCATGGGTTAAAATTTTGAAGGCCTTATATTGTAATAATTTATTGTAGCATAGCCAGCTTGTTGACTAATTTTTCCTTTCTTTCTCTTTTCTGCTTATGTTTGTATGAGACAAAATTTTTTGATGTTTTAGTCTTTGATTTTTTACTGTAGTAGTCTTGATTTCTGTTTTCATTTCATTGTCATGACAGTGAATTCAAAAGTTGAAAACATTGATCTATTCAGACCCATATATGTTATAATCTAATATGAGGAAACATGAAGCTTCTCAGGAAATAAATAATTTTAGCTTGAGTGTATGAATTGATAAATTTAAATATTTATCAGGAATCCATCTTAAGAAAGAGTCAAGAATTATTTGCACATATTTTATTGTCAAAAAAGCAAGAAGCTTTTTAAAGAGAGCTGCATTCATTTTCCTCAGGCTGCATGAAAAGAAACTTGCTCTTGTTATACAGGAGCAACTATCAGGAATGCACTAAAGTGTGCTGGTTTGATTAAAGAAGGCATTTCTGAGCCCTTTTACAGCAACTCATTAGAAGAGCAGAACAAAAGCCCGGCTCCAAGTGCAGCAAATCTATTTCAACTCTTCTTGAAATAGCAAAAAGTGGAAAGTATATTTCTATTTATTATTTGCTAACTTAAATGTTCCCTGCATGTGAACCTCTATCACTTCATCAGTAAACAAAATGAACAGTAGTGCATATCTGATTAAAGAATGGTAGGTTCCTTCTCTCTCTTGGGATTTTATGTATTTTTAATATATATGGAGAAGACCTATATTACCTATTTACCTGAAGTCTACTGAAGTAGTCAAAATACCTGATAAAATTTCAGAATTCTAGTTTAAAACCTGGGCTGATATAAGTGATATATTTATTTTGTTTTCTCATTTAAAGAACAGCTCAACTAGACACTCCTGAATTACTTGAGGGATTAGTTGTACTTATTTCAAAGTTATTTCTGAACCCTTTTGATGTCTAGCTAAATTTAGAGTACATCAAACAAAAAGTTCATACAGGTGGGTGAGAAAGAGACAAGAACAAAAGTATGTGTAAGTCAGATACACTCAATTTATCTTCTGATTGATAACTGAATTGTATTAAACTGTATTTCCATATGTTTCTAGCACATACCTTATACTAGAAGAGTTTTCTTTTTTCTATGGAATTGCAGTGGAATTATAAAACTCAAGATATTGTATTAAAAACTATTAATTTATAATATTCAGAAAAAATAATAGTCTTACTACTGTAACACCCAAGATAAACAATATTTTTACAACTAAAGACTCTCATCATAATTACTATCATATTTCTGGACATAAGAATAAATGAATCAACAATTTTTCATCCTAATAGAATGTCTTACCATTAAAAATTAAAATTTGGTTATATTACAGAATGAAGAAATAATTTTGTCTTCTAAAAAAATATTTCTAAAATGGATTTTCTGATAAAGAAAGTTAGATATTTCCACCTCAAATAGCCAGTTTTGTAATTGGATTTTTATTTATGTGATCACTATCTATGTGTCAAAATTCAATTTCCTGTTCTGTGGGAAGGTGATCACAACTTTGAGGTTCAGACTATTACAAGACAAAACTTACTTAGTCTGTCTTATGTCTCTTTTTCACTTCAGCGTCTCTGAGCAGAGACTCCAACTTGTGCTGGATATAGATTCCATACTACGGACTAAAATTGATACAGAGTGATACAATTTTTATGTAATGCACAGATTATGCCACCCTAGAATGCTCTGTTGGTTCTTACCTGTATCATCAATCTAGAATAAAAGAAAAACATTGAGGAACTATGCTTTGAACTGACTTCTTCACATATTGATTGATTGCATTACTTACATTATAGTTGATCCCCTTCTAACTTATTTTTACTGGATTAGTTTTCATTTTAAACAATGTTCCATTTTACATAACCTTATGAATATTATCTTTAAGTTATGGTACAATTCTCAAAGAAAGAAAGAGAAGAAAAAAGCAAGGCAAATAGATCATCAACATTCAGTTTGACTGTGAAAATCACTATAAAATACAAGGATTTTGTACCTTTTGCATAGGATTTTTTGTTGTCATAACATGAGCATAAAATAGTGAGTGTTTTAAGATCTGTTCCAAATACCATCCTCGGTGAATGTTCAATGAACAGACAGTTCTTTCTCTGGGAGAAAAAAACTTAGAATAAAAAAAAAATCCAAAAACCAAAGAGAGTAAGGAAAATGAAAAAAAAAGACGAAAGCGATGAAGAGAAAGAGAAAGAGAAAGAGAAAGAGAAAGAGAAAGAGAAAGAGAAAGAGAAAGAGAAAGAGAAAGAGAAAGAGAAAGAGAAAGAGAAAGAGAAAGAGAAAGAGAAAGAGAGAAAGAGAAAAAGAAAGATAAAGAGAAGGAGAAGGAGAAGGAGAAGGAGAAGGAGAAGGAGAAGGAGAAGGAGAAAGAGAAAGAAAGAGAAAGAGAAAGAGAAAGAGAAAGAGAAAGAGAAAGAGAAAGAGAAAGAGAAAGAGAAAGAGAGAAAAAGAGAAAGAAAGAGAAAGGGCTTAGTTTATTTAAACACTTCCTGTGGAGTAACCATAGGCTCTGCCAGAGTAGGATATTTTCTGATTGATGATATCTCTAAAATAGCTATTTGGACTATTCTTTTTACATTTATGTCCCATTTTCTATAATGTATTTCTGGTCTGTTCAGAAATTCTTCTTTGCAAGCATCCTGTAAAATATAATTAAGGTACCCTATCTTGTCTTGGCCCAGTATGGTGTTTCCTATAAATGGAGAAATAAAACATCAAATGTATCTCTGTAACCATCTTAAACTGGTTGCTGTGGACTGCATTCTATCTAAAAGCTGCAAAGAGAGGTAAGAGAGGGATCTTCCCTCATTCCTTCAATCAGTCTCAAAAAATTACCAAAGAAAATAAACATATTTTATTAATTAATTCATTTTCTGTTTCCTGCACTTCGTAGCACAGGGAACTTTAGTGTTGCACACACACAATGAGCAAAGACAACCTCACTGCATCCCTTTTTCTACCCTGGCATTGAGTGTCAGGGCAAGCAAGCCATGAAATAGGCAGCAAGCTATAATATTCCTGGAGGGACTGATCTATACAAGACTCCAAAAGGACTGCCAGCGACTGGACTAAGGCTAAAAATCTCTTTTCCATATCTGATAGCAAAGAAGTCACACTCCTACCTTCAATAAAATTGTTTACTGCTTTTTCTCCTGTCTGAATGCCTAAATAGATTAGACACTGATCTTATCTTCTGGTATATGAATATAATTAAGAATATCCATATTCAGGAAATAATTATGAATATGGATAGACAGACAAGCAGACAGATAAACCCACGTCCAGGGCAGACAAACTGAAAGTTGAAACAACTTAGAGAAGATCAGGAAGTTCAAGTAATTAAGGGGAAAAAATGAAGAAGTCACAGAATCACAGGATCAGTCAGGTAGGAAAGGACCTCTGAGATCATCTAGTCCAATCCATGACTGAACAGCACCTTGTCAACCAGGCCATGGCTCTGAGTAAGGCATCCAGTCTCTCCTTAAGAACCTCCAGGGATGGTGACTCCACTACCTTCCTGGGCAGCCATTCCAATGCCCAATCAGCCTGTGTGTGAGGAAATTCTTCCTAATGTCCAACCTAAATGTCCCCTGGGGCACCTTAGGACTTTGTTCTCTTGTCCTGTCACTGGTTGTCTGGGAGAATTGACCAACCTCTACCTTGCTGACCGCCCTTCTGGAAGTCATATAGAACGATAAGGTCACGCCTGAATTTCCTCTTCTCCAGGCTAAACACCCCCAGCATCTTCAGTCACTTCTAGAAGACTTGTGTTACAGACCCTTCATCAGCTTTTTTGCCCTACTCTGGAGAAAGAGATGGATGAATAAAAATGAAATTTACAAAATTTACAGTGAAAATGAAAAGAGAGTGTTAATTCTAAAGATTTCAAGCCCAAAGACACCAGTAAATTTATTAATCTCTTCTATTTATTTTTGTAGGAAAATATTTCCACATTCTCTTCTAGGTTTAACTTAAGGAACTTCAAGATCTAAAGAAATATGTGTATTTGATATACTACTTCTCCCAGAGTCCTGTCAGAATTGGTTGATGTAGTTGCCAAGCCACTCTCCTTGATATTTGAAAGTCATGGCACTCAGGTCAAGTCCCAGGTGACTGGACAAAATGGAAATATCACATCTCATTTTTATAAAAGAATAAAAAGGAGTATTCTGGGAATTACCAACTTGTCAGCCTCACCACTGTGCCTGGGACAGTCATGGAACAGACCCTGCTGGAAGCTTAGGCTAAGGCACATGGAGAACAGGGAGGTAATTTGTGACAGCCAGAATGGCTTCATCAAGGGCAAGTTCTGTCACTAGTCTAGTGGCCTTCTCTGGTGGAGTGACTACATCAGTAGCCAAGGGAATGACTACAGATGCAATTTATATGGAATTCTGTAAGGCCTTTGACATGGCCCCCACAACATCCTTCTCTCTAAATTGGAGAGAAATGGATTCAATGGGTGACTGTTCAGTGTATGAAGAATTGCTTGAACAATCACATCACAAAAGTAGGGATCAGTGGCTCAATGTCCAGATGGAGCTCAGTCATGAGTGATGCTCCTCATGACAGGATTAATTGTGCTGGGACCAGTACTGTTGAATACTGTTATGAATGGTGTAGACAAAGGAATTAAGTGTACCTTCAGCAACTTTGCAGATGGCACCAAGCTGAGTTGTGCAGCTGACACTCCTGAAGGATGGGATGCCATCCACAGGGATCTGGACAAGACTGAGAAATGGACACATGGGAACCTCATAAGCTTCAACCGAACCAAGTGCGAGTTTCTGCACCAGTTTCAGGGAAACCTTCCCACCCAAACTATTCTATGGTACTATGATACTCTATATTAGCTACATAAGTATAAATGACCCGATGTACAGATTTAAGAAAACAGCTGAAGAAATTTAGTACTATAAGTACAGTCAAACAACCAATAAACCTGCATATATGTGTTAAATATTGTGTATTAATTATGTAATAAAGTTTTCATCTGAATTTACTCATTTACTTGTTCTGAGTTGATCTATCTTAATTAAATTGAGTCTCTACAGTATATCTAAAGTCCATATAGAGAAATATGATTGATCTAGAATTCACACTGTGCTGAAATGTCCATTTTCTATGTAGATTTTCAAAACAAATATTTATCAGGAATTGATTGCAATTTTTAGGTTTCCTGTCCTCATGCTGGAAGCAGTGGAACAAATTCTGTGATGCATCATGTTGGCTAGGTTCTTTGATTAGAAAGTACATATGTCTGACCCTGATATTACTACTTTTTCTTTCAACATTTTTTTTTCTGAATGGTAGCATTTAAATTCAAGGGAAAACAGGTGTTCCCTCTTGCTACACACAAATGCAACGACTCTTGTCAGTACTAGGTCATCCCTAAGCTCACTTTTTCTCCTGCTGTTGATGTTAAATAAGTGCAAGGGCTCTGAGATAGATTGGTGAAATTGCCTCTAGCAATTGCAACCAAACCCACCTGGGTGCAAGTTTATGGCAGTACCTCCTGGTGCTCCTGAAAAACATTTGCAAGTATTTTCATGTTGACCAAATAAGTCAAACTCATAATCTCAGTGTTTTCCTTGCTCATGGAGTGCACTAACTACTAGGAGAGGGAATTGTTTCAATTTCAGATCTTTATTGTTTTATCAGCTTTCAAGTGTGCCACTTCTTTTGTATCTTATGCCAAATATGACATAAGAACTAGGGTAAAATCCTAGGGCAATTTAATCTAACAAAGTTTCTTGCACTCTCTGATAAAAAAAAAAAAAAAAAAACAAACAAAAAAAAAAACAAACAAAAAAAAAAAAAAAAACAAACAAAAAAAACCAAGCAAAGTGAAAAGTCAACTTTCTAACTGTGTTTTTTCTTTTACTGTATATTTTTAATAATCAGGATAGAAAGGGACATCACAAGATGGAGATTCAAGGCAAGAATGTGGTGGATAAAGCATAAATTGGTGTCAATTATAAAATTTGTAAGGAATCACTACACTTGATTCCAATGCTAGCTTCTATAATTTATGCACATAACTAATCCCTAGATTGCATCAAGATTTTTTATGAAATATTAAATCTAAAAAGTTATCAACTGAAAATCAAGAGAAAAGGTCCCTGCTCCTGAAAGAAGTATAGTAAATAATTTCAGCCAGAGGTCCATGATCACAAAATTTAGTACTGTGTAAGCAGCAACAGCCTTAGTATTAGAGCAGGTTTAAAATAAAAGTAGGTAGGTAGAGGTGTAGGAAAGAAATTCTCAAAGGAGAAAGCAGTTATTTATCTAATATGTATATTAGTTTCTCATTTCTTCTCTTTGATAAGAAAACAAAATCAAAATATCTCAATCATGCTTTTTGTTTTTTTTCAAAATGCTCTTGAGGGTTGTTAAGAAAGGAAAGGAAAGTTTAGATATTAACATTTAATTTAGCCCTTAATATTCAAGTTGAGAAGACTAAACAATGAAAGGAACATGCTTATTAAATCCTATAACAATGTCACTGAAAACATCAAAAAAAGTAAAAATTTGGCATACTGCAGGGTTTTCCCAGATACTTATGTAAAAAGACACCCACCCTCCCCATCTTCTAAATTGTCTAAATTTGAAGAAAAGCCAAGAGATTAATTAAGGTAACGTTGAACCATATTTTAAACCTCTGCCTCTATAGTACTTGTCTATCTCAAATCCAGGACAGGAACTACTTTAGAACTGAGTAATTTGCTGAATGGAAGTTCCTGTTTTCTTGCCCTTTTTTTTTTTTTTTTGACATTGTACCCCAAAACACTGAATTCAGTGTTTTTCTGGGGTTGTAGGAAGACTAGAAGCCAACTCAGACTGACTTTCATTTGTATAAGGATATGCAACTCCCAGCAAGACTTGTGGAATGTCATTCTTAATTGATATTGAAAAAAAACATACATTATTCTTCATTAAAATTAAGATTATTTCATAGGATTTCCATAGAAAATTATTTGAATTACACAGTGATGCACGTTAATTTTTCCATATCACCACCCAATAAATTCTGCAATTAACCCATATCATTGCTCTAATATCATGTACTTTGGGGAAATCTTTTCAATTAAAAACTCAACTCTAGGAGTGGAGAATTGGAAGGGATGCCTAAAATTGGATTTACTTTGCTTGTTTTCCCTTAAGGTTAAAACAGGCTTTTGAAAAAAGCATTTTTTCTTTATGTCTTTTCTTATGGGATTTTTCTCTCCTTTCAGCGGTATTAATAAATTGCACAGGATGTACAGGAATCAAAGAATATTTGTGCATTTATTAAAATGAGGAATATAATTTAGAATAGTCATAAATGAGTGGTAACTAATTTAATCACCATCATAAATTGAACAAAGCCTTTTTTCTGGTCCATTTAATTCTTGGCAAGGGCCTCAAAGTGAATAATTTTCACTAGGAAATAACAAAAACAATGACAACAACTACCAAACAATATTTAATCTCTAAAGTCTATGTTAATTTCCATTTGTAGGCAAACACAGTTAAATACAAGGTGCTTATTGTAACTCGGTTGTCAACTGAACTTTTTGTCTAGAGAGAGAAATAAGATATGATTTCTATTCTAAAGAGGACAAGTGCAGATGTATTTATGGAGTTCTGCTAGAGGAGGCAGATTAGGTGTTTATGACTTTAGTTTATTTGTTTTAGTGTTATTTTGTTCTGAGTTTTTTGGTTTGCTTGGTTTGGGTTTTGTTTTCTGTTTTTTCTTTTTTGTTCTTTGTTTACCTATGTTTTGCTTTTACAGCTGTTTTTACAGTATTACTGTCACTGACCCAGAAACTATTGTTCAAAGTCTGCATTTTGCCTTAGTGCGTTTCCTCATCCTAGCCTGGGGTTGGTTTTATACAAAATTAGAATTGAGGTTCACAATATGCTTTTATAGTCTTGGTAGAGTTTTTCCTTTCACTTTCTATTTTCATGTTCTCATGCTGAAGGATACAAGGAGATGTCATTGATTGCAAAGGGCTTAAACACATGCCCTAGTTTTGGAAAACATGGCTCCAGAAAGTCTGTAAGCTAGTTCTAGAGTGATTGTGACAGCTTCATTCAGACATACTGCTAGCAGCCAATGGAGCCTTTACACCCTGGATGCCAGAGCAAAAGAGCTGTGCAGAACTTTATAATGGCCCTTTGCAACACTCCTTTACTGTGACTGTTCTTAATGTAGGGAATTCCCAGGACACAATACATTGGCAGTGCAAAAATCTTCATTACTCTTCAATACACTTATAATGCTGGCTATTAAAAGTTTAATTAGACTTTAGAGAAGACTCTTCAGCCAGTTAAAATAATAAATGGATTCTGGCATTAAACAAACATGGACTATAATCATTAGTTTAATGAAAAAGAAATATATTTCTTTTGCCAAATGATATGTCAATCTCTGGGAAAAAACTCTCAAGATCTAGTTGTCTTGGATACAGGATTTCTCATTAGTCAGGCAATTATGTCAATTTTTCTGGAAAAGCTCCTAAGACTCAGGATCAAGTCCAGTTTCCTTTCACATTTATGTAGCTCCAATATGGAAAAGTGAACCATTTATAAAATAGCAGTTATTTCTGCTATTCTCAAACAAGAGTTTTGTTGACTGTTTGAGATTCTGTGTGAGAAATAAAAGCATCTCCCCTGTTTACAGAGTGAGGTGTCTATTTCAGAACTGAATATGCCTTGATGAGAAGAGTTTTAAGGGTTTGAAGCTATGAACTTTGCAATACCAAGGGCTCTGGTACCTATAGTACGTGACTTTTTAGCAATAATTTAATTTATAAAAAAGGTGGGGTTTTTTTCCTGCAGAGGTAGTCCTGGTCCTTGCATGTTAATTTTTATCGTATTTTTATTTCTCTGTCTCCAGAGACACCTCACAGAGAAATAAATCTGAAGGAGTAATATGTGATATTAAGTCTAGTTTGAGAAACATTCTAATAGGAAGTCAAAATGTTTTGTTAATAGATTTAGGTATATTATGAAGACACAAATTGACACAGAATGTCAATGCCTCCATGTTAATTGTGATGGTGGAATTCTAATTTTTAACAAAATTATCACAGATTAAGAAACTACAAATGCCAACCCATAGCAGCTTAATATCAGGTTAATATCAGCTGGGGATAATTTTCATTGGTTTAACAAATATAAGAATAGTAAATAAAAAAAAAATAACCTTTAGAAAATATTTTAAAATGTATTTTAAAATATTCCAAATAATTATCTCTTTACTAATAATATCAATAACGTCACCATAATTTTTCTTTCTGATAAATGAAAAATAGATGTCAGTGCTTATTCTTGTTCAGTGCAGACTTTAATTGCTTTGCTTTCTTGTTATTTGCATTGCTATGCAAAATCCAATGACCTTTATGTTACATTAAAATATCAGAAAAAAATGGAAATACATTTCTGTCTTGAGATGAAAAATGCTATTTGTTTTTCATGTTCTAGTCCTCCGTTGGGACTTAAATCCCACATGGATGCATTTTAAACTAAGATCCCAACAGAAAACATGCTTATTTCTTCACTCTCTATAGGGATGTAGATGAGTCAGAAAAATCAGTATTCATGATCATGCATAAAAAGATCTTTCAGGTCTTTAATCCTCCTTTTTTGCCCCTTGAAATTTTAGAGAAACACATCTGGATTCATTTTTTTAGCACTTTCTTAGGAACATATTTCAAGTTTAAATGACCTTGGATTTTTTTCTCCTTTTTGTTTTGCATTTTGTATTAAAATTTCATTGGTATGCTAGCAGGAAGAAGCAGGGGGGATTTTTTGTTGCTTTTTTTTCTTTTTAAAAATTTTAATTATTATTGTAAGCTGGTTATGGAGAGGAGCTTCTCTATAGACCAAACTTTCCTCATTAATAAAGAGTGGGCTGTTGTCTAGCCTAGTGCTGAGTTTTGGAATATGAACAGTGTCAAGAAACTGCTGTGAGAAATCGCTAAGGAGTTCAATATTGTGTTCCAATGTAAAAATACTGGTTTCTGTTTAGCATCAGGTGCTTAAAAAATCCTTTTATGCTGAAGTTATTATCGGTGAGTTTAGCTCACACATGTATTTTTTCTAGCCTTTCCCAGTACACAGCTACATTCTCCCCTGCAGTATGTAGGAAGCTATCTGAATTAATGCTTCTGCAGTTTACAAAACCTCTTGTGCTACATAATTTTGCTGGATGGAAAAAGATGGAATTATATCTCTTTTGGCAGCCTCAGAGCAACCACTCACATATGAGCTGTCCTGCTGTTCCCTCTCTGAAAAGCCATTGTGTCTCTATCATTGTAGACTTCAATCTTGGCAAAGCTGCATGCCACAGTGTGATTTCCATGGGCTTTATTTTAAATGGAATTATTTATGCTATTCTTACAGAATCTAAATCATCATGAGAGTCTCCAGAGTGAAGGTTAATTCTGTTGCCAGCAGCTGTAGCTTTGCCCTCCGAAGCTGAATCTGGTGGTGGCAGCAATTACTGGTCATTCCTGCTCTGATAAATTTGTGTTTTCCCTTTGATCAAATATGTCAGGCTTTTCATTCTGTATAATCATTGATTGCATGAAGTGCCAGACCATCTTGTTTTATCATCATTCACATCTGCTGCTATTTTCCAGTCACACAGGTAAAATGCATTGACCTAGAACGTGCTGTTTTAACCTCAGTACCCTTATTGGGGAAGAATGTCAAATGTATCTGAAATACTATTCCCAAACATTTGTAATCTCAAGAGATGGCATACTAGATGCAATTATTGAAAATAAAAAAAAAATTAAAAAATAAAATAAAAAAAAACCCACAGAAACAAACCCAACCCAAATTAAAGTAATTGTCTCAAAAATAAAGTGGCAGAAACTAAAATAAGGCAGAGAAATTGTATCACAAGGAGGAACATAAGGACTTTGATCTTCAAGAATTCAATGGGTCATGCAGAATATCTCTTAACTTTATGTTACACACTAGACATCTTCTGGAGCATGCTATTCTAATGATAAGTAAAAAATAATAAGTCAAACTGATTTTTTTTTTTTTTTCAGTTAGTACCAGGTTTGGGAAGAAAGTCAAAATTTTAATGATAAAATCAAAATTTTAATAATCAGAAATAATGTGGGATAATAATTGATGATTACAAATGTCTAGTACCTCACATACCAGTTTCTGCTGTTTATGATGTTTTGAGTTCTATATTATATAATTTCAGCTCAAATTTCTAAACAAAAAAACCCAGTTCATGTGTAAATTCTGAAAAACATTGAAAATTGCCTAAATGGGATTTTATTTCGTAACTTTTTTTTTTTTCTCTTCTATCCACAGTGAATAAATTAATGTAACAAGAATATTTCCTCCAAACTTTGTTTCATTAGAGTTGCATTTTCTGATAATTTCAAGAAATTTTATAATTCAACAAATAGTCAGGTAGCATCACAAAATACTCTGATAAAATGGATCTATTTTCTACCCATTTTCTCCCATGTACATCAGATTTAAGTATTTACTAATTCAGAAAATGGGAAGCTGCTAGGACAGCTAGAATAAATCTCATGTTTTTACAGATGTGAACACTTTGCATTCTTAGTATGCCAGAGTATACTTTCAGGTCTTCAAGCCAAAAGTGTTAAAATAAGGTCAGGTTATATAGGGGGGTTTATATTTGTTCTGAATTGCATCAATGCAATTTTTGCATTATTCACTCTCAGAATTTTGCACCTTGAAACCTTAACTTAGAAACACAATTTTTAGGCATGAAGGGGTAAAATGTTGTGAGGGTCTACATGTCATATTTTCACACAAGAGAGGAAAATTGCTAAGCTGAACACCAGACAGGGTGGTATATAACTTTTGACCACATCCAGTAATGTATACTTCATTTTATAGTAACTTCTAAGGCTGTTGTACAAATTTAGCTGTAGACTTGCTCTTTAACAAGGACTATTTACTGTACATGACAAGTTTAGAAATTAAGACACTTTTCAACAGTCTGTGTGATAAAACATGATATTTTTGAGATGAAATTTCAGAACTGAAAAATTTCTAATGTAAAAAGGGGTCTTTTTCAATGGTAAAACCAGAAAGGATTAGGAAATACATTTAAGACTGAGTAGAAATTAACAAAGAACATTTCCAAACAGGTGGTAATAACCAGAAAATTTTATGTATTTTAAAATATTTGAAACAGTGCTGTTTGTTGGGTTTTTTATGGGGTTTCTTTTGGTTCTTTCTTTGTTGGATTTAGTTTGGTTTGTGATTTTTTTGGCTTTGGTCAGCCCTCACCCACACTTGTTTTTATACACTCCAATAGAACAAGAAGATTTGAGTTCCCTCCCTGTTGTTAAACTGCACAGAAGGAGTAATTCTGGTAAAAGCATTAGTGCAAAGCAGAAAAGATTTAGCAATGACAATACACATATAGATTAATCTCACTTAGACAAAGATTTTTTGTCTCTTTTAGTAATGGCCTTTCTTTTGGTCTAAATTACTTTTGACTAACCCCTGCATTTCAAGGTTTAATTCTTTGGTAATGGAAGGAATGATATTTAGCCATTCCAAATTGTCATCATTTTTGGAAAGCATCTAATTATTTTACTTGCTTGTGGGAGATATCTAGGTTTTTACAATTTCACTGGCTACTGTAAATACTTTTCAACACATTTTGTATTCTCCTGTACTCTCAGTAGGGGCCATCACTAGACTTTGAAATTCCATATAAATATGCACAGTGTGGCTATGCACTTTTCACAATGTAAAAATAGTGAACTAGCACAAGGGAGTTTAAAGCACAATGCATAATTTTATAAGGATAGCTAATATAATCCCTTGGTTTCCTCTATGGGGTTGTGGACATCCATAAAATAAACAGTTATGTTGCAGGAGTTTGACAGGAATTTGACAGAAGTTTGACAGAAGTCCTTTTTGCACACATTGGAGATGAACAGACATGCACAGGTATCATTCAGTTCATCTTAAGGTAGACAGTAAAAAATGCCAAAGAAATAATATCCTATGAGTACACCTCCATTATTTTTAAAATACAACTTACAAGACTGTAGCTCAGCTATAGATGTCCAAATTGTAGACACTAACATCAGCCAAGACAATTTCCACGCTTAATGTGTTGCTCTTTTTAATATAGAGAGGGAGGGGTCCTAGGCCAGGCCAATCTTTTAAAGGTGTTATACTCTTAGAGGTTAGGAGAGTTTCCTGTCATTCCAGGTAAACCTGAATGGCAGATTAGAAATTAAGCCCATATATAAAAACCTTTCATTATCAGATATTAAAAATAGCAACAACCGTTTCATCATCAGAAAGCAAAAATAGCAAAATGTCTTTGTTGAAAAGTCCTTGAAAATATATAAATATTGTTCAGGGCTTTGAGAGTTTTCTGTTTGCTTGCTGTTTTTAGTGTTAAAAGTAAATCCACAAATTAACAAAAACTTAACAGCATTGCTCAGCTTTATCAAAGAACTTCCATCATATCTCTAATGGAGGGTTTTAAAATACTTAATGTCTAATTAATGCTTTCTCTGTCAAAATTAGTTTTAAAAAATCCATGTGATATATTATTTTAAATTTAACAAACATTGATATTTCTGTTGCCTCTGTGTTCTAGAACTAAAGCTGTATTTTTATTTAAGAATGAGAGGATGACTTTTTTATGGAATGTGTTAAAACATTAGTTTAATAAACACCTATTTTCCTTTACAAACACTGACACCTTTTATCAAAACATAAACTTTCAGGGAAATTACAGGTCAGCATATTTTAGCTGCAAAGTTGTTATTTGGGGAATTTAAGCTTTTCGTAAATTATAAATTGTAAAAGTTACCTCAATGCACTAGTTACAAAACCACATATAAAACGACAATGAAATTTATTAAAAAGACCCTTCAACTTACTTTTACAAGCTTTCATTAGCTTTTACAGTGCATGACAGTACATGTATAGAAATGTTTTGTGCACTTGGTTATTTCTCACTTCACAATTCATATACTAAAAAAATGTAAACAGACAAGCCTTTTCCTTTTGTTCTTAATTTCAAAGACCTTTTTCAAACAGAGGATGAAACTTCCTCTACAGCAAAATAATGCAAATGCGAAGCCAGAGATGATCTAGAGTATGTTATGCTGTTGCCATTTTACTTCTGCTGAGGTGGGATTGTCACTAAAAAATTAAAACAGGGCTCTTTACATACAGAGATTTAGAAGATTTACCCACTGATTTCTTTCAAGAAATGGATCTGCATATCAGGAGTTGGCATACACTCTCATGTTCAGCCTGAGGGCTCAGTTGTACAGCACTGATTGTCTATATGAGGCACACAGTGCAAAGCAAAGCTGGCAATGAGCCATACAGATAATTTCTCATGTGTGCACAAATACAGCTTTCCTGAGGGGTAAATTTCTCACCTTCAAAGAAGGAAATTATTGCACTTCTGACTGCTGCAGATGTGCTCTCAGAAAGTTTGGATACCATAAACTCAGACCTAACTCAACTGTGCCCTGTGTGCAGTGCACTGAATCACAGGGTGGAGGAAAAATTTCCTTCTGTCCTTACTTCTCAAAAAGTCCAAGATCTTCACAGGGAGAATATTTTTAGAGCTGCTTCCTAGAACATGTGGACTGTGAGCAGGGCCCGAGAGGAGCCGATGTGCAGACTACAGCAATCTATCACCGGCAGAGGCCAGTAGCAACAAAGTACTGCCCGGTGTGGGAGGAAGGGATGAACGGGAAAAGCGCTGAGGCTCCTATAGGTGGGTCTGGGAGGGAGCAATAGTCAAAATGAGACTTGTAGGACAGTGAGGTAACCACGGGGAGATTAGCAGTATCAAAGGCACAGCACAAGCCAAGGGACAGTGCATACATACAAGAAGAGAAAATTTGAAGGAAGACACCAAAGATTCACGACCACTTGGCTGCTACTTCCTTGCAAGAAATACTAATGTTTAATGGGTAGGTCTAGAGCAAAGAGCAGAAAAGGCTTTGACTACTTTCATTTGAAATCACTACAGCTTCCCTGTCAGAACCTTTAGCAGCAAACCTTAATGCACAACAGTATGAAATGCAGTGTAACACTTTCAGAAGGTATTACTATTCACAAGAGCTGATATTGTAGAGAGAAGGGACACACATAAATAAACTGCCTTAGTGAAAACTACAAAGTCTTACAAATAAGAATTACCTTGTGTTAACAGAAAATCTTTTTGTGAGCAAAGGGAAGACCACATACATAAGAAAATTAGGATTTGGTCTTAGTCCAAGTATAGTTTAACAGTCTATTAGTGCAAGATATCTGATTAATCTAGAAAAGCCCTTCAGAGGTAATATATTCACACTTCCTAACTAAAATCTTAATGAATGATAAATAAAGTCAAGGCTACCAGGGGGATTTTCTGCCATGCCAGGATATTAAATACCACTGGAATAATTTTTTTTTTAAATGAAAGAGAAAGTGGACAGGCTTTTAGAACATAGGACTTCTTCCTCCTTGTCAAAATTTCATGTACTCATAAAAGTCATACACTCATTTTTTAAGGTTGTTGACCGTAGGCTACCATATCTGTCTGATTCTGGTACTTTATTTTGTTACAAGAACATCATATTTTCTCAATATTGTTCTTGTGGAACTAACATTGAGAAACAAGTAGAGAGAGACTTACAAATAAGCAACAGTTAAAAGAAGCGAATGTGTTCTTTAATCTTTCAGATGGTCTTATCAATTACACTTCTGATATAGATCTTTTTTGATATGCATTATGGATGACACTAGTATTTAATTGTGGGGAAATATTCTACTGTAAGATAATGACAGCAATAGAGAAGCACTTATTCTGGTTCTGTTGACTGATTTCCATGAGTTCCATTACTAAAAGTGGTCCTTCAACTCGATCTAAACAGGAATAATCTAGAAAGAGTTCAAACTCTCCTGGAAAAGGAAAAAATGTTGTTCTTACTGATTTCATTGTGAACTGGATTTTTTCTCATGTTGCAAATAGAATCTTTAAATTTGCATTTGTTGTAACCTAGCTGTGATTTTATACTGATGGATAACTCTAGACTTCACAATTATAAGTGGATATTTCATTTTCAAAACTTTGAATGCGATACTGGAGACATTCTTTCCTATTTGTGAAATATAATTGCATCCTTTTTCCTACGTGTGTTTAGCTACAGACAGTACCATACTTCTTCATCATGTCCAGTCAAGAATTAAAAACAAAACAAAACCAAAAGAGACCTAAAAGGAACAAAAGGGGAAAGAAAACCCCAACAAAACACGGGATAGTTAACCATTTACAAAATATCTAAAAAGTTCCTGTTGGATGAAGCAGGAAGACTGAGGACCAATTTAGATTTTTCTCTGGGGTGACAAAACTTATATCAAGTATGTTAGATTTGAGAAGACAATTCACAGAGAAATACTAAAGACATGGCATGAAAATGTACCTCAAAGACAGGGTAAAACTTTGTTTGGAAGCTGGTCTTCTTTTAATGTACGTATTGGGATCTATCTTGTAATTGTAAAATTTTCCACACCATACCGCATAGTTATCTGATGAAAGGTTTAATAGATAAGTCTATTGCTTGTATATGCTATACTTTTTAAAATGTAATCAGAAAGCCTTTGTTCTATCAAAGAAGATAAAATGATAAAACTAATATCCCAGTGGTGAAAATTGACTAGTAAAACTACTCAGAGCTTATCTGATTGAAGAAAATGTCTCATTTTCAGTACAGCAGAGAACTGACTCTAAACTGATGGAATTCAAATTTTCTTATGCCTTTTATATGCTGAGTAACAGAAGATAATCCCATCTTTGCAGTGGAAAATGTTTCAATGCTACATTTTTCCTTAAGCATGGAGGTGGAGTTACCTCTTCCCAATCATTCTGTCATCAGAAGGGCCCAGAAATTTATTTCACACATTTCCTTGGTTGCAAAAGGGAACCATCAAGTCTCTAGATTCTGCTACAGCTTGTTCAGTAGCTGTTACTGTGCTCCAGATGCAGAAGTGTGGTTAAGAATCAAGAAACCCTAGGAACAGTCAGTTGTTGCAATGGGGATAACTTGCCACAAGAGCTTTCAGCAAGATGACTAGGAAGGAAATATGAAGCCAAATTCGGTAGATGTTGATGGATGTTTATTTCCCTCCAGCCCATGGCCGAGGTCCCATGGCCGACTGCCCTCACAATCACAAGACTATCCCCTTCTTCCTGAGCCCAGGGAGCCCCCAACAACCAATCAGAACACAGGCACAGGCCACATGTGATATGGGGACAAGGACAGGGGCAGACTCGTACACTGCAGGGTCCCTCCCACCGGGACCTCGGAGGGAGAGGTACCTCAACAATTCATCATTTCTTTTTAAATAAAAGGAACATTGGAAACAGCTGGATAGAGATAACAAAAACAATTTCAAAAGAAGGGAAGCCACTATCTTGAGTCCCCAAATGTCCAAACAGATTTTCTTTGGAGTATCAGAAGGGAGACAGGACTTGAGTATGCTTCAGGTGGAAACTGAGCCAGGAGAGATTTTTTTCCATCTGTACCTGTTGGACTGTAAACAATGACAATTAATTTCTTCCTTCCCTCCTTTTCATTCTCCCATTGGCATTGCAAAGGGGTTCATGGCAAACAGATGTGAGGGGACCCACAAATGCAAATATGGATTGGGCATATAGTGGGGTTAGAAGGTCATGGGATAAGAGGGAAAGGTAGGATGGGGAAAAGGACAGGGATTATGGGGATATTGTCTAGGGTTGCTGTGATTTGGAGCATATCTACTACCCTTTACAGGAACACCCCCAGGGCCTGTAACACATGCTGCTTGAGAGCCCTTTCTTCCTTGTACAATTTTAAATTCTACTTGTTCTCCCTCTCCTAAGCTTGGAACATGCCTTTCGGGGCTATCTTTTATAATGTTACATTTATGCACAAATATATCTTCTTTTGTATCATTCCTAATTATGAAACCATGGTTATTCTTTACGTTGTACCACTTCCCAGTGCCCAAAACCTTAGCTGTGATAACTTTTTCATTTTTCCGTGTTG
The DNA here is from genome assembly GCA_020086605.1 of Lanius collurio. Lineage (NCBI taxonomy): Eukaryota > Metazoa > Chordata > Aves > Passeriformes > Laniidae > Lanius > Lanius collurio. The sequence continues at coordinate 40,006,175 of JACBWW010000005.1, forward strand.
CTGTGTTTTTGCTTTCACTTTTGGTTTTGCTCACTCTCACGCCAGGGCTGCCACAGCCGGGGTCTGAGCACTCCCACCGCGTGGTCCTGGCTTCCTGGAGCCACCTTCAAGGCTGCGTGGGCCGGGCTGTGCCACGCTGCTTTGCTCTGCCGGTTCCTCGGCCGCCTCTGGCCACAGCCCGTGCACTGCTGGCTCTGCCGGGCTCCCACGTGGCTGCCTGGGCTCAGCATGGTCCTGCCCTGCACTGTCCCATTAACCAGGCTGCCCCGGCAGCCCCACGCGGCTTCCCCTCACCGGCGCCGCTGTGCCACTCGTGTTTCTCAGGGCGAACACCGCCGGGCCCGCGCTGCCGTGCTGCTCCTGGCTCCACTCCCTCGGCCTCTGCTCTCTCCACTGGCCCCACTCCCACCATGACTGGCCTCACTGGCTCTCTCACTCGCGGGAGCTCCCTTGCTGCCGCCCTCAGTGCACTGGGTGCCCATGGCCAGTGCCACACCATCTCTGGGACCATGGAGGGACCCGCTGCCAAGCGCCCTCTGCTCGACCACGTGTTAGCCGCTAGGACAGCAGTGGGACACAGCTGACACTGCTCAACAGTCTCTGTAATTAGCACAGAAATATTCTTGCATTGGCATACTTTTTGATTTGGAAATAATTGTGTCCAAACATTCTCCCAAAAGTTTTTGGTAAGAATCAAATCCCAGGAAACATAGAAGTTTTTAAACAACCATGCTAGGAAGTGTCTTAGTTCTTTCTGAGTCTGAATTAAGCTAAAATCTACATATTGCTGTTCAAGAATCTTTTTAAGTTTTAGGTAAATGTCTCTTTGTGGCTCAGACAGCCATGAGTCCTTCCATGAGTCCTCCATTGTTCAGAGCTGGGACAGCAAAACAAAAGCAAAAAGAGATATCCGGAGTTTATTCATGAATCACTGTATCACTTTCTCCAGGGATCGATTGCCAGCATTCTCCAACCTTTTTTTGCAATGGGGATAACTTGCCACAAGAGCTTTCAGCAAGATGACTAGGAAAGAAATATGAAGCCAAATTCGGTAGATGTTGATGGATGTTTATTTCCCTCCAGCCCCACCATGACCGAGGTCCCATGGCCAACTGCCCTCACAATCACAAGACTATCTCCTTCTTCCTGAGCCCAGGGAGCCCCCAACAACCAATCAGAAGACAGGCACAGGCCACACGTGGCATGGGGACAGGGACAGGGGCAGACTCGTACACGCCAGGGTCCCTCCCACCGGGACCTCAGGGAGAGGTACTTCAACAGTCAGTTTTGAATTTTTTGGATGCAAGCTAAAGAATCATTTCCCCCCAACTAGATAAAAATATTCCAATTACAATTCTGTGTAATTATTGTGTGAAAAATATTAAGCTACTCTAGGAACCGTAGGAAGAACAGGCACATATTTTGACCCCAGATCCTTTAATATATAGTCACAATGCTAACCCACTATCCCACTTCTAATCAGGGTAAACCCATTAGTTGTTGGAAATAGGAAGTTACATTAAAGACGGTTGAAAATTTCATGGAAGCAATATTTATTCCACAAAAATACATAAAATTAATTTAGTGCAATAATAGCATCCTTCTACACCAGAACTGTTCTAAGACTTCAAGAGGCAAAGAAGTATCTTACTTTAGTAAAATTGAATTATACACAATATAATAAAAACATTCTTTAAATATATATATTACTCTTAATTTCAAGATATGTTCACTAGCAAGTAAAATGTATTTTTTCCAAATAATTAAAACTGCTTCTTAAAATGTTCTGTAATGAGCAGTGACACATTAATGCTGCACAGTTAAAATAGATTATTTGAAAATTGAACCTAAATGTACTGTAATTCACATTCATTAAAAGACTAGACATTTTTCAAGTAAATGAATCTATTCTATAAAAATCAATTCACTGTACAACAGTAACATATTACAGACCTGCAGTTAAAATTCAGTCATTTAAATGGGAGAAACACTAATCCAGAGGTAATAATTCTATTGAGCCAACAACACTTATTCAAATGTAAGAAAATAAAATACCACCCTGCATCTGTAATACAGTCCAGAGTATCTTTATACTCAGTAATTGTTTATTAGCCATGAAAAGACAAATTATTGTATAGATAGCAAATTTGAAACATACGTTGAGAATTGGAGAAAAGAAATTACTTGGAGGAATATTTTAAACTTCATCTATAGATTTAGGTCCCAGTACTGGATATTTGACATAAAATAATGGGTTTGTGAAAATTTAATAGCTGAATGAAAAGTATCAGATGATCCATAGATACAATTGCATGCAAATTTATAATTAATGCTATATTTTTACTGAAAACAAAAGATAATACATGGAATTTGAAGCTTTTCAGTTTAGGAGGTTTCATCAAGTTTGTTTGATTGATGGAGGAGAGTTACAGAAGTTAATTTTTTTTTGCCTTTTGAATACTAAACTTCAAGTATCAGAATGCAGGATTTACAAAAGTGGCAATTAAACATATTATATAAATATTAACATAAAGTAACTGAATTCCACCTTTTACTAAGAGTAACAGCATCACCCATTGTGGAGCTTGCACTCAGCTTCATATATCAGTGTGAAAACAGACATTTCCCATTTCAGATGTGGTGAATATGATCATGATTTTTACTTTAAATGGCTTATCTCTTCCTTCTAAAAAAAAATCAAAATGGATTGTTTGAACTATATTAAATGTTAGTCTGTTGTTACAACATTCATTTTTTTTTCAGTTTTCATGCACAAAATAAAGAGGAAGGAAGGAAGGAAGGAAGGAAGGAAGGAAGGAAGGAAGGAAGGAAGGAAGGAAGGAAGGAAGGAAGGAAGGAAGGAAGGAAGGAAGGAAGGAAGGAAGGAAGGAAGGAAGGAAGGAGAGAAAGAGAGAGAGAAAGAGAGAAAGAGAGAAAGAGAGAAAGAGAGAGAGAAAGAAAGAAAGAGAAAGAAAGAAAGAAAGAAAGA